>QXEO01000454.1:230919-666948 GCA_007115705.1 Dactylis glomerata
CATATTTCACTGTCCATCATCCCACATGCTTGGGAAATATTTCTTGAGATGCTGACCGTTGACAGCCACTGGGAATTTCACACCGTCCAGCTCCTCAAGCATGTACGCGTTGCCCCTTAAAACTTGGTCGACCCTGTATGGCCCGTGCCAATTCGGAGACCATTTACCGTATGCTGCATCCTTAGTACCCAATGGCAATACAGCTTCCCATACCAGATCCCCAACGTGGAACTCCTTTGGTCTCACCTTCTTATTATATGCACGAGCTACCTTGGCTTTGTTCTCTTTAATCTTCTCAAGCGACCACAGCCTAAGTTCAGTTAAATCCTCAACACTGTCACTCATCAGGGCTGCATATTCTTCAGTTGTTAGATCGTTCTGAAAAGTGACACGTCTCGATCCAGCCGTAATCTCCCAAGGCAATACGGCTTCTTGTCCATAGACTAAATGGTATGGCGAGGTTTTTATCGCTCCATGACATGACATGCGATAAGCCCACAAAGCTTCTGACAAAACCTCGTGCCAACGCCTAGGGTGCTCGTCGATTTTTCGCTTGATCAACTTGATAAGGCTCTGATTGGACGCTTCAGCTTGCCCATTTGCTTGAGCATAATATGGAGATGATCGGATCAGCTTAATTCCCGCGTCCTCGCAGAACTCTCTAAACTCGTGAGAAATGAAGACCGAACCTCCATCGGTCGTGATAGTTTGGGGAATCCCGAATCTATGAATGACATGTTCTTTCACGAAATTGATAACATCCTTCGAGTTTACTGACTTCATAGGGACGGCTTCCACCCATTTAGTGAAATAATCCGTAATGGCCAAAATCCACATGTGGCCTTTGCTTGATGGAGGGTTGATCTTGCCAATCATATCCATGCCCCAACCTCGGAATGGCCAAGGCTTGATGATGGGGTTCATCGCTGATGCAGGTACCATCTGAATCTTCCCGAATTTCTGACACGCTTGACACCCTTTATAGTACTTAAAACAGTCCTCAAGCATGGTGGGCCAATAAAACCCTGATCGCCTGATCAACCATTTCATCTTGTGAGCCGATTGGTGAGTTCCACAGGCGCCTTCGTGTACCTCGTGTAGAAGCCGATTTGCCTCGGCTGGCCCTAGACATTTGAGCAATAGCCCTTCCAGAGTCCTGTAGAACATGTCATCCCCAATAAGCACATACTTCATGGCCTTGTACCTTATCCGTTTAGGTGCCCCCCGAGCCGAATCTTTCAAGTAATTGAAAATATCGGCTCTCCAGTCGTCCGTTTCCAGGAACTGTACCTGAACATCAGTTCCACCTGCTATGTCCTTGTAGCCTGAAGCCATTTGTGCGAGATCATTTGCCTCGGTATTCTGCGATCGTGGGATCCAGTTAAAGTTTAAGTACCTGAACTGTGCCATCAGCTCACGGCATTGCAACCATAATGGGAAGAGTAACTCGCTCTCACACTTGTATTCGTCCGTGAGTTGGGAAATCACCAATTTGGAGTCTCCAAAAAGTTCTACTGCTTCTGCTCCGGCTTCAATGAGCAACTCCATTCCCTTGCGTATTGCCTCATACTCAGCGACATTGTTGGTGCAAGGGGTAGATAGCCTGATGGAAAAGAATATGTCGCCCCCCGGGGCGACACGAGCAGAACGCCGATGCCGCAACCATCATCACAAGCCGATCCATCGAAAAACATAGCCCATGCACGTACAGACAGTGCTGCTATATCAGTGTTGATTCGTTCAGCAATAAGATCGGCCAACGCCTGTCCCTTAACCGCTTTGGCGGGTTGATACCGGATATCAAATTCCGATAATGCAAACATCCATTTGCCGAGTCGGCCTTTCAACACAGGGGCCGACAGCATATGTTTTATGACATCTGATTTGCATATGATGATAATCTCTGCTGACAGCAAGATGTGTCGCAGCTTGGTGCAGGTGAAAAATAGGCAGAGGCATAACTTCTCGATCTCAGGATATCTCGTTTCTGCATCCAGCATCCTTCTGCTGATGTAAAACACAACTCGCTCCAGACCATCATAAACTTGTACCACCACCGAGGCGATGGACGTGTCAGCCATCGACAAGTAAATGTAGAACGGCCTATCCTGCTGCGGTGGAACCAACACTGGCGGCTTCGTTAGATATTCTTTGATTTCGTCGAAGGCTCGTTGTTGTTCTGTCCCCCAGCGGAACTCCTCATCAGTTTTAATTTTCACCAGTCCCATGAACGGCTCTATTCTTCCGGACAGATTGGAGATGAACCTTCTGACGAAGTTGATCTTGCCGATGAGACACTGCAGTTCTTTCTTCGTGGTAGGTGGCTTCATTGTTCGCACTGCCTCCTGACTTTTCAGGCCGATCTCGATTCCGCGTTCATGGACCAAGAAACCCAAGAACTGACCGGCCGTCACACCAAAGGCACACTTCTTTGGATTCATCCGTAGTCCGAATTTTCTGGTTCGGTCCAGGACACACCGCAGATCGTCCAAGTGTCCTTGCACTGAAGCAGACTTGACTACCACGTCATCGATATAAATCTCCACCAGCTTGCCGATCAGATCATGGAAAATGTAATTCATGGCTCTTTGGTATGTGGCGCCGGCATTCTTCAGTCCAAATGTCATGACTACATATTCAAACAACCCCACCGAACCTGGGACTCTGAATGCAGTCTTGTGTATATCTTCTGGAGCCATAAAAATTTGATTGTAACCGGCATTGCCATCCATAAAGCTCAAGACCTTATGACCAGCAGCTGCGTTGATCAATGTCTCTGCTACCGGCATCGGATATTCATCCTTTGGAGTGGCTCTATTGAGATCCCGAAAATCTATGGCAACACGCCATCGGCCATCCTTTTTCTCTACAGGTACGATACTAGAAATCCACTCAGCATACCTGCATGGCCTGATGAACCCAGCTTTCAACATTTTCTCGATCTCTTTTTTGACTTCCTCTAAAATTTCGGCCTTCATCTGTCGTGCTCGCTGCTGGAATGGCCGAAACCCTTTTTTAAGCGGGAGCCGATGCTCAATGATGCTCCTGTCTAACCCGGGCATCTCTGTATAGTCCCAGGCAAAGCAATCTGGATATTCTTTCAACAAAGCTATCATCGGACCCCGCAGATTCGGATCTAACTTTTTGCTGATAAATGTCGGTCGTGGCTTATCCCCAGGACCGATGTCAATCTCCTCTAGCTCATCAGCGGATGTAAACCCATACCCCAGCTTTCCGTCACCTGCCAAATCAATACTGAACACAGGCCAAAAGTTTGGTGAGGATAACAAAGATGATTTGGGCCGATTGCCGGAATCGGCCCCCTTTTTGATTGCATCACTCAAGGAAGGTTTACAACTTGTTTGTGCTCTACAATGGTAGGGAATCTCCCTACTACGACTACATGACATGCTTGTCGTAAGATCACTGCTCTTTATTTTTTGTGGCCGATCGCAGGGATCGGCCTTACCACGTACAATCGTGGGCTTTGCTACTCTGTCAGGCCAGTGGATAAGACCAGCCTCACCCCGTTTTTTGTAGCTTCAATGCGCTCACAGCCGTCTAGACTGACTCCAGAGATCGGCTTTTGGTCTTCTGCGTCCCAAATATTCATGCCAGCTAGTGAGATCTCGACCGAATCATCTGCATGAATGACCTCCACTTCATCTCCATCCCACTGTATCAGGCATTGGTGCATCGTGGATGGAATGCAACAGTTAGCGTGAATCCAATCCCTTCCCAGCAAGACAGCGTAGGTGCTTTTGCTGTCAACAATGAAGAACGACGTAGGGATGGTTTTTCTACCCACGGTCAGATCCACGTTCAGAACGCCTTGCGTTTCTGAAGCTTGGCCGTTGAAGTCGCTTAGCGTGACGTTGGTTTTGATCAGATCTGCAGTGGAGTGTCCCAAACGCCGCAGCATGGAGTATGGCATTATATTGACTGCCGCTCCGGTGTCAACTAACATCTTGCGGACGGGCTGCCCATTGATATAACCTCTCAGGTACAGGGCTTTCAGATGTTTGTAGCCTTTTTCCCGTGGCTTTTCAAAGATGACCGGCCGTGGGCCGCAGTCAAACTGTGCCACTGGTAATTCTTCGGTTCTTGGAGCGCAAAACTCTGACGGAAGTATGAACACCATGTTCGTGCCAGCCGATGTTTCCGCATCGGCTTTTACTGGTTTGGGGCGCCATTCTTTCTTTTTTGGACGGGCCTCCGTCTCCAAGGTTCGCTGAATTTTCACGGCCAGATCAGGCCGGGCTTTCCTTAAAGTGTGGAGGTACTGCGCTTCGGCTTCCTCCAAGCTACGTAGCCT
Source organism: Dactylis glomerata (assembly GCA_007115705.1). Classification (NCBI taxonomy): domain Eukaryota; kingdom Viridiplantae; phylum Streptophyta; class Magnoliopsida; order Poales; family Poaceae; genus Dactylis; species Dactylis glomerata. Next base: position 235,235 of record QXEO01000454.1, read on the forward strand.
CTGAACTCTACGCTTTTGGGAGTGTCTGAGTCCATCGGGACACCACCTTGGCCGGTGATATCTATCGTCTTCTTCATCCTCTGACTCCTCGAGATCTTCTGCTCGAGATGACTCCTCTTGTCCGTTCTGAGGCCGGAGAGGCCCTAGACGCTTGAACACTGAAACTGGACCTGTGTAATCCTTCTGCTGTCCACATTCCGGGCAGTTGTCGACTGTAGGCAATCGGCTCATTCCCGCATCCCAACAGTACTTGAAGAAAGGACAATCCCAATGTTTATCCACGCCTTCCTTTTCGTTTGCCCTTCCCCTAGCGCGGAGCTCATATCCTCCATCATATCTATCATGCCGACGATATCTCCCATCGTAGGCGTCGGTCCGACGATCTCTTTCATCATCACTGTCGTACTGCCGACGTCGGTCATACTGACACTCATACTTGTTAAGGAGATGCGTGGAGTGTGGCTTCTGATATCGCACGCTTCTCACTTGTTCCTCAGTTATATACCGCCTATCATCATAACGGGACCGGTCGCGTGGACCGGCCTCTTCCTTTCCTTTGCCCCGGAAGTGGCCGCTTTCCTCCTTATACTTGCCATGGTGGTACACAGGCCCTGCCATGTTAATATCGAACGAGAAATCTAGCTGACGCCTCGTGGAGTGGCTGTGCTCTACCATGTTGATGCCAGGAAACGGGTTTGTATCCACTTTCATGGCGAACTGCCCAAGGATCAGACGGACCTGTTCTATCGCCGTTTGGATCTGCCGACGTAGCTCTTTGCAATCATTGGTGGTGTGGGTGAATGAGTGATGCCACTTGCAGTATGGTCTCCCGTTCATCTCTTGCGCCGTAGGGATTTTATGGCCTTCGGGTAACTTCAGCTGCTTTTCCTTCAGCAGTAAATCGAATATCTGCTCAGCTTTGCTTACATCGAAGTCGAACCCTTTTGCAGGCCCTTGCTGTTTCACCCATTTGCAGGACACAGGATCTGCCCCCCGAGCCCATTCAGCCACGGCTATCTCCTGGTCTTCTACAAGATCCTCTTCTTCTGCATCGACCAGGCTTATCGGATGTTTGAACTTGTCTTGGTACAACTCAGGGTGGCGCTGTTCATACATTGTCAGTTTCTGGACCATGTGTGCCAATGAATTGTATTCTACTTGGAAGGCCAGATCCTTGATTGGTGCTAAGAGACCCAACACGGCCAGCTCGACCGCTTCTTTCTCAGTTAAACGAGCCGAATAACATCGGTTCTTGACAGTCCTGAAACGCTGAATATATTCGGCTACCGTTTCTCCCCGCTTCTGCCGCACCTGCGCCAGATCGGCAATGCCAGCCTCAGTAGCTTCTGAATGATACTGAATATGGAATTGTTCTTCCAGCTGCTTCCAGGTCCGGATCGAATCTGGTGGCAACGAGGTGTACCACCCAAAAGCTGGTCCTGTCAGAGATTGAGCAAAGAACCTTACGCGTAACTGATCTGATGCTGAAATCATGCCTAACTGTGCCAAATATCGGCTCACGTGCTCGATCGAGCTGGACCCTTCTGAACCATTAAATTTTGAGAACTCAGGGAGCCGATACTTGGGTGGAAGCGGAATCAGATCATACTCGTTGGGGTACGGCTTGGAATAGCCGATTGTTCTCCTCTTTGGCACGAAGCCGAACTGGTCTCTCAAGATGGTACTGATTTGCTCCATCGTTTGAGCTGCAGGGGCTAAATTCTCATGACTCTTTCCGGTGGCATATTTAGCTAGCCACGCCTGTTTATCAGCGTCCATCCCGGACATCCCTGCTCCCGAAATCCCTACTCCAGAAACACCTGCCCCAGAAATCCCTGTGGTTGCGATCTGGTTCGTGCGCGTCAGGCTGTTGCAGTCCGGCACGTATGTGCACACATATCCATGTGGGACTTCCTTAGGTGGTTCAAACAGGAATTGGTAATCGCCAGGATCACCTCCAATCTTGTAGACGACGTACGCCGGTGACCCCGGTGGCTCCGGAGCTGCAAGCGTGAATGGTAGCTGTGGCCTGGTCTGGAGCGGTCTTTCTCCCTGGTGAGTCCCTAGGGTAGGCCCCGACGGAGAGTACTGGTGTTTCATAATCTCCTGAACCACGCGAACCGCGACGCGCTCGAAAGCGTTCACCAGGCTCTCAGAATGGCGGTGAAGAGAATGAGCCACCATGTAATTGACTTCCTGTCGCAGAGCTCTGGTGCGATCCTCTGAAGGAACAGACAGATCCACCTCATCGAGAGCGCCTTCGGGTGAGAACCCTTTCCACCTGATGCCATGCTTACGGGTCCTCTCAAAAGAGCCGAGGAGATCGGCTTCGAAGAGAGCTTTGATATCATCATACCTCTTCTTGTGCTCATCAGACAGATCGTCGTACGTGACTGGTCTGTCCCCCATCGCAGCGTCAGATGTTGATGCAGATGTTGTTGAATGTCCCACCGGGCGTGCCAGAATGTGTTGCCTGTCAAAACCCACCGGCGAGCAGCGACGAGCAACACGAAGAGCCGGGAGGCTCCCAGAGCTGCTGGTGGGCCCTGGTCCCTCGGTCAACGGCCCGCAAAACTCCGGCACACGTCCTGGCTGGTGCGAGGGCGTGCCACCTGATCTATACCTGATCAGGAAGGTGATGGTTTGCTTCGATTGGTTTCCTGCATGGCAGACACGCAAACATTAAATGCGAGCCTCGATCGGCTCTCAGGTTTCCCTGTGAATCGGCTCAGGTAGCCGATGGTCCCATGGATCTGCACTGGATCTACAATAACATGGGGTTTTGCTTCATCAAAACAAGTCAAATCGATCTACGACAGTTTAATGCTTTCACCACATAACTGGAACATCCCACGCGTAATTGAGCCTGGTAGATACGAAAGATAACAGAAAACTAACCCTAGAGGAGGCCAAAAAATCAACGTAGAGTCAATTCCCGGAACAACTCCTCTCGAATCGGCAAACCGTATCCTTACGTACTACTGGATCGTTCAACCCGTTTGTGAGGCCTAACCATGCGGATATTAAACTAATCCTTGGAGAACAAGGAACAACTATGACAGACTGAATCGACGGAATAAAGATCAAGCAAGATGCTGCCCTTACACCCAAGGTAGGTGCAAAGGCAGCGAGATCTCAATGGGCAGCATGACTAAGCAAACATGAACAAAAAGCACTGATGCTAGCCCAGACAGATCTAAAATAACAGTATTACTCGCCATCAACAAGGCTTCAGTACGAGCAACACCAGATAACACATAAGCATATGCTGCCTAGATCGCGAGATGCGATCTAGGCAGCACGACGCTTACCTGAAAGAAACCCTCGAGACAAGGGGTGGCGATGCGCCGAGATTGTGTTTGTTGTGAACGTTGTCGTCCTCTTTCTCAATAACCCTAGGTACATATTTATAGTCCGGAGACTTTCTATCTTTGGAATAAACCTAAACGTAATCTAACTCTTGTTTAAACCGAAACGTACTCTATCATAATTATACAGATACACGGGCAATTAGCCCAAATCTACGCGCAAGGCCGATCCAGCCTCCAAGCCCATCTTGATTACGGCCCACTTCCTTATCTGGCCAAAATATGGCGATAACAGCCACATATAATCTCTTCATTCTGTAATAGAATTTGCAAGAAATGACACGTTGAAGGCTACACCCGTTCATTGCCACAGACACTAATTTTTTTTTTGAAACATTTATACTCCGTGTCTAGAAAAATATACTCTCTCTGGACTCAAAAGGATGTCTCATATTTATCTAAATTTAGATATATCTAGACTCCGTGTCTACATTCCGGAGGGGGTATAATACATTAAAATTATGACAAATGATCATTATAATTCATGATCACAGTGATGCACATTTTCTTGATGACTTGAATGAATAAAGTGTTTGTATAGAGATGATATACAGACAAATATGCTTATAGAGCTTTCAAAATGCCTCGAGCCTTCAGTTTATGGAGAATGCGGATTACTAATTTTTAGTGAGGAGAACATTTGGGAAATTGCTATTCCCCTTGTATTCAGATTTTGGAACCTGAGCATATTTGTAACGTTGAGTTGTGTAATTTCCCTTATTCCCCAATACCTCTAATTTTTTTATTTTGCATGAGCTTTAATAATTTAACAATTCACTGATGCCATTTTTTGGGACAACATTTTAAGAGTTAAGCATACGGGCATCTACAATGCTAAATGCTTAGGGGAGGTGCTTAGGTCAATAAACCGGTTTTTAGCTAAGCACCGGTGCTTATATAGACTAGGCAGATGTCTAATTAAGCACATCTTATATTCAAATAAGCACCGGTGCTTAACAAAACGCTTGATTTATTTTTATAAGCACCCTCTCTAAGCACTCCCATTGTACATGGCCTAAGTCGATATCTGTTAGCAACAATAGTTCCCCGTATAATGTTTATTATTTTTTATCATGCAACCAAAATCGGATGACCTTCCGGCCACACTTGTTGTCTGGACAAATATCAACCAGCAGCAGCAAATCAGTTATATTTTTGAATTCTGCAATCGTATTCCAATTGAAGATTACACAGATAAGTTCCTATCTGGGCTCCAGGCCACTGAAATAACAAATTTTCATTGCCCTTTTATCTGTCTTTGGTAGATTATACACAGGCGACGTGTGAAATTTACCAAAAACAGGCGCAGGCCGTGTGGGATCTCATACACACTGTCGACAGCATCACAATTCACATGCAGCAAACTACACATAGCACTTCGTAAGTCAGGTCTGAAGATTTGTGTTAGAGTACGTCATGGGCCTAGGCTAGCAGTATAGCCCGTTAGTTTTAGGGTTAATTAGAGATAAGGGTCACTTGCTTAGGGGTCAAGTAAGCCTTGCTTGGGAGTCAAGTAAACCTCTCTATATAAGGAGAGGAGATGTATCCATCTAATCAAGCAAGAATTAAGAAGGAAATCCCTTCCCTCTTGCCACCGGCCGTGGGCAAGGCCCCTGGCCGGCCCTCTTGCGCCCTCCCTCTAGCAGCACCATAACACTTGGTATCAGCTTTCCCGGGTTTGATCATGTCCAGCCCTCCACCGAGTTCTTCCCACCCGCCGCCGCCGCACTCCGACGCCCCCGCCGTTCTCTCCCCGGCGGAGATGACCGCAGCCCTCCGCGATCTCGCCACCGCGGTCCAGGAGATCCACCTCTACTTGGCCGGGCCCTACGGGCCACCGCCGGCCGCGCCACCGGCTGCCACCACCGGGCCGCAGCCCCTCCCGTGGCAGCCGCCACATCTGGCGGTCTCCGCCGCGGTCGCTGCCACTACCCCGCCCTGGTTGCCGTGGCCGTCCCAGCCGGCCGCGCCGCCGCATCTGGCGGTCTCCGCCGCCACCACCCCACCCTGGTTGTCGTGGCCGTCCCAGCCCCTCGCGGGCCCCGTCGCGGCCATGGCCCTGCTGCAGCAGCCGCCGCTGCCACTCAGCCCCGGGCCAGCTACGACCGCGCCGGCGGGAGTTCCGATCCAACAAGTCCGGTTCCCGCCCTCGTCGTCACCGCTTCCGTCTTGGATCGCTACCCACCACGTGTCGGCGGCGGTGAGGCTGCAGGCTGCTGCGCGCGGCCTCCTAGCGCGCCGGCGTGTGCGAGAGATGCGTGGTCTGCAGCTGCCGCTCCTCCAAGTTGCCCTTCGCTGCGCCAAGGACCTCGATCTCGTCCGCTGCGTCGGGGCTCATGGGCATGCGGTTTCCCCCACGAGCGGCGGGCATCCTGTATTCCCCGTGTGCAGCGACCTCAAAGTCTGCGACATCGGCGATTGGGAGGGCGCACCCCTCCTCGACAGGAGCGCACAGCGTAACACCACTGCATTTCGCCGCCGGCCGCCGCGAGGGCGCCTCCGCTGGTCGCTCTTGCGACCTCTTCCAGGTGGCCGTACACATGCACTCCGTTTGTCCAGATGGTGTCCATGGGATCCAGGTGGCTGTACACGTGCACGTACGTCGTGCGGATGGTGTCCACTTTTTGTTAAGGGGTCCAAAATAGAGCGTCCCAGCCCATTTCAGGTTGAGAGTAATAAACCAAGCCGAGATGTAAAATGCTTGTTTTTAGGTGTGAGGTTTGTGTCGCGTCGAGTCATCGTTATAAGTTGGTTAGGTTGCAGCTCGAGGACGAGCTGCATGTCCAGGTGGGGTGTAGTGTTAGAGTACGTCATAGGCCTGGGCTGGCAGTATAGCCCGTTAGTCTTAGGGTTAATTAGAGATAAGGGTCACTTGCTTAGGGGTCAAGTAAGCCTTGCTTGGGAGTCAAGTAAACCTCTCTATATAAGGAGAGGAGATGTATCAATCTAATCAAACAAGAATTAAGAAGGAAATCCCTTCCCTCTTGCCACCGGCCATGGGCAAGGCCCCCGGCCGGCCCTCTTGCGCCCTCCCTCTAGCAGCACCATAACAATTTGTGAAATAGTTCTTGACAAAAAAATTGAGAACTGCAACATCAATATTACAAGATACATCTATAATTTCCTTTCCCTGATTCCCTGTAAACTAATGCATCTTCGGGAACACACATCTCCCGGTAAACTAATGGCTCATACAAGTCCTATTCATAACTAGATGAATACCCGTGCGTTGCTACGGCTTATCAAAAAAATTCATGTCACAATTAAGTGCACAAAAATGTTTTGTCAAACTCTCTATGAAACGCGCCACTCAGATCGAGCATATGTGTGTATTCCTGATTGAAGCAGACCGGGGACGCCAGGATGATCATGACCATTACTCCACTCATTTGCAGTTCTAAAAAATAAAACAGTTGTGCAAGTGAGCTAACTATATCTATACTATTTGTTGAGATAATCAACCAAAGAATGTTTGGTTAAATGTAAAAATAATAATAAATGCGTCCATATGTGCAGATTTTGGGATCACAAACATTTCACTTATATGTTACCTCAAGGAAAAGTTATCAGTTCAAGGAAGAGCATAATACAATCTATAACACAAAGCTTATTAAATCAAATATAGCAGATCCATCAGAAGTTTGCCTGCTGTGGTGTAGTACTGAACAAAAATTATCTCACCATATCTCGATTCATCAATGGACAATGGGAGTATGGGACTACAACAGACTTGTTTCCAGGTCTCATGGCTGACACATTGATCTGGGATTTTCCCAAAACTTGCTCCGGCCAAGGGGCCACCACCGTGATTCAATCCACACACGCAATATACACATTAAATTTATGTTTGAGCTTATCCTCTTTAAGCCACAAAAATCACTGAAAAGAATGTTGGCGATGCAGCACGTGCACCTTCTGATTTACTCCACCTGAGACCACATCGATCAGCGCTGTCGTTCAGCTGCTGGTGCGGGTGCTTGTCCTCGGAGTCGTCGGAGTCGTCGGGGATCTGGAAGACAACCTGGTTGAGGCACCAATTGCCCCTGCCGATCTTGATGGCGAACGCGTCCTCCTCACGAGCATGCTAGAGCAGCTCCGCTGATAAGGATCACGCCGGTGATCCTATGAGTTTTGTCCCGATCTTTCACAGCGAGTCTACCCGGATATAAATCTTCCAATAACGCGAAGAACGTCACCTGAAGAAGAGGAACGAATCCAGCAAGCAACGTGATGAAGATCACCACGCCTCAAACCTGAGCCTGATAATCCTTGATGAACACAAGAACCTTCACAGCAATGTATTTGATAAACACGGCAGCGCCGTTTCCCCGGAGGGATGATACACGGTGGAGCACACGATAGTTTTCGACTAAACAACTGAACTCCCTAAACCCTAGACTGCTGGCCTCCTTATATAGATGGCCAGAAAACTGTTGGGCTTGGACAGGCCCAAACCCAAAACACACAATAAAACCTAGGTGGCCCACAACTAGACCTAGCTACGAAATAACATAGGCATGAATATAAATTGCTGACACAACCTTAGACTAATTATTACATATCGTAGGTCGTCCTAGCGTGCCAATATGCAACGAGCTTCCCTCATCTTGGTGGAGTCCTGAAATTGGGCTTCACCTCCTCCGTTGTGCCCATATCATCCTCCCCCCCTTCAAAAAGCGTTGTCCCCAACGCGTGAGGGTCTGCTCGAAAAGGTGGCGGAATATCAACAATAGCACCACGCATATTCGCCGTCTTCAAGTCTTGCTTGCCTTCCTCACCACATCCTCCCTCTTGGCCTGCTCGACTTGATACAGCCCTGGGTGGTTGCACCTCTTTTCTTCGCCAAATGAACTTGTATGGAGGTGCCTCCACCTTCTTCTTCTCAATCCTTGCTGGAACCTTGCGTTGCTGAACATGAACCTTCTTAGCACGACCCTGCAAAATAGTAATGCCTGGGCCACACAACTGACGAACACGTCCATCTTTGCCTGTATGCACACGCACTGCTGCTCCAACAAAACATCTCCGAGGTGTTCTCACAAAACTTTGGCTGACTACCCTCGGCACCATATGCACCGGAACACGGTCAGCACCACCGTCATCGGTTTGAACACCCATGTTAACACGAACTGGAAGTGGAACACATGGAACACATGCTGACATATCCTTCCCTGCATCAAGATGAGGCTTGACTTCAACCGGCTTGTCACTAACAAGAACAACTGGCTCGTCATCTACAGGCTTGGCTGAAACAATATTACCACTGACGCTTTGCGCATCATGCTCCTCAGGTTGCGACGTAGCTCGCCCAGATTTTGGCTTAGCCTTGCGCAACTTCTCCTTGTGTACCACCAGCTCAACATCAGACTTTACGTGATCATCCTGCATAGGTTTCAAAGTCCGCTGTTTGCCATCATGCACAAAAGAATAGGTATTTGCTCTCCCAGCATGAGTAACATTGCGATCATACTACCATGGACGTCCAAGTAACAGTCCACACACCTCCAATGGCAAAACATCGCACTCGACCTCATCAACATAATCACCAACTGTAAATGGCACACGTACCGTATGAGTAACTTTCAGCACACCGCAGCTATTTAACCATGCAACATGCTTAGGTTCAGGAAGACGCCATGTTGACAAACCCAAAGTCGACACCATAGCCTTACTGATGCCATTACAGTAGCTACCACCATCCACCATGAGCTTGCACGCTTTGCCCTTGATCATACACTGCGTCTGAAATAGATTCCAACGCTGGCCTCTTTCCACTGCCATACAAGCATCATCATTGAATCTCTTGAGTTGCATATTCAACCCATTTAACGGTTCAGCCGCTTCCACAACATCATTGACAACATCAGCCTTCGTATCTGCATAAGGTACAATTGCTGTCGTAGCCGAACTGACCTGCTCTACCAAACAAGCCGCTGGCACAAAACGCTGCCTCGCAAGGCGCTTCACTTCTTCCCAAGTGTTTGGAGAACTCTGGCCCTTTATACGCATATCATACCGTAAGCGCTTCCACCAAGCTGTAGTTGTTTGATCAAAGCGCTCAAGAGCTGAAGTGTAACAAGTAATTTCCCCGTAATCTCGAGAACGCGGCAATAACCAACGGTCCATTACCTCTTCCCATGCCAAATATTCCTGTGGTGTTGCATCTATCTTCAACCAAAGTCTTCGCAAACCTCCCAATGCTCTGGTCGCAGCAATAGCTTCAGGATAAATTAGGGGTGCTTCATCCGCTTCGCCGAGCCAAAGTGCTTGATAATAATCTGATACTTCTTCAGCAACTGTCGTAACCACACCTCCTACCATAGCTGTTCAAAATACTATCAGTACTGTGGTAGAGAAACAATGCAGATTTTGCATCCAAAACGCTGCGCGACAGAAAAACTAAACAGACACGTCCGGCGGTAGAACCTGCACCGGCCTGAAGCAAAGCCAACAGCCCAAAAGAAATTTCGGTCTAGCAACACTGCGGGGCGCGAGCACAGATGGGCCAACAACTTGGGCCGGTACTGCCTGGGGCAGAGACGCCCCGCTCGACCCCAGACGCGCTCTGCGCTGGGGCGAGACTCGCGAGCGACGTAGCGCTCGACCCCAGACGCCCTCTGCGCTGGGGCGAGACAGGCGCTTTTTTTTTTTGCTTGATGTTTGGATCGATCTGGAAACCTGCAAGGCTGGCCTTGTCTCAGCTTATCGATCCCGATCCAATCGGATCGATGCGAGCCTTCAATCCGGCCTAGAAGGAAACGCTGGCGCGTGGACTGCGATCGATCTTGGAGGCACGAGTGGCGGCTCCTTGCAATCTGATCGGAAAGGAGCGGATCTGCAGAGCACCACGCCCTACGTGTTGCTTGCTGCTACTTCTTCGCCAATCAGTACCACCACGCAACCAATCGGACCGCTTCTTCTTTCCTGATCGCCACGGAACACAACCAATCTGACCGAATCAATCTCCACCGAATCGAGAATTTGTCGATCTAAAAACTGCTCGAGGAACAATCCGCAGATCAATCAGCTGATAATACTCGCGGTGATAAACCCAGTAATCTGATACCACATGATAAGGATCACGCCGGTGATCCTATGAGTTTTGTCCCGATCTTTCACAGCGAGTCTACCCGGATATAAATCTTCCAATAACGCGAAGAACGTCACCTGAAGAAGAGGAACGAATCTAGCAAGCAACGTGATGAAGATCACCACGCCTCAAACCTGAGCCTGATAATCCTTGATGAACACAAGAACCTTCACAGCAATGTATTTGATAAACACGGCAGCGCCGTTTCCCCGGAGGGATGATACACGGTGGAGCACACGATAGTTTTCGACTAAACAACTGAACTCCCTAAACCCTAGACTGCTGGCCTCCTTATATAGATGGCCAGAAAACTGTTGGACTTGGACAGGCCCAAACCCAAAACACACAATAAAACCTAGGTGGCCCACAACTAGACCTAGCAACGAAATAACATAGGCATGAATATAAATTGCTGACACAACCTTAGACTAATTATTACATATCGTAGGTCGTCCTGGCGTGCCAATATGCAACGAGCTTCCCTCATCTTGGTGGAGTCCTAAAATTGGGCTTCACCTCCTCCGTCGTGCCCATATCATCCGCCCTGATCTCCCTGTCCAGCCACTCCCGCGCACAGACATGATCTGCATCTTTGCTAAATCTCTGGCCCAAGGGATCCAAAATCCAGGAGCTGGTGGACGCCCCGGCCTCCGCGTCGCCGGTGGATCCGCTCATCCACATCCATCCCCGTCGGTGGATACCTCGGTCTCCAATCCCGTACTCCCGTATCCCTTCCCGCCGGTGGACTTGGCAACACAGACGGGCCATAGCGGGGCCGCCAAAATCCATGGATGCTGCCATCGTGGGTGGGGATCTGGTGGATGCCAATCCATGGATGCTGCCATCGTGGGTGGGGATCTGGTGGATGCCGGCGTGCGAGCTCCTCATCTGTCATCGCCGCAGCTCAGGTCTGGGTGGGGATCTGGTGGATGCCAATCCATGGATGCCGCCATCGTGGGTGGGGATCTGGTGGATGCCGGCGTGCGAGCTCCTCATCTGTCATCGCCGCAGGTCAGGTCCTTCCAGGTGGCCATACACATGCACTCCGTTTGTCCAGATGGTGTCCATGGGATCCAGGTGGCTATACACGTGCACGTACGTCGTGCGGATGGTGTCCACTTTTTGTTAAGGGGTCCAAAATAGAGCGTCCCAGCCCATTTCAGGTTGAGAGTAATAAACCAAGCCGAGATGTAAAATGCTTGTTTTTAGGTGTGAGGTTTGTGTCGCGTCGAGTCATCGTTATAAGTTGGTTAGGTTGCAGCTCGAGGACGAGCTGCATGTCCAGGTGGGGTGTAGTGTTAGAGTACGTCATAGGCCTGGGCTGGCAGTATAGCCTGTTAGTCTTAGGGTTAATTAGAGATAAGGGTCACTTGCTTAGGGGTCAAGTAAGCCTTGCTTGGGAGTCAAGTAAACCTCTCTATATAAGGAGAGGAGATGTATCAATCTAATCAAGCAAGAATTAAGAAGGAAATCCCTTCCCTCTTGCCACCGGCCATGGGCAAGGCCCCCGGCCGGCCCTCTTGCGCCCTCCCTCTAGCAGCACCATAACAATTTGTGAAATAGTTCTTGACAAAAAAATTGAGAACTGCAACATCAATATTACAAGATACATCTATAATTTCCTTTCCCTGATTCCCTGTAAACTAATGCATCTTCGGGAACACACATCTCCCGGTAAACTAATGGCTCATACAAGTCCTATTCATAACTAGATGAATACCCGTGCGTTGCTACGGCTTATCAAAAAAATTCATGTCACAATTAAGTGCACAAAAATGTTTTGTCAAACTCTCTATGAAACGCGCCACTCAGATCGAGCATATGTGTGTATTCCTGATTGAAGCGGACCGGGGACGCCAGGATGATCATGACCATTACTCTACTCATTTGCAGTTCTAAAAAATAAAACAGTTGTGCAAGTGAGCTAACTATATCTATACTATTTGTTGAGATAATCAACCAAAGAATGTTTGGTTAAATGTAAAAATAATAATAAATGCGTCCATATGTGCAGATTTTGGGATCACAAACATTTCACTTATATGTTACCTCAAGGAAAAGTTATCAGTTCAAGGAAGAGCATAATACAATCTATAACACAAAGCTTATTAAATCAAATATAGCAGATCCATCAGAAATTTGCCTGCTGCGGTGTAGTACTGAACAAAAATTATCTCACCATATCTCGATTCATCAATGGACAATGGGAGTATGGGACTACAACAGACTTGTTTCCAGGTCTCATGGCTGACACATTGATCTGGGATTTTCCCAAAACTTGCTCCGGCCAAGGGGCCACCACCGTGATTCAATCCACACACGCAATATACACATTAAATTTCTGTTTGAGCTTATCCTCTTTAAGCCACAAAAATCACTAAAAAGAATGTTGGCGATGCAGCACGTGCACCTTCTGATTTACTCCACCTGAGACCACATCGATCAGCGCTGTCGTTCAGCTGCTGGTGCGGGTGCTTGTCCTCGGAGTCGTCGGAGTCGTCGGGGATCTGGAAGACAACCTGGTTGAGGCACCAATTGCCCCTGCCGATCTTGATGGCGAACGCGTCCTCCTCACGAGCATGCTAGAGCAGCTCCGCCCTGATCTCCCTGTCCAGCCACTCCCGCGCACAGACATGATCTGCATCTTTGCTAAATCTCTGACCCAAGGGATCCAAAATCCAGGAGCTGGTGGACGCCCCGGCCTCCGCGTCGCCGGTGGATCCGCTCATCCACATCCATCCCCGTCGGTGGATACCTCGGTCTCCAATCCCGTACTCCCGTATCCCTTCCCGCCGGTGGACTTGGCAACACAGACGGGCCATAGCGGGGCCGCCAAAATCCATGGATGCTGCCATCGTGGGTGGGGATCTGGTGGATGCCAATCCATGGATGCTGCCATCGTGGGTGGGGATCTGGTGGATGCCGGCGTGCGAGCTCCTCATCTGTCATCGCCGCAGCTCAGGTCTGGGTGGGGATCTGGTGGATGCCAATCCATGGATGCTGCCATCGTGGGTGGGGATCTGGTGGATGCCGGCGTGCGAGCTCCTCATCTGTCATCGCCGCAGGTCAGGTCCTGGTCGCCGCTGCGTGACTTTGCGAGACCCTAGGCTGTAGCCACCCGTCAAGTCTGAGGGCTAAATTACAAATAATGACAGATATCTGTGGATTGCGGGTTGATTTTCTATTTTCTAGGGGGCTAAATGAAAAAACACCGTGTGACGCGCGTACGTACCAACGCACGTACGGTCGCATTGCGGCCTTATTGGTAGAAGATTGGTAGAGAAGAGATAATACAAGTACCTGTTTCATCCCAAATTTCAGAGGTAAAGACCTATGCGTGCTCTTGCCTACTACCTAGGTTGATCTATTTATGAGCTAGTTGCTTATCGGTGCTGCTTGATGCTTTCCTAGTTCCAAGGTGCTAAATAATAATTAGGAGTAGCCCACTTTCAGAAAAATTGTAGCATATACATATATCAGATTAGTGTCATGTTCAGGTCTGAATAAAAAAAGTTAAATGCTTGACAATCGTATATGTATAGCAGCACGTCTTAGATCAGCTTAATCAACGGGTTACCTTGAGATTGTTATCTTGGGCTGCTTCGGTGCTTCCCCTCCGCCACCAGTTTCTTGCATCAACACAGCTTCCCGCCGCTAGCGTTCGTGCATATATGTGTATCTCCGTGGTCTTGGCGGCCAGCTGCATCTCGCGGATCTGCCACCTCTCCACGCCACCATGCAGCAGGTGTTTTGGAATCTGCTCGTCAGGAAGCATGTCGGGAACGTTGCTGTTCAAGAATGGATTCGAAGGAGCTGGTACAGGAATCGATGGATAGGGGGAGGAGGGATGTGCTAGAGAACCGTCCCCCGGAGCTGGAGGAGGAGCGGCAGCCATGGCGGCCCTAGCCCTTCCAATCTTCCCCTCTGATTCTTAGCGGAGATGGGCATTGGGCAAGCAAACTGTGGGGGGCCTAACTGCAAAACTACCATTGAACGACGGAGACCATGGACTGCGGCTTAATTTCCGAAAATTAGAGGACTTAATTGAAAACATAGAGACAGACGGACGTCCTACGAGTCGCATTGCTATTTTATTTGTAGAGATGTATTTTATCCCATGCTTTTGTTTTTCCAAAGAAATACTCTACGAGGTGAGCGTAAGGGATCATACCTGACGGTGATATAGATTTGTACCAAATGTATTGGCACTATCCTTGCTTAATTTATAACAAGGATATGATTATTTAAATTTATTGGAAGGGGTGTACTGAAGCAGAAATCATGAGTTAGAATGTGTTAAAGACGAGAGAAATGTAAATGTGTGGATTGATTACTGAGAACAAAATTTTGAGGTGCTAAAAGTAAGCCTTGTATGTTGAATCTTCCGAAAGATGGGACGAACAACTCAACCGTGTTGTAGATGACCAGGGTCAGGGTGTAGTCGTAGTGCATATTCTACAGCGAGAAGATTAGGCAAGATTTGGACGGTTTACATCAAATTTAACTAAAATATAAAGAAACTACTATTAGCCACCGCCGCCCGATCCTCTACAGCGGCATCCTTCTAGAACTCCTCCTTCACCTCCTTCTTCATCTCCAGCATGCCATCGTCGTCCTCGGTGAGGTCGACGAGGTTGCCGCTCTCCTCCGCCGACCACAGGACGGACGTGTTCTTCTCCATCGGTTGGGCCTTGGAGAACGACCTCGCCTGCAGCAGGTGGAGGCCCGGCCATCCACATGATCGTAATTGCCCGTGAAAATCGATGTCCCCAAGAGGTAAACGATGCTAAAAGTGTTGTCATCGTCTGATCCGGATTCCCACATCTGGGTTTCCCCCAGAGTAGCACGAGTGAGAAAACACAACCTTCAGTGGCCATGCTTTCAACAAGGTTACGGTGCGTAGACGCCTCCATATATCTCCTACAGCGACCAGAGTTGGAGCATGGTTTTCACCTGCATCTGTGCCTCCCCAACTCAATGCCTAGACCATTCGACCGACCCTTGATACGTCTCCAACGTATCTATAATTTTTGATGCTCCATGCTTGTTTTTACACCATTTTCCTATTGTTTCGTTACACTTCGTGGCACTTTTATGCATTTTTCGGAACTAACCTATTAACAAGTTGCCACAGTGTCAGTTCCCTGTTTTCTGCTGTTTTTGTGTTTCAGAAGTGATACACAGGAAATATTCTCGGAATTGGACGAAATAAGTTCCTAAAGTCTTATTTTACCCGGAAGCTTCCAGAGATCCGAAGGAGAGAAGGAGTGGGGCCACCAGGACCCCACACACAGGGGTGGCGCGGCCAGGCCCCCGGCCGCGCGAGCCCCGTGTGAGGGCGCCTGGCTCCCCCTCTGACGACGCCCCTTCGCCTATATAAAGCCTCGGGATGGAAAACCCTAAGGGAGTCGGCAATTTTCCAGAAAGAGTTCCGCAGTTCCGCCGCCGCCGCCGACGAATTTCGGGGGACAGAAGTCTCTGTTCCGGCACCCTGCCGGGACGGGGAAGTGCCCACAGAGCCATCTCCATCGGTCTCCATCGCCGTCTCCGCCGTCTCCATCGACCTCACCGCCATCTCCATCAACCTTGCTGTCTCCTATGATGAGGAGGGAGTAGTTCATCCCCGGGGCTGAGGGCTCTACCGGTAGCTATGTGGTTCACCTCTCTCTCCCATGATGTGATCTTTATGTGATCATGAGCTTTGTATCATGTTGAACAAGTAGATGTTATTATTCAGATATTATGTGTACTCTAGTGGTATTATTAAAGTAATATATTCCTCTTGCCATGGTGTAACGGTGACAGTGCGTGCATCATGGTGGTACTTGATTTAGGCTATGATTGTGATCTCTTGTGGATTATGAGAGTAATTATTACTATGATAGTATTGAAGTGATCTATTCCTCCTTTCATGGTGTAATGTTGACAGTGTGTGCACCGTGTTAGTACTTGGTTTAAGTTGCAATAATATCTATCTTGAGTTGTGCTTTGATTTGGATATCTCTATGAGTGGTGTTTGTCAAGTACTTGATGAACTTTAAGGGGTGCTTCTGTAGCCACTACACAATGATTAGTGTTATTCAATAGGAGAGTAATTCAGAGTACCATAGTGGAGAGAAGTTGTTTATTTGTTCAATCATGTTATATTGTTGGGAGTGTGTCCACTAGTGAAAGTATGATCCCTAGGCCTTGTTTCCAAGCTTTGCACACCGTTTACTTACTGTTTTGTTACATGTTTGCTCGCAGCGATATTTATTTCAAGTTACATTTGCTACTTATATTCATCCATACCACTTGTATTTCACTATCTCTTCGCCGAACTAGTGCACCTATACATCTGACAAGTGTATTGGGTGTGTTGGGGACACAAGAGACTTTCTGTATCGTAATTGCAGGGTTGCTTGAGAGGGATAGCTTTGACCTCTAACCTCCCTGAGTTCGATAAACCTTGGGTGATCCACTTAAGGGAAACTTGCTGCTGTTCTACAAACCTCTGCACTTGGAGGCCCAACAAGTGTCTACAAGAATAGAAGTGTGTAGACATCAACCCTCTCTGGCAGAGGAGAAAGCCACCATAGCCATGCTAGGGCTAGAGCCCCCGACATCCTCGAACTGCATGTTGAAGTCGAGGAGCATGAGGTGACGTCCGAGCGGGAGGAGATCATGGCAGCCACGACCCATCAGAACCCATTTGGGTCGAGATCAGGCCTGGCCGCAACCACCGCCTCGCCGCCAGCTAAGCCCCCATGGCCGCCGCAACACCTCCATGTGGTCGTTGACCGGTCCTAGCGGGCTCCCCCACATCGGATTAGACCAGCACCGAGGAAGTCGACCGCCGTCGCCAGCACCACCACCATGCCCCCGGCTTTGTCAGGAAACACCCCGACGGCAACAACGAGAGAGGGTTTTGCGAGGACGTGGGCGGGGATGCCCTGGCGTGGCGTGGTGCCGCCGCATGGAGGCGGAGGCAGAATTGGGGGGAGGAGGCCAACTGCGAGGTGGAGGCGGAGGAATTAGTGTCGCCTAATATACTTACAGCTGAGCATCTTTGGTAGATAAGGTGGCTGGTATAATGGATAGGTATGGAAAGATAGACCTTAACAAGAGAGTACACAATTAGTTTTGATTAGGGAAAGCTTGGATTCATAAATTTTGGCACCAAATGAGTGATGTTGATGTCCAAATACTAATGGTTGAGGTGAGTAATCAATATTTTTCTTCTTTTCAGCAAAGTTAAGGCTCTATCATTAGTCCCAATAAACGCCCAATGAGAAAATAAGAGGGAGAGTGACGAGGGTTAACTCGACAAATGTCCTAGATGACGGACTTAGGATCGGGGAGATAGGGCATCGGATGAACTCGAAGGTAAAGTTAGTCGAAATAGGTGTGTATCGAAAGTAAACTTGGGTGTTCAACCTGGCTTGCTTTCAATCTGCCCTACCCCGTCCCCTCCTGGCCCCTATATATAGGTGGCCAGGTCTCGAGGATCGGGTCGGGTTCGATACAGATTACAAATATCGACATACGGTAATAACTCGTATTCGACTATCATTACAATTGGGCCTAGCTTAACGGGCCTCAGGGGTACTCAACTAACGGGCTCTATTAACTATACCCTTGTCAGTAGCCCCTGAGATTCTACCAGAATTGCAGATTCGGGTTGAATCTCTAATCTTTAAATCTTCGACTTGATCAATTCTTCGACTTTATCTTCAAATCTTTGACTTGGTCTTTCGACTTATATTGATGATAATTTGCTCGCAAGGGGTCTCGATGAACAAGCCTGACAACTCTGACGGATCAAGAGGTCAGTTAATTGTCGGAACAGATACTTGTCACCTACTTCAAATTCAATCCCCTTGGACTTGAATTCGGGATACCGGTCAAACTCATTCTTTTGCCTCATTTAGGACTTACAAAAAATGAGTCCCAGTGGTTCTCAGGGTACCCAGTGCGTCCACCAGGATTTTCTTCGCGTCGTAGACACGGATACATACCAGCAAAGCGCATCCATGTGCGTATACCAGGCCACACAGGACCGATCCCGGGGTCTTACCTTCGTGACAAGTCACGGCATTCGAGTTTTGTTGCGATAACACAACTCGAGGATCTCATGTCACAGTCAAAGTTTGACTGAAAATATTCGGGTTTCTTCAACCATAAAACTCGCTCCCGATGGGAGTAACACTTCTCCAATCTTCAATGCTTTGCCAATGAATATCGTCGGGTGCGCGCTCAGCGCTCCCGATGGGAGTAGCCCCCGAGGCTATAGTCGAAAAAAGTATTTTTTTCGAGTATAGGCTCAAGACATAATGTAGCTCGTCGTATTTCAACTTGAAACACTTCAACTTCGAAGTTCTTCAACTCGAGATACTTTCAAGAACACCTTGTCGTCGAGTATTAGTCCACCATTTTAATGAAGAGTTGTATTCGACTAACTTTGAAAATAACAGCCCCCAAGGCTATAACCTAAAAATTCCTCATAGATGATCCTTTCCATAAATTCAGCATTTGTCGGCGCCATCCTTGTACCTTTACTTTATCGTGTCAATGATGACGTAGCTCTTCGTCAGTGCGAACCGTTTTATGGGTAATACTGTAACTTCCGTTATTTTATGACCGTTTATCGGGCTGCACGATTTTTGACCGTTGGTGGGCTGCCGTTTGCGATCTTTACGCCACGTCGCAACCCACGATCCTTCTCTCAGAAGATATATAAATGGCATAGTGGGGAATCGTACTGTTTACCAGCTCGTTACCTCCGCCGCCTCCATTACCGATCTCCTCTGCCTCTTCCTCTCTTGCGGAGCCCCCAAGTGCACTTTTGTGATGAATGCGCGTGAAGCATCTGGCCACCAAGAGCGATATGGCCAAATCCTCTGCCACCAACTGGGTTCGCTCCACCATCACCAAGAAGGAGGTGGAGAAGGCCACGGCAGACGGCCTCATCGCCGTCCAGGACTCCATCAAGTTCCCTAGTACTGAACGGATCCCGAAGCCCCCGAGCGGTTATCGGGTAATATTCCTTGCTTTCCTTCTTCGCGGGTTCTCCCTTCCTGCCCATGAGTTTCTCCATAGGCTTCTATTTGTTTACGGTGTGCAGCTTCATCAGCTCACACCAAATTCCCTTCTGCATATTGCTTGCTTCGTGACTCTTTGCGAGTCATTTTTGGGCATTGAGCCTCACTTTGCTCTCTGGAGATCGATCTTTCGACTCCGCCCCAATGTGTCTCTGGCAAGGAAACCCGAACTGGGCGGAGCCGTCGTTTCTGTGCGCCCTGAGGCGCAATATCTTGAATTTTCTATGGCCGCGTCTGTCCAAGGGTGGAGGACAAAGTGGTTCTATATCAAGGACCGCAGATCCTCTCCCGAAGATGAGTTCGGCCTTCCTCCCTTTGACGCGTCTCAAGAGGTGAAAAAATTGAAGTCATGGGACTCACTTCCCTCAGATGCGGAAGTTGCACAAATCCTTCCTCTTCTATCCCGCATTAAAAATCTGAAAACAGGCCTAGGAGGTGCTTTGTCGGGTACCCAACTCATGGCGTTTTTCATACAACGTCGAGTTCAACCCCTACAGCACCGCCTCACCAAGCTTTGGACTTATTCTGGCTTGGAAGACCCTACTCGCATATCTGAAGATCTGATGTCGAAAGAAGATGTCGACAAGCGAGTCAGGAATCTCACCAAGCTCACCAAGGAGCACTCAGTTGCTGACCTGAAGGCAGATTTCTTTGACTCCGTGCACCCTATTCCTGAGGTACACATCGCTGCATCAAACTTTTCTTAATTTCGACTTGCATTACTCTTTGCCTCTGCACTCTGCTGATTTATTAATATGCAGGGTCACCAATTCATTGTTTCTCGTCCCCCTCTTCCGGAGGAAGGGCCCCTTCCTGCTGATCTAGCATCTCCTGCATCTGAAGCCCCCGAGGCTGACGAAAGTCAGGACGGAGATGATGTCGAAGAATCAGAAGATGAGACTAGCTCATCGACATCTCCTCCTCCTACTCTTGCTGAAGATGTTGGTGTCGACAAAAAACGGAAACGTGTCGATGAAATTGCTTCATTGAGTTCTGCAGCGGCTGGAAAAACCCCCGTTCTTGCAGAAGATATGGAGTACTTCGACATGCTTGCATCGTAAGTATTGTAGTCAAACTTTTCAATTGCTTTGTTCTTGCCTAGTGCTTATAACTTATACTTTTCATGCAGTGACGATGAAGAACCACCGACATGTGCGACGGCTATTCCACCAACTTCTCCTGTGGCGACTGAGGAGCCCGTCGAACCATATGTTGCTCCGAGGACTACCAGGGCCTCTATAAAGAAGGTTTCTCAAACTCAAGCCCGAAACCTCAAGCGTGCGAAGAAGACCAAAGAAGCCGAGGTTTCTCTGGAGGCCCATGCTCCTACAGTTTCTTCTGATGATGTAAGCGATACTTTTTTTCCCTTCTTTCCTTTCATGCACTTCTTCTCTTATACTCTTCTTTTATCAGGCTTTAGTCAAGAGATTTATCGCCCTGGGCACGGAGTGTGCAGGGTACCTAAAGGTTGCAAAATCTTCCGAAGGTGCGATTTTGATATTCAATCATTACTTTTCTTCTGCCCTTTTGTCTTTTGTTGTTTATCTGACTTTCTTTCATCTGCTTTCACAGCTGCTTTAGCGACAGCCAATGCTCGCATTGCGTCGCTGGAAGCGGAGCTCAAAGCTTCGCAAAAAGCTTATGATGCTGCGACCTCTGCTAAGGCAATTGCTGAGAAGTCGCAGAAATCTGCGCTTGCCAAGGCGAAAAATGCTGAGAGGGCGTTAGCAGATGCCAACAAAGAACATGCTCAACGAGAGCAGGCCGTGGCAGAGCGTCTTCACACCATGTCTACTGCTGCCGAAAGTAAGTTCTTCGACTTGTCTTCTGTTTTCGTCCCCTGTTGCACTGGTGTATTTGTTGACACTTGCCTCTTCTTTTCCTTTCTATTGCGTAGAATTCTCAGGGGTATCTCCGTCGTCCCTGCAAACGGACGATGATCCTCTTATGGATGCGGTTAACCTACTCGAAGAGAACTGGATATCTATCCAGGAAACTTTTGAGTTGGTTGGCCGCGTTCTGTCACGGCTATTTGCCGGGTTGTGGCCGAAGAAAAAGATGGCAATCCCGAAGGGCAACCTGACCGAACTCGCCAAGACTTTTGACAACGACGAAGACCCTACTCTCCATTTGAAGGGGCTGTCCATTAAGCGCGGCGCAGAAGGTGCCATTGCCCTTTCTCTTGCGCATGGTACAGACTTTGACTAGGAGAAAGTTAACTCCCTCATGGCTATACCCGCGACGAGATGAAGGTGTTTTTTGAGAAGGCGAAGAAGTTGGCGCCTGCATTGCTGAACACAATTTCTCCTTCGGCAGCCTCTGCTGTGCCTGCTGCACCATCTCCAGCGCCGAAAGCTCCTGTGCCACCATCGACTTCTAGCGAGGAACTGGCCGCGCCCCCTTCTTCCACGGAGCACAATGCTGAGGTGGCGTAGACTCAGCTTCTTGGTAGTACTTAGTTTTCTCCTTTTGAATGTAAAGACTCCAATTAAGTGCAACCCGAGAATCTTAGCCAGAGGGTTATGCTCTTATGTAAATATATCTTCTTTGCATGAAGTATTATGCTATCTTTCTGAAATTGTTTATCCTTTCTTTCTTTTTGTAGTCGATGCGTGACAGTGATCCTTCTTCTCATGCTCCTGCTCCTTCCTCTGCTCGCGGATTCAATCCTCAGATTTCGTCGACTCCTAGTCGATGTAGTCATTGTGAAGAATATTCTTCCAGGATTTCCGATCTTGAGACTCGCCTGTCCTTGGCCAAACGCCAAGCACAGATGGCTATTAAAAAGGCTAGCCAGGCCAGCGGCTATATGAAGAAAATCTCTTCACTTGAAGAAAAGGTCTCCAGCTTGACGGCGAAGGTTGTTCACAATGAAGAGTGCGAATCTTTCATTCTTGGAATTGTCGAGTCTGCTGGCGAGCTGTTGCGATGTGAGTTTTCTTTCGACTTCTTCTTTTGGCTGTTTGTGCACTTCTTTTGTGATATATTTGTCATTGTAGGTACTTGCTTGGATTTTGCTGCTGAAGAACGTCGAGTTGCTGAGCGAAATGCTGCTCTGGAGAAGATGTCGACTGGCTATGAGACTTTGTGGTCTGATCCTCGACGCCGTAGCGCCATTGTATTGCTTCAAGATCGTGCCCAGCACATTGGCGAGTCAGTTGATGGTTGCCGGCGAGCTCTTACAACTATGCACTCCATTATGCTTCCCCGTAATCCTTTGCCTGCAACTTTCCCCCTTCTTCTTGATGCTTTCCGATCCAGCCATCGTATTCATAGGTTAATAGAACTGAACTTAGTGGCTGGTGCCAATTTTGCTCTCGGGTGAATACGCAAGTGGCACCCCAGATTGAATTATAGCACGATGTCCTTAAGTTTAGCTCCCGGTGGAGCTAGCCTTCGGGTTCATATGGAGAACATGCTTCAACCTGCTCGAAGACTTGTAGCTAGGCTTCTAGAGGCGGATGCTGCGTTTTTCCGCGAGTATCATTATTTAGATCCCTTAGGTGTAGATGATTCTGACAACCCGATGTTGTAAAGTATGTGTGGAACGCGAGAGATTTTTTGCGACTATATGTCTGAAATTTATTCTCAAGGCGTATTTGTATGGTTCGTGCGTTTGCCGCATATTCTCTTTGAAAGACTCGTAAACTCGAATATGAGGAACGCTTTGTCTTTATTTATACTTATAATGTAAGATACATGGGGTGACCCAAGAGATCCGGCCTGTGACCCGTGTTCTGGATCTAGAGGGCATTGCCCCTGGAATAACTCGTGGCTTTTACGGCCTTTATTGTTTTACTCTATTGTCTTTATGATGCTTATGTCGTCGTAGCTTTCCCTTTCTCTTCTGTGCCTGTGTCTTCTCCTGGTGTTGCTGTTCGTGGCTTCTTTGTTTCGGGCTCCGCGGTGCATCCTTCGAGTAGCTTGACGCCTTCTATAGTCGCGCTCTTTGCTTTTTCTGCATGGTTGGCTATTACGCCAAAATTTTGCGCCATCTTGTGGAATTCCCTGTCGCAGAGATCTGAAACTTCAAAGCTTCCTTTCACTGTGATTATTCCTTTTGGTCCTGGCATTTTAAGTACCAAATATGTGTAGTGAGGCACTGCCATGAATCGCGAAAATGCGGGTCGCCCGAGGATCGCGTGATATTGTGATGGCCAGTCCATGACTTCGAAGTCTAGTTTTTCCCTTCTGTAGTTTTGTCGGTTGCCGAAGCAAACATTGAGTGCTATTCGACCCAATGGGTAATTAGCACTTCCTGGTACGATTCCATGGAAGGAGCAATCTGTTGGTTTTAGGAATTCCAATGATATGTGCATTGCCCTGAGTGTTTTCGCGTATATCAGGTTAATTCCACTTCCTGCGTCCATGAATATTCTATCGACATCATACGCGCCGATTTGAGCTTTGAGTACCAGAGGCGCGTTTCCTGGCCGAGGTACTGTTATGGGGTGATCCTCTCTGTTTGAACTCGATTGGTTGTTCTGACCAATGCAGATATTCTGTTGTAGCTGGAGGCGACATGACTGCTAGATTGACTTGTCGAGTTATACTCTTCTCTTCTTTGTTCGACTTGGGCACAGGTTGTATCATTGCTGTAATGTGTCCTTTTGATGGGACGTACCCTTCGTCGTCGTCGTCGTGTCCCTTGTTTTGCTGGTCTTGTCCATGAGGAGCTCCATTGTTTCCTTGCTGGTTTGTCGCGGGATTGTTGCTTCCTTCGAATCCTTGTCGCCTTGCCTCGGTTTGTTTGTTTATTGCTGCTTCTTGTAGCTTTAAGAATGTTGTGCAGTCTTTCATCGCGTGCCTTGATACACGCTTCCCGTCGACGAACGCTGAATGTATATGGCAAGGCCCGTTGAGCATATCCTCTGGTGATGGGTTGTACTCTCTGGATTCTCTTGGTGGGAACTTCTTATATTCCTCTCTTCCGTAGCTGCGATATCCCGAGCTTCTGCGTTCGTTTCTCTGATAACTATTGTCTTTATATCCTGCGACGACTTGATTATGAGAGCCGTAGGTGTCGTAGTTTCGGGATCGTCTCCTTTGACTTCCGTATCTGTTTCTTCTGTCGTCCTCTGGAGATCGTGTCCGTTTGTTGTTGCACGCATCTTCTCCATCTGCAAATCTGTTTGCTGTGTCCATGAGATCTGACACTGTTTTTGGCTTGATTCTGCCCATCTCTTCGACTAGGTCTCTTCGCCTTAATCCAATGATGAACGCGTCTATTGCTCTTTCGTCTGAAACTTCGACTGCTGAATTTTTGATGAGGCTCCATCTTTGGGTGTACGCCCGTAATGTTTCGTCGCGTTGCTGTACGCATGCCTTGACTTCTTCTATTGATGCTGGTCGTTTGTATGTTGACCTGAAGTTGCTTGTAAATTGCTTTGTGAGGTCTTCCCAACTTCCAATGGATTCTTTCTCTAATTTGCTCAACCATGACCTTGCTGCGCCGGTGAGGTGTAGTTGCAGACTTTGCATTGCTGTTTCTTTGGTTCCTCCTAGTATTTGGACTGCCTGCAAGTAATCTGCGAGCCATGATTGCGGTTCCTGTGATCCGTCGTATTTTTGCTGATCATGAGGTAGCTTGAATCCCTTAGGCACTGGCGTGATGCGAACTCTACGGGCAAAGCACGATGCCCCCATCTCCTTTTCGTCGTCCTCATAGTCACGCCTTTCGTTTGGGGATCACGATCTTCGAGTTCCACCGTGCTGTTTTGGTGATGGCGATCGAGATCGGTGTTTGCTGCTTTTATGCCGAGGACTATTGTGACGGCGAGGTGATCTTGCTTTATGCGCTTCCTTGTGGTGATGTGCTTCTTCTCCTTTTGTTGATAGCTTGTGGCCCACCATATTGAGTCCGTTTAGCGCTGCTCTATGCATATGTTCTCTAGGATCTCCTGGACTTGGTCGAGTTGTAAGTAGATATGCTTGTGCTGCCACTAGTGCTGCTTCAGGAGTTTTTGGTAGGATGTTTCCCTGCTCGTCGACCGATAGGAAGGACAAGTCGAGGTTTTTGGAAATACTTTGCCTATCAGAATACTCGAGGTTATCGTACCTTGAACCATGTCGACGATTTTTCCTTGCGTTGCTGTACGATGCGTCGCTTCGTGCTCTGCGAGCAGCTTCATTGGCTGCGATGGCTGAATCTTTTCTTCTTTGTACATCTACCTTTTCCTTTGCTAATTGTTTTGCTTGCTGCCTGAGGGCGTAATGATACCCAAAAAGCATGTCTTTGCTGGAGCTTGATGGTATTGGCGTGCCGTGTTCTATGGCTTCTCTTATTATTTTCCACTCGTCGACCGATAGTCGAATTTTCTCCCTAGCTGTGAGGGATTCCACTGTTTGTCCTTCTGCTAGGTGATTTGCTCCTCTGTCGATATTTGCTGGGTTTATCACTGGGTTGTTATTTTCATCAAATTCTTCTGAGTTGTCGCCCACAATGGCGAGTACCTGGCACTGCTTGCCGATGTTGCTATTAAAGCTTGAAAAGATCGAGTTGCTGTCTTCAGAAAGCTCTAACCCTGTTTTCCATGTGCCTGTTGAATTGTCTGAGATATTGTCGAGGCAGATCGTGAGATCGTCGATTTGGACTTCCACGTCAAAATTTTCCTTTTCTTTGTCGTCCTCTGCGATCTTTTCTT
Source organism: Dactylis glomerata (assembly GCA_007115705.1). NCBI lineage: Eukaryota > Viridiplantae > Streptophyta > Magnoliopsida > Poales > Poaceae > Dactylis > Dactylis glomerata. Next base: position 261,417 of record QXEO01000454.1, read on the forward strand.
TTTGCACTTCTTCTAGGCTGACCGGCGAGTTTACTTCGCTGGAAGAGCCTTCAGAATACTCCATCTTTATTGTTGTTTCGGGTTCTTGTGCCGACGGATCTTGATCTTGTTTCGTCGGATCCGAAAGGCGAGAGGAACCCGACGGCCCGATGAAGATGCTAAAACTTCCAATTGTTAGTTCTACCTCTTGACTTCCTTCGACTTCTGGACTGCTGTTGGCTAAAAGCGAAAAAGCCATCGAATTCATGATTCCAACGCCCAGAGTCCCCACGGTCGGCGCCAATTGACGAGGGTTAACTCGACAAATGTCCTAGATGAAGGACTTAGGATCGGGGAGATAGGGCGTCGGATGAACTCGAAGGTAAAGTTAGTCGAAATAGGTGTGTATCGAAAGTAAACTTGGGTATTCAACCTGGCTTGCTTTCAATCTGCCCTACCCCGTCCCCTCCTGGCCCCTATATATAGGTGGCCAGGTCTCGAGGATCGGGTCGGGTTCGATACAGATTACAAATATCGACATACGGTAATAACTCGTATTCGACTATCATTACAATTGGGCCTAGCTTAACGGGCCTCAGGGGTACTCAACTAACGGGCTCTATTAACTATACCCTTGTCAGAGAGAGAATCCATATTCATTTTTAATTGAATTCAAACCCCGTGTTATCGTGTTTGGCACATATTTTTTAATTCAATTGAAACAATTATTTGAACACTGTATTTTTTTCATCTTCCATAGCAACGCACGGACCTATTAAAGCGAAAGCGGTGTATGTTTCGTGAGTGAGTCACGGAGATCGCCCGTGACAAACAATTAAATTACGTTAACTTCAAGTTCTTTGTAGCGTTAGCCTCTCATGTGTGATTAGGTGCAGAAATACGGCCCTCTCTGAATAGTTTGGCTGAATATGTCAAACCTTGAGGAATGACATAAGTTTGCTGGTGTCACTGCTTAGACGTCAACCCATCCCGAAATATTAATTTCATTTTAATAGGAGAAACAAATAATATGTAAATTGGTTTCATAAATGTAATACAACGTGTAGACAGGTGTAAGAGGAAATTTGTCACCATGCAATAAAAAATCAGCACATCTTCATTTTTAATAATAATTGTGTAAGATTACTTCAGATATAGTGATTTTTTTTTTAATTTAGCGACAACGCCCGGGCACTTAGCTAGTATGCCAATAAGATATCGCTAGAATTTTCTCGTGATAAAAATGATCTTTTTAAAAAATATTAACAGTGAAAAAACTATGACCATTTCAATTCAGAAAACATTAACTTTGCTCGACATTACATGGAAGATCTGATCATCTCAGTCAAGTAATTTATTCTGAAGATTGCAAATTTGCATCAAGGTACTTGTCAGCTAGATCTATATGCATATCAATGCACAAAAAGGAGAATCCAAGACGCATAAATTTATATCCTGGATGAAAAACGCCATATTGTTCCAAGTTCTGGCATGCCCTCATCAGCTCATGTTCTCCAGTTCTCCTTCGACAGAATTGCTCTCACCTATCCATGCTTGCGCCTTGCTGAGTATTTAGGCAGCACCTGCATGTTTAAGGTGTAGGGATATGAGCATATAGGAAGATGTACATGTAATTTTTTTCCTGTTCTAAAAAAACTATTTGTTTTCACTTCTATAAATACATGCAACAAATCAAGAGAAGCAATTTTAGCCTAGCATGAGCAGCAAGAGCCACTCAGGGTAGCCAAGGTGACTGCCCATAAGACCCCCGCACCTCAAAGGCTAGTTACGCCTGTGAGGGACGAAGCAGACATAGGCAAGTCATCCTTGGCTATCAGAGGTAAGGTCCTTGCAGCCATGTAAGGCTAGCTCTCTGCTCTTCTTCTCCTCTTTGCTGATATCATTTTTCTTCACGTATGGCTAGCTATTTATAGGCTGGTGCAGGGCCCTATCGTTCACATCAGACAAGAACCTTTCAGCATTATCTTCTTTTCATAGAATATATTCTAGTTTCAGATAATGTCAAGCCGTATGGATATGGACAGCTATCTCATATTCGAAAAATAAATATGGACCGCTACCTTTAGTTATCATCCCTAGTGAGACAACCAGACATTTTGTTTTTTTAGAAAAAATGGGCGTGCCCATTGTATTATTAAATGAAACAGCACATAAACAGTAATAGTACACGTTCGATCGGATGTTCAGAACATCAGAGCAAGTAAAACACAGGCCTAGCACTACATCGACTTTACATTACCTATGATTGCAAATTGGTGGTAGGTGATCTGAGAGAAGGTTACCATATATGAGGAAAATTCCATTAGGAGGGAAATTTCGGCAACATCTTCACTGTTCCGGAAGTGCATCTTCCTTCACGTCGAATTTCAAAGCTCACAACCCAGCTAAGCATTCTATATCGCATATAGTTGGTCACCACCTCTTGCTTCGTGTACCAAATTCTGAAACTATCCCTGTAAACATTGGGAACCGTATATATTGTCATAATAAATTAATAAAGCTTGGCAGATTGTTTAAAAAAAAGTGGATTATGCGCCGTCGGATATCATGGGACGCTCTTGTATGCTGACTTGGTCGGCACCAATCGCTAGCCGCACACCACCTCGGCTTTTGGGCCAGGCCCATTACATCACGGTCGGTTGTCTATCTGTTTTTCTTGGGTTTTTAGCTCATTTGGTTTTTTCTCTAGTTTTTTTGGGTTTTTGAAAAATTGAATATTTTTAAAATTTGAACAACTTTAAAATCTGCACATCTTCAGAATCTAAACAATTTTTCAAAATTTTCAAATCTGCACATTTTCAAAATCTATTTTTATTTGAAAATATGAACTTTTTAAATTAGAACTTTATTAAAAATGTGAAATTTTTCATAATTTAAAATTTGAAGAAATTTTCATATGAACCTTTTTATTAAATTGGAACATTTTGAAAAAAAATTAAATTCTTATCATTTTTTGAATCTGTAAAAGACAAAAGAAATAGAATAAGAAAAGTGGAAAAGAAAACAGAAAAACAAAATAGAAAAATAAAGAAAAAGAGTATAAATGAAAATGAAAAAAATCCAGGCCCATCACCCGCATGGGGTGTGTGGCGCTTCGTAGCCGCCGACCTTGTTGGCATATAGGAATCACCGATATCGCGTGCCAGGGGTATTTTGTAGAAGAAAAAATCGATGAAATTTTCTTACCATATGATTAAGATGACATTTTTAGAGACACGATCTTTAATATTATCTTATCTGTGCACCAGTTGTCTAGCCAGAATAGGCGAGTACTTAAGCTGTCCATGTTTCAAGCCAAAGAATCAATTGGTTCTAGTTTGCTACACCCCATATTTTGTTTTTATAAATTATAATGTGTATTAAGTGACTTAACTTTTTCTAGATAAGGATGTATCTACATTGAAATATGTCTTGATACATCTGTATCTAGATAAAATCGAGACACTTGTTTTGGGATAGAGGGAACATTTATTTAAAAAGTCAAGCATTCGATCTTTGAACAAATTTATGGAAGAATTATCAACATCTACAATATTATATTTATTTGTATTTTAGCTGTTGATTTCTATATTATCAAAGATAGACATATTAGAATTGTGAAAAAAAACTAGTAGTCATCCTCTCCCAAATTAGTTGTCTCAACCTTTTATCGAATGTGTCTGCACACTAAAAAATATGTCTAGATACATGCATATTTTGACAAAATTAAAATAGATAATTTGGGATGGAAGGAGTATAACTTATAGAAGGGAATGGAAAGAGTACTACAAGTCACCTACGATGAACATATTAGCACAAAATATAACTAGCACATTTCCACCTCTCAGATTAACCACACAACGCAATTTGATTTGAACACTGATGAGGTTAACACCACTAATGTATAGACAAAAGAAAGTTTTTATCTAATTTACCCAACAAATCATAAAAGGAAAATATATTAATATAAAAAAGATATCAATTACATTTACACTGGGTCTCTATAATAAAATAATGTCAAAATCTAGTCGAGGCATCAAGAATGCACACAACAAATAAAGCAAATAAGAAAAGGAATGAAAGAAAAAAAGCATAATCAAGTCAAAGCGATCAGGGACTCGTACCAGCAAGAAACAACCATCACCATTGTAAAACATACGGACTTCGATAAAGGACCTACAGCCGCGATGCCTCTAAGAAGGGAATAGTGTATAAGCGTCATCCTAGTTCGATCTAACCATAAAGTTCATACCATAGATTTTCATCACCGGAGGAGTATAATCAATATGCATATAATTCCTTCATCAAGGAAACATAATAGAAGTTCTCCATTGTCAAGTAGAACCATTGAAGGTCACACCAAGGGTTCTTAACCCCAAAGTCAAAAACTCGGTAGTCAAAGATCGCCACCAAACACAAAGTCATTCTATGTAACATGCCGCCCCACTTCTCGAGAATAGTCTTGAAATTCAGTGATCCTGAAAGGGGATTTCCCTCCCTCAAAGTATGTTTGGGTCTTTATTGACAACACAACTAGATTCTAACCGTATCTTAAGTGTTTTAGGACTATTCGAAAAGATCAAAGTGGTGTACCTAGTTTTTTTGGTTGTGTGATTTAGGTATCCGTACTATCAAGAGGGGTTGCTCGAAGGAAAGGTTTGGGTGAAACAAAACAATATTTGCACCCATCAGCCATCCCTTAAAAAAGTTATAGAGAAACTCCAAAAAATATGTTGTTATTGCAGCTTTGTGTGAAGACCTCTCTTGACTCTGGCTCTAAGACCCAAAGTCTATGGCATGCCTATATCGACTTTTATGTCAACCGGAGTTGGCGTCTGGTGCCGGTCTGGCGTATGGCTGGAAGATTTTTACCTTCCTATCGTAGACTTTGAACTAAGTGGGCTCCACTTGATCCCCTATAAATAATCTTCTTCTTCCCAAAGTTGAGGCAACGACTTACACTCTCTCCCCCGATGTTGTTGAGTTCAAATCACTAGATCTCCCATTCTAGCCACTAGAACTAGAAATTATTTTGGGATTCGAGGGTGGAGACCTAGATCTACATTTCCACCAAAGGAATTTCATTTTTTTCCACCCATTTCATTGAGGAACTTCTTACTCTAGGGTTTTTAAAACCCTAGCTGGAAGAAGTAGGCCCCGAAGATCGTTCTTGTTGTTGTAAGAGCTTGATGGTCATGTTGTGAGCCTCCAATTGAGTGGTGGAGATTGCCCCAATCATGGTGTAAAAGTTTCAAACTTATTCAATGCCATCACTTAGTGGAGCACGGACTCACCTTTGTGGCTTGAGAATATGGTGAAGTCTTTGTGGCATTAATTGCTTTCATGGCACCACACCCCTTAGCCGTAGTCATAATTCCCTTCAAAAGGAAGGAACTACGAGAATACATCATGTGCCTCCATTTCACTTAGTTGCACTTCTAGATAACTTACATTTGTGTCAAGCCTAAATTGAAAAAGAGCTAAAGATTTATTAGTGCCTATTCACCTCCTCCTCCCCCTCTAGTCGCTCATACCGATCCTTTCGGATCCATATGGTCTTATTCGTCCTATGCTTGGCTTTTATGTGGAATACACCATGTAATTGAAACTACATTCGCACAACACATGTTATGAAGCACCCTCTTCTTCTCATCCATTGTGTACGCACCCGGAGAGAACCAGCAACATGCAAAGCTCTAAAGTATGGTCATGGAAGGAGAGTTGTCAGATTTTCATTGTCATTCTCTCATACGTCTCAAACATATCTATAATTTTTGATGCTCCATGCTTGTTCTTACACCATTTGCTTAGTGTTTTGTTACACTTCGTGGCATTTTTATGCATTTTCCGGAACTAACCTATTAACAAGATGCCACAGTGCTAGTTCCCTATTTTCTATTGTTTTTGTGTTTCAGAAAAGTTACACAAGAAATATTCTCGGAATTGGACGAAACAAAAGCCGAACCTCCTAATATTTACCGAAGCTTCCAGAAGTCCGAAGAGGAGACGAAGGGGAGCCACGGGCTGGCCACACCATAGGGCGGCGCGGCCAGCCCCTGGCCCGCGCCCCCTATGGGTGAGGCCACCCTGGCCCACCTCTAACGCTGCCCCTTCGCCTATAAAGACCCCTCGACGGGAAAAACCTAAACACCCGATTAATTTTCCAGAAACACATTGCGATCCACCGCCGTCATCGACCCGAGATCGGGAGGGTCCAAAAGCTCTTCCCGGTACCCTGCCGGAGAGGGGAATTGCCACCAGAGGTCTTCTTCATCGCCATGCTTGCCTCTGGCGCGATGAGTGAGTAGTCTACCTTGGACTATGGGTCCATAGCAGTAGCTAGCTGGTTGTCTTCTCCACCATGTGCTTCATGTTTAGATCTCGTGAGCTGCCTTACATGATCAAGATCATCTTTGTGTAATTCTACATGTTGTGTTTGTTAGGATCCGATGAATATTGGTGTTATGTTAAGTTGATGTGCTGAATATTATCTTATGTTATCTCTATGTTGTTTATGATCTTGCATGCTCTCCATTGTTAGTAGCTATCTTGGCCAAGTAGATACTAGTGACTCCAAGAGGGGGTATTTATGCTCGATAGTTGGGTTCATGCCTCTATTTAATCTGGGGGAGTGACAGAAACCTCTAAGGTTGTAGATGTGTTGTTGCCACTAGGGAGAAAACAATATTCTTGTGTCCAAGGACATTCGTTTTGTTTACATTACACACTTTGCTTAATACAGTTATCTGTTGTTTGCAACTTAATACTCGAGGGGTGTTCGGACGATATCCCCGCGAGTGGATTATTAGTCATAGATGCAGTTGGATGGCGGTCTATGTATTTTGTTGTAATGCCCAGAGTAAATCTCATAGTGATCCTCGTGACATATGCACGTTATCTTTATTCTATCAATTGCCCAACTGTAATTTGTTTACCCAGCATGTTGTTATTTATCTTATGGAGAGACACCACTATTGAATTGTGGACCCCGGTCTAATTTCCTTTACATTGCTATTACTGTTTACTTTTACTCGCACTGTTTACTTTCTCGCATACTACTACTGTTTTCCACTCGATACGCTCAATCCTTTGTTTACAGCAAACCGGTGAGATTGTAAACCTCATCGTAAGTTGGGAGCAAAGTACTTGGTTGTGTTGTGTATAGGTTCCACATTGCTGCTGGTGCAAAGCAAAGCCCTGGACGAGGCGCCTTATAAATTATCCGGAGCTGTCGCGAAGCTAGCAGGCATCACCTTCTGAAGTTTGGCTTTTTCCTACTGGTTCAATAAACCTCGGTTTCTTACTGAGGGAAAACTTGCTACTGTGCTCATCATACCTTCCTCTTCGGGTTCCCAACTGGGTGGTTATCTGCCTGCATCAAGCTAATTTTTTGGCACCGTTGCCGGGGAAAAAGAAGATTTCTGCAAGGCGAGTTTCGCACGCACATCCTTTACTTTGTTTTAGTTTTGCTTCACTTTATTTTTGCTTGCATCATTTTATCAAAAATACAAAAAAATTAGTTTCCTTTATAGTTGTTTATTATGTCTAGTTTAGTTGCTACTACTATGTCACCCGAGGAAATGATCTTCACTTTCAAACAAAAGAGTGAGGAAAGTTTCAAAGAAGCTTGGTCTAGAATTTATGATTGGCATGGAAAAACTGAACCGAAAATGACTTTGAGTTTCCTTCTTAGTTGCTTTTACTTTGGACTTGCTCTTCATTATAGACATGCTTTGGATGCTATAGCAGAAGGAGATTTCCTTCATTGTGATGGAGATCAAGCTTTCAATATTATAAAAAAGTTGATTACAATTTATAGCATGCCAACTGATTTTGATTCCTCTCTTGTGAGCATTTTTAATAAACTTGATACTCTTGAGACTCACACTGCTTGTTTGAATAATTTCTTTAGTACTTTGCGCCAGTATTTTGATTATGTGCCTACAAATTCTAAACCATCGAGTTGGTACCCTACGGTAAAAATCACCATTAGTGGTGAAACTTTTCATGCTCATTGTGATATTATGTCTGAATTTTATCTTATGCCAAAAGATATTTATGAATCTTTGAGTCTTTGGAAACTTTCTGAGGTGAAGGAGAACAATACTTTTGCCACTGCTAATGCTATCCAAGTTAGAATTGATGAAAATGTTAGGATGTTAGCAGAATTACATGCCAGGTGGGAAAGAGAAGATGAGATGGCTAGAAAGATGAAGGCATGTATCATTACTACCTCTAATGATGTTGTTCCAAATTCTAGCAATCCCCTTACTTTGATTGGTGTAGAGAAAACTCCTACTCCTTGTGTTAAAAAGCCCAAAACTGCAAAAACCTTTTCTCAAAAGAGTGCTGAATTTTTTTGGAGTGTAGGAGATGATAGCTCTATTTCTTTCAATGATTTTGATGTTGATGGCTGCAATATATCTGAAGTTATTTTGTTCTTGCAAAAGCTTGCTTTGAGTCCCAATGCTAGTTCTATAAATGTTGCTTTTACTAAGCATATTACCAATGCTCTCATGAAAATTAGGGATGAAAAGTTGAAGCAAAAAGTTTCTATTCCCAAGAAGTTGGAAGATGGTTGGGAACCCATCATTGATATGCATGTTAATGGTTTTGATTGTCATGCTTTATGTGATCTAGGTGCTAGTATTTCTATTGTGCCAAGAAAAATTTATGATATGCTTGATTTACCACCGCTTGAAAAGTGTTATTATGATGTTCCTATTGCTGATGTTGCTAAGAAGAAACATTTGGGAAGGATTAATGATATCCTTATTATGGTTAACAATAACCTTGTTCCTGTTGATTTTCTTGTTATGGATGTTGAATGCAATGCTTCATGTCCTATTATTTTGGGAAGACCCTTTCTTTGAACTGTAGGTGCCATCATTGATATGAGGGAAGGCACCATTAAATATCAATTCCCACTCAAGAAAGGTATGGAACACTTCCCTAGAAAGAGGAAGAAATTACTTTTTGACTCTATTCTTAGAGCAAATTATGAACTTGATGCTTCATTGCTTGATATTACTTGATTTCCACCTTTCTGCGCCTAGCTCAAAGGCGTTAAAGAAAAGCACTCTTGGGAGATAACCCATTGTTTTCTTTTCAGTTCTTTTTCTTTTATTTGAGTCTTGGAAGTTATTACCACTGTAATAACCGCTCCTTATCCTTTTTATTTCGTTGTTGTGCCAAGAGAAACCTCTAATTTGAGTGAGGTATGATTTGGGGATGTTGCTGTCCTGAAACAGATTTCGGTGCTGCACCGTAAAAATTCTTGAAAATTCTCAGAATATCTTTTTGACCTGCGATATCTTGTGCATATGCCCCAGGTTATATCCAAACTTTCATTAGTTTTACACATTTTGATTTGAGCAACAGAAGGTCCTCGAAAAAATTGACCTTTGTCAGCTATTCTGTTTTGACAGATTTCTGCCACTATTTGTGTTTGCCTCTCAATCGCTTTCTTTTTGAGTTCTTTTGATCACAGAACTTTTGGGGAAGTTGCTACAGTAGTGTATGCTTTAAATGTAGTGGTTTTGAGTTGAAATTTGAAACAAAAAGGGGTTGATTCATTATTATGCTTACACTAATGTTGCTAATAGAATTGTGTTGAGTTTTGTATGAAGGAAGTTTTCAAGTGTAGGGATTGGAGAATGATGAGATGAGTTGAAGAATGGACAAAAGCTCAAGCTTGGGGATGCCCACGCACCCCAAGAAATATCCAATAGGTACAAGTGTCAAAGCTTGGGGATGCCCCCCGAGGCACCCCTTCTTCATCGGCAAAAATCAGGTCACCTTTCAAGACACTATATTTTTATTGCTTCATGCACTATGCATTTTTCTTGGAGCGTCTTTACTTTAGTTTTCAGTTTTGTTTAGTTTTGGTTGCTGCAATAAATGGTTGGATCCCAACAAATTTCTTTTGGAGAAGTTGCCTTGCTTTTCATTTGCCAAGAACACTCCGTTTTTCACTCTTATCGTTCAACGAGTGTTCTCTTTTTCTAAAACTGTGTTTAGCTTTCGTTTTTTGCCTTAATTTTTGTTCAGATCTTGTTTGATCTTTGCATCAAGGTGTATTTTGACCTCTGGTCTATATTGGTATTCATCAAAAGAGTTGTTTCAAAAAGGTTCGATGGTGTTGGAAAAGAGAAAAAGTTTCATGCAAAAAAGTGGTACAAAAAGGAGCTTATTTAGACTGCGGCTTAGACTTTTGCATGTCGTGCTTGATGTCATTTTGATAGTATGCTTAGTGGTTTTTGCTGTAGCATGACTTGTCTCAAATGGCTGAGATTGCTTAATGAGCCTTTGAAAAAATCATGTGTTGTTTTTATTATTTGGAAGCATTAATTTGATTTTCTCCTTGATGCTTTATTTGGATTGACTTGGCGCATGCTTACAACATGTTTGACGCATACAAAGTCGCCATAAGCCTTTATGATCATTTAGTTTTTGACTTTTGATGCCATCTTATGCTTCTCTTAATGATGTTTTGTCGCTATGCATGATTATGGCCGTTATTGCTCTCTTATTTGGTCGGTCCCAGTCTTTTGCTAGCCCTCATTTTGTACTGAGTATAAGCTATACTCGTGCATCCAACTCCCAAAAACCAAGTTATTCCAATGTGTCCACCATACATACCTATTAGCAATTTACTATTCCAAAGTATATTTGACTTGCTTTTATCTATCCTTCAAATTAAACTCTTTTATGGTGTTATGCGAAAATTGGTCAGTAAAGCTCTCACAAACTTGATGGCACACTTTACTTTTCTCGTTCTTAAAAATTTGACATTGTGGCTCTCTTATGTTGAGTTGTTATTGATGTGTTCTAGGGTTCCCGATCTTTTGATGAGAGAGGATAACCACGATTTTGTAGGATTTGACTCTCACGATCCGGCTACCAACCGTACAGGAAGAACCGTACACGACTGATATCCATGGCAATCGCTGAACCAACTCCACGATGTTATTGACCGAACCAACGGCACGATCAACCTATCCACGAAGGACTTTTCCTGCAAGAAAATCGAAGAACAAGCAAGAAAATAACAGCGTAAGCAATCTCAAATTGCAGATATACTAGATTGATAATCTCAAAAACAAAGTTTGGGATCCTGATAGGATGTCTGACGGTCGCACTAGCCGCTACGAGCGTAGACAAATAAAAGTAGCTGATACGTCTCCAACGTATCTATAATTTTTGATGCTCCATGCTTGTTTTTACACCATTTGCCTACTGTTTCGTTACACTTCGTGGCACTTTTATGCATTTTCTGGAACTAACCTATTAACAATTTGCCACAGTGTCAGTTCCCTGTTTTCTGCTGTTTTTGTGTTTCAGAAGTGATACACAGGAAATATTCTCGGAATTGGACGAAACAAGTTCCTGAAGTCTTATTTTACCCGGAAGCTTCCAGAGATCCGAAGGAGAGTAGGAGGGGGGCCACCAGGGCCCCACACGCAGGGCTGGCGTGGCCAGGGCCTGGGCCGCGCCACCCTGGCGTGAGGGCACCTGGCCCCTCCTCTGACATCGCCCCTTCGCCTATAAAGACCCCCCGACGGAAAAAACCTAAGTACCCGATCACTTTTCCAGAACACATCGCGATCCGCCGCCGCCGTCGACCCGAAGATTGGGAGGGTCCAGAAGCTCTTCTCGGCACCCTGCCGGAGAGGGGAATCGCCACCGGAGGTCTTCTTCATCGCCATGCTTGCCTCCGGAGCGATGAGTGAGTAGTCTACCTTGGACCATGGGTCCATAGCAGTAGCTAGATGGTTGTCTTCTCCACCATGTGCTTCATGTTTAGATCTCATGAGCTGCCCTACATGATTGAGATCACCATTATGTAATTCTACATGTTTGGTTTGTTGGGATTCGATGAATATTGGTGTTTATGATTGAGTTGCTGTACTGAATATTATCTTTTGTTATCTCTATGTTGTTTATGATCTTGCATGCTCTCCGTTGTTAGTAGCTATCTTGGCCGAGTAGTTGCTAGTGACTCCAAGAGGGAGTATTTATGCTCGATAGTGGGTTCATGCCTCTATTTAACCTGGGGGAGTGACAGAAACCTCTAAGGTTGTAGATGTGCTGTTGCTACTAGGGAGAAAACAACATTCATATGCTCAAGGGCATATGCTTTGTTTACATTACACACTTTGCTTAATGCAATTATCCGTTGTTCGCAACTTAATACTCATGGGGTGTTTGGACGATATCCCCGTGAGTGGATTATTAGTCATAGATGCAGTTGGATGGCGGTCTATGTATTTTGTTGTAATGCCCAGAGTAAATCTCATAGTGATCTTCTTGACATATCACGTTTATCTTTATTCTATCAATTGCCCAACTGTAATTTATTTACCCAGCATGTGTTATTTATCTTATGGAGAGACACCACTAGTGAACTGTGGACCCCGGTCCTATTTCCATCATATTGCTATCACCTGTTTACTTTACTTGCACTGTTTACTTTACTCGCATACTCTATTGTTTTCCACTCGATACGCTCATAACCTTTGTTTCAAGCAAACCGGTGAGATTGACAACCTCATCGCAAGTTGGGAATGAAGTACTTGGTTGTGTTGTGTGCAGGTTCCGCGTTGTAGCTTGCAAGCAAAGCTTGGACGAGGCGCCATATATAAATTGTCCGAAGCTGTCGCAAACTAGCAAGCATCACCTTCAGTCGTTTGTCTCTCCTCTCCAAGAACGATTAAACCTTGGTTTCTTAACTGAGGGAAAACTAGCTGCTATACTCATCACACCTTCTTCTTGGGGTTCCTAACGGGCTGGTTATTCACCATGCACAAGGACCGTCTGCTATGCGTCAACTTGGCACCAGCAGCCTCTTTTCTGGCGCCGTTGCCGGGGAGGAAGTAGAAGACTTCTGCGAGGGGAGTTTTCGCACGCACATCCTTTACTTTGTTTTATTGTTTTGCTTTACTTTATTTTTACTTGCATCGTTTTATCAAAAACCCACAAAAAATTAGTTCCTTCTATAGTTGTTATTTTTGTTGGTCTGTTATTGTCTTGCTTTATCATGCTTTCTATCAATGGTTGGTTTCTTTGAAACTAAATCTTTTTGGCAAGGTGGGTTCACGGAAGAGCAGCAAAATTATTATGAGGAACACCGCTTGTCACAAAAAGGGAAACACTTATGGGAACAAATCAATAGATTGTATATCATTGCTAGAAATGTGTGCTCTACTTATAATGTTACTTATTGCTTTGATAGATCTTGTTGCTGTAGGAGGTATAAACACCTCCCTTTTCAATGTGAGTATAATGATGATGTTACCATATCTTCTTATATTAATGGAAATTATGACTTTTATGATGTGAAACAAATTGAAGAATTTATTGCTTGGAAGGGTGCATTCGAACTTGCTTATTTGCTTCAAAATACTGATGATGCACCTTATAAATATGAGGTTTATGATATACTCACATTTTGCTTTGATAATTACAAGGAAGAAAATGGCTATATTCTTAAATATCTTAATAGATGCTCTCCAACGGAAGAGACTAATGCCTTGAAGGAGCCTATGGAAGAAGAAATTGTTGAAACTGGAAGCTCATTGGATGAAAAAGAGGAGGAGAGTGATGACCAAGAGGAGGAAGAATGGAGCAACCCATGTCTACCTCCCAATAAGAGTAACTCTCTAACTAATACCTTATTTGATCGTCCTCCATGCTTAACAAAAGAGGGTGAGTGTGATATTTATATTGTTGAGTTTGTTCATGATGCTACTAAAAATTATTATGAGAGAGGAAAATATGGTTGTTGGAATTCTCATGCTACTAAAACACCTCTCTTTATATTAAAAGTTCCAAAGTTGCTCTTGTTTTATCTACCCATAATTGTTACTACGTGCTTCTTTGATTTATTTTCTTACAAGATTCCTATGCATAGGAAGTGGGTTAGACTTAAATGTGTTTTATATTTGCATCTTGATGCTCTTTTTGGCTTCCATTCATATTTCTTATGTGAGCATCTTCTCAAATTACTGAGCCTAGCTCAAAGGCGTTAAAGAAAAGCACTATTGGGAGATAACCCAATGTTTTTATTTTCAGTACTTTTTCTTTTATTTGAGTCTTGGAAGTCATTACTACTGTAATGACCGCTCCTTATCTTGTTTATTTCGTTTTTGTGCCAAGAGAAGCCTCTAATTTGAGTGAGGTAAAGATTTGGGGATGTTGCTGTCCTGAAACTGTTTTCGGTGCTGCACCGTAAAAATTCGTATAAATTCTCTGTATATATTTTGGACCTGCGATTTCTTGTGCATATGTCCCAGGTTATATCAAAACTTTTGTTAGTTGAACACTTTTTGATTTGAGCAACAGAAAACCCCTCAAAAATTCGACCTTTGTCAGCTGTTCAGTTTTGACAGATTTCTGCTAATATTTGTGTTTGCCACTTTACCGCTTTCTTTTGAGTTCTTTTTATCACAGAACTTTTGGAGAAGTTTCTACAGTAGTATTTGCTATATATGTGGTGGTTTTGAGTTGAAACCTGAAGCAAAAAGAGGTTGATTATATGTTATGCTTGCACTAATGTTGCTAATAGAATTGTGTTTAGTTTTGTATGAAGGAAGTTTTCAAGTGTAGGGATTGGAGAATGATGAGATGAGTTGAAGAATGGACAAAAGCTCAAGCTTGGGTATGCCCATGCATCACCCCAAGAAATATCCAAGAAGTACAAGCGTCAAAGCTTGGGGATGCCCCCGAGGCACCCCTTCTTCATCGGCAAAAATCAGGTCACCTTTCAAAACACTATATTTTTATTGCTTCATGCACTATGTGTTTTTCTTGGAGCGTCAGTTGTTTTAGTTTTCTTAGTTAGTTTAGTTTGTTTGTTTGCTGCAATAAATGGTTGGACCCCAACAAATTTCTTTTGGAGAAGTTTCCTTGCTTTTCATTTGCCAAGAACGCTCTAGTTTTCACTCTTATTAAAAATTGAGTGTTCTTCTTTTTCTGCTACTGCTTTTGGTTTTCGTTTTCGCCTTGATTTGCGTTCAGACTTTGCCATATCTTTTCATCAAGGTGTATTTTTGCCTCTGATCTTTATTGGTTTTCATCAAAAGAGGTGTCTTTAAAAATTTCAAATGGTGTTGGAAAAGAGAAAAAGCTTTGTGCAAAATAGTGGTACAAGAAGGAGCTTGTGTAGACTGCGGCTTAGGCTTTTTCATGTCATGCTTGATGTCTTTTTGATAGTATGCTTAGTGGTTTTGCTGTAGCATTGTCTTGTCTCAAATAACTGAGATTGCTTAATGAGCCTTTGAAAAAAATCATGCATTGTTTTTAATTATATGGAAGCATTATTTTGGTTTTCTCCTTGATGCTTTATTTGGGTTGACTTGGCGCATGCTCACACATGTTAGACTCTTACAAAGTCGCCAATAGCCTCTATGATCATTTAGTTTTTGACTTTTGATGCCATCTTATGCTTCTTTTAATGTCGCTTTGTCGCTTTGCATGATTATGGCCATTATTGCTCTCTTAGTAGGTCGCTCCCAGTCTTTTGCTAGCCCTCGCCTTGTACTGAGTATGAGCTCTACTCATGCATCCAACTCCTAAAAGCCAAAGTTTTCCAAAGTGTCCACCATACATACCTACGAGCAATTTGCTATTCCAAGTAAATTTGACTTGCTTTTATTTTCTCTTCAAATTAAACTCTTACCAGTGTTATGCGAAATTCGGTCAGTAAAGCTCTCACGAACCGGAAGGCACACTTTACTTTTTCCTGTTCTTAAAAATTTGACATTGTGGTCTCTTATGTTGAGTTGTTATGCTTGCAAGTTGTAAGTTGGAGACTAGCCCAGCCATGTAGTCATGGGCAAGCTTTCAATATTGCACTTCTTATTTGAGTTGATATCGTGATCTTTTGTTTATGGATGCCCGTGGTGTGAAATGAATTGGGAATCTTGTGGGGATCATGGAGTTTGTATATGTGTTAGGGAAATGCCGGGCCGCTAATCTAAGCCATGCATAATTCATGGTGGAAATTTGCAGCATACCCATGGTGAACATTCGACGATGCATCTCACAATAAAAAGCTAAACAAATGGCAAATAAAAGAGATGTCGAGGTGTTCATTGTCTGCTTGTCCTGTCATTTTGGTGTGGGCTTGTTCCATGTCATCGGGCACGGAGGTACCCCATTGGCGGTTCTCAATGATATGCATATACTTACCATGACAAGAGCCTTGCTTGGGACTCTAAGTAAAGTAGCATGAGGTTTGGGTACTCGTATTCATGGGGCACGAGGTTTTCAACTTATGATTTGTCAAGCATATGCATCATAATTGTTGTCGCATTAACTTTAACCATTCAAGATGCTTATGATGGGGGCAATGAGAGCTCAAAGCCGGTAAGTACCATAATTTTTGAAGGGCCTTTCTTCTACTTTTATGTTGAGTCACCACCTTCTATCTTTATGCACCATTAAGAGAGCATAGTTGTCATTCTTAGTGTAATATGCATTGTCCCAAAGTTCATTGATTGATTCATATTGTTGGTTTCACTTGTTCTCAAATTATTTGTATCTAGTCGCCCTCTTAAACTTGAAGGTGTCCTATGCATTTATGTTTTGCTCTCTTTGAAGGACAAGCTGAAAACCATTTGTATGTTTTTCCTTATGATTTGAACACACGTTTGACTTTCATTGTCTCATTTTCATGATCTTTTGTTTGTGTTCATTTTCATGTTTACAACATGGTTGCTAAGTTCTTATTGTCAAGATTATATCTTCATGCCCCTGTTTTAAGTTCTTTTGATCTCAGCTCACAAATGCTTACATATATGATCAAGATTGTGTAGGTGCATGTCACCTCAAAAATTATTCTTTTGTTATCACTTACCTACTCGAGGACGAGCAGGAGTTAAGCTTGGGGATGCTTGATACGTCTCAGATGTATCTATAATTTTTGATGCTCCATGCTTGTTTTTACACCATTTGCCTACTGTTTCGTTACACTTCGTGGCACTTTTATGCATTTTCCGGAACTAACCTATTAACAAGTTGCCACAGTGCCAGTTCCATGTTTTCTGCTGTTTTTGTGTTTCAGAAGTGATACACAGGAAATATTCTCGGAATTGGACGAAAGAAGTTCCTGAAGTCTTATTTTACCCGGAAGCTTCCAGAGATCCGAAGGAGAGTAGGAGGGGGGCCACCAGGGCCCCACACGTAGGGCTAGCGCGGCCAGGGCCTGGGCCACGCCACCCTGGCGTGAGGGCACCTGGCCCCTCCTCTGACATCGCCCCTTTGCCTATAAAGACCCCCCGACGGAAAAAACCTAAGTACCTGATCACTTTTCCAGAACACATCGCGATCCGCCGCCGCCGTCGACCCGAAGATCGGGAGGGTCCAGAAGCTCTTCCCGGCACCCTGCCGGAGAGGGGAATCGCCACCGGAGGTCTTCTTCATCGCCATGCTTGCCTCCAGAGCGATGAGTGAGTAGTCTACCTTGGACCATGGGTCCATAGCAGTAGCTAGATGGTTGTCTTCTCCACCATGTGCTTCATGTTTAGATCTCATGAGCTGCCCTACATGATTGAGATCACCGTTATGTAATTCTACATGTTTGGTTTGTTGGGATCCGATGAATATTGGTGTTTATGATTGAGTTGTTGTACTGAATATTATCTTTTGTTATCTCTATGTTGTTTATGATCTTGCATGCTCTCCGTTGTTAGTAGCTATCTTGGCCGAGTAGTTGCTAGTGACTCCAAGAGGGAGTATTTATGCTCGATAGTGGGTTCATGCCTCTATTTAACCTGGGGGAGTGACAGAAACCTCTAAGGTTGTAGATGTGCTGTTGCTACTAGGGAGAAAACAACATTCATATGCTCAAGGGCATATGCTTTGTTTACATTACACACTTTGCTTAATGCAATTATCCGTTGTTCGCAACTTAATACTCATGGGGTGTTCGGACGATATCCCCGTGAGTGGATTATTAGTCATAGATGCAGTTGGATGGCGGTCTATGTATTTTGTTGTAATGCCCAGAGTAAATCTCATAGTGATCTTCTTGACATATCACGTTTATCTTTATTCTATCAATTGCCCAACTGTAATTTGTTTACCCAGCATGTGTTATTTATCTTATGGAGAGACACCACTAGTGAACTGTGGACCCCGGTCCTATTTCCATCATATTGCTATCACCTGTTTACTTTACTTGCACTGTTTACTTTACTCGCATACTCTATTGTTTTCCACTCGATACGCTCATAACCTTTGTTTCAAGCAAACCGGTGAGATTGACAACCTCATCGCAAGTTGGGAACGAAGTACTTGGTTGTGTTGTGTGCAGGTTCCGCGTTGCAGCTAGCAAGCAAAGCTTAGACGAGGCGCCATATATAAATTGTCCGAAGCTGTCGAAAACTAGCAAGCATCACCTTCAGTCGTTTGTCTCTCCTCTCCAAGAACGATTAAACCTTGGTTTCTTAACTGAGGGAAAACTAGCTGCTATACTCATCACACCTTCCTCTTGGGGTTCCCAATGAGCTGGTTATTTACCACACACAAGGACCGTCTGCTACGCGTCAACTTGGCACCAGCAGTAGCAAATAGCTAAACTTCTCTAAACAAAATCCAAAAGTCAAACCCTAGCCGACGACTAATATTTATTGGCGTCCGAAGTCAGGGTGCGCCGCCTTGATGTTTCTTCCAGGAACCTCATGCGCACGGTACTTGAGCAGGCCTGGGCCTCGTGCATATTCCTTGGCCAAGCATTGTATACGTGCATGCATAGCCTGGGCCCCACTAACTTTTATACGTTGTTTGACTTGCCCAGCAAATAAGCAACAAACAAATGGACTTTGACCAGCCGGCCCAACTCCTTGGCGCACTCTATTCTCCAAGCAAGGACCAACGTCGACAATAGGTTGTCGCAAAGACACTGCAACATTTAGATGGCTTGCTGTATGATAATTCCACGAGTGACGACATCTGACACAGAGATGACATAGTATGGACATGTTCTCATCAGTTATGCTTGCAAGTTGTAAGTTGGAAATTAGCCAAATCATGCCATCATGGGGTAAGCTTTCAACATTGCACTTCTTATTTGAGTTAATATCGTGATCTTTTGTTTATGGATACTCGCGATGTGAAATAAGTTAGAAATCTTGCGGGATCATGGAGTTTGTATACGTGTTAGAGAAACGCCTGGGCCACTAATCTAAGCCATGCATAATTCATGGTGGAAATTTACAGCATGCCCATAGTGAACATTCAACGATGCATCTCAAAATAAAAAGCTATACCAATGGTAAATAAAAGAGATGTCGAGGTGTTCATTGTCTGTTTGTCCTATCATTTTGATATGGGCTTGTTCCATATCATCGGGCACAGAGATACCCCGTTGGCGGTTCTCGATGATACATGTATACTTACAATGACAAGAGCTTGCTTGGGACTCTAAGTCGAGTAGCATCAGGTATGGGTATTTATACTTCATGGGACACGAGGTTTTCAACTTATGATTTGTCAAGCATATGCTTCATAATTGTACTTGCATTAACTTTAACCATTCAAAATTGTCTCTTTTACTTTTATGTTGAGTCTCCACCTTCTACCTTTATGCACCGTCTAAGAGAGCATAGTTGTCATTCTGAGTTTAATGTGCATAGTCCCAAAGTTTATCATTGATTGATTCATGATTTTGGTTTCACTTGTTCTTAAATTATTTGTATCTAGTCGCCCTCTTAAACTTGAAGGTGTCCGATGCATTTATGTTTTGCTATTCCATGAAGGACAAGCTGAAAACCATTTGCTATGTTTTTCCATATGATTAGAACACACGTTTGACTTTCATTGTTTTATTTTCATGATCTTTCGTTTGTGTTCTTTTTCATGTTATAACATGGTTGCTAAGTTTCTTCTATCAAGATTATGTCTTTCATGCCCATGTTTTAAGTTCTTTTGATCACAGCACTCAATGCTTACATAGATGATCAAGATTGTGTTGGTGCATATCACCTCAAAAATTATTCTTTTGTTATCACTTACCTACTCGAGGACGAGCAGGAGTTAAGCTTGGGGATGCTTGATATATCTCAAACGTATCTATAATTTTTGATGCTCCATGCTTGTTCTTACACCATTTGCTTAGTGTTTTGTTACACTTCGTGGCGTTTTTATGCATTTTCCGGAACTAACCTATTAACAAGATGCCACAATGCTAGTTCCCTGTTTTCTGCTGTTTTTGTGTTTCAGAAAAGTTACACAGGAAATATTCTCGGAATTGGACGAAACAAAAGTCAAACCTCCTAATATTTACCGAAGCTTCCAGAAGTCCGAAGAGGAGACGGAGGGGAGCCATGGGCTGGCCACACCATAGGGCGGCGCGGCCAGCCCCTGGCCCGCGCCCCCTATGGGTGAGGCCACCCTGGCCCACCTCTGACGCTGCCCCTTCGCCTATAAAGACCCCTCGACGGGAAAAACCTAAACACCCGATCAATTTTCCAGAAAACATCACGATCCACCGCCGTCGTCGACCCGAGATCGGGAGGTCCAGAAGCTCTTTCCGGCACCCTGCCGGAGAGGGGAATTGCCACCGGAGGTCTTCTTCATTGCCATGCTTACCTCCGGCGCGATGAGTGAGTAGTCTACCTTGGACTATGGGTCTATAGCAGTAGCTAGATGGTTGTCTTCTCCACCATGTGCTTCATGTTTAGATCTCGTGAGCTGCCTTACATGATCGAGATCATCTTTGTGTAATTCTACATGTTGTGTTTGTTGGGATCCGATGAATATTGGTGTTATGTTAAGTTGATGTGTTGAATATTATCTTATGTTATCTCTATATTGTTTATGATCTTGCATGCTCTCCGTTGTTAGTAGCTATCTTGGCCAAGTAGATACTAGTGACTCCAAAAGGGGGATATTTATGCTCGATAGTTGGGTTCATGCCTCTATTTAATCTGGAGGAGTGACAGAAACCTCTAAGGTTGTAGATGTATTGTTGCCACTAGGGAGAAAACAGCATTCTTGTGTCCAAGGACATTCGTTTTGTTTACATTACACACTTTGCTTAATGTTGTTATCTGTTTTTCGCAACTTAATACTCGAGGGGTATTCGGACGATATCCCCGCGAGTTGATTATTAGTCATAGATGCAGTTGAATGACGGTCTATGTATTTTGTTGTAATGCCCAGAGTAAATCTCATAGTGATCCTCGTGACATATGCACGTTATCTTTATTCTATCAATTGCCCAACTGTAATTTGTTTAGCCAGCATATTGTTATTTATCTTATGGAGAGACACCACTAGTGAACTGTGGACCCCGGTCCAATTTCCTTTACATTGCTATTACTGTTTACTTTTACTCGCACTGTTTACTTTCTCGCATACTACTACTGTTTTTCACTCGATATGCTCAATCCTTTGTTTACAGCAAACCGGTGAGATTGACAACCTCATCGTAAGTTGGGAGCAAAGTATTTGGTTGTGTTGTGTGTAGGTTCCACGTTGCTGCTGGTGCAAAGCAAAGCCCTGGACGAGGCGCCTTATAAATTATCCGGAGCTGTCGCGAAGCTAGCAGGCATCACCTTCTGAAGTTTGGTTTTTTCCTACTGGTTCGATAAACCTCGGTTTCTTACTGAGGGAAAACTTGCTACTGTGCTCATCATACCTTCCTCTTGGGGTTCCCAACTGGGTGGTTATCTGTCCGCATCATTCTCCAGCTCTCACGAACATTTAGCGTTCTCAAACTCGATTTGAGCCACTGAGATGGTGCTTTCACTTTTGGAGCACTATTGATCTCTTCGAGCACACTAACTTGAACTTCCCACATCCGCCAATACCTTAGTAATCATGGCGGTGTACTTGCGTTCGTCGACATGCCCAATTGTACCAACAAAAGAATGGGGCGTCATGCAATGCAGGTTGCCATGGACCTTGCCTATACGCCCACAGCCATTGGTGGCGGTGTACTTGCGATGGTCGACGTGCCCAATTGTACCAACGAAAAATGGGAGGTCATGCAGTGCAGGTTGCCATGGACCTTGCCTATACGCCCACAACCATTGGTGATGTCTATCCCCCCCCCCTCCCCCCACACACACAAAGGCCCCACCAGGGCGTGGATGGAGATCGAAAACACGTAGGATGGATGAATGCAATAGGTCGACATGAGACACCCTGACCCTGGAGCAATGCGATGGCGGTCATTGGGCAGCCGTGACGATGCGTGGAGAGCGGATCACCACCGACCACAGGTTGGTGGCGGCAACTTCGGGTTGTTGACGGGATATCTAGAGATTGGAAAAGGAGGATTCGGTGTGGGGTAGGAGGATGAGGGACAAGACGTCCTGCGAACGTTAGACATTTCGTCCGGAAGTGACCAAGAAGGAGGTGGGGATGGCCGGAAGCCTTGACAGCTAAAGATTGCATCTGCTAGTGTGGCTTGGGAACACTGGTTAGAAAATATCTACAGTAGCAGATTAAATTTCAATTCATCTAAGTCTCTTTAAAATGGGAGAAGCTCAAAATCACTTTAGGCGGGAACAAAGCATCGGGGCAAACAGTGGCATTCGAGTCTCACGCAAACGGGAAGTATACGACAAGACAACTTTATTTCCGGTAGGAGATTAGATTCGGAGGCCCGATAACTTTGTGTATACAACTCGAATCCGTCGACCAAACAGACGCTTCTGGACTCCGCGGCAATTAACTAAACCTCACGATTACAAATAATACAGTCGTACGCACGTACCAGGGCTAAAAGAAGAAGCCAACAGGCTCAGGCTGCCTGCTACCTGCTGATACCATACTCACTAATCATGGCCTCCCACTAGCACTCTGACCCTGCTTAGTATAATCCTCGCTTGCCAAATCCAGCTATAGATACTTCGTCCAAGATCTCGAGGCGAATTTGTTTATTGCCGTTTCGTCATTGCTGACCTCAATTCCACCAAGAGATCGACCTGCTGGCTCGCTGCTCCAGCAGTTCGTACGAGTTAATACAGCATATTCTTTGTTCTGCTATCTTGCTGATCATAGTTTAGCATGCATAGATCTGGGTAATAATTTAGATGTCCGTGCCAGTATTAGCATTGTAGTAGTATGTTAATTAAGACTGTGTTTGTTCGATGGCTTTTCACAGGACATGAAAGGGGAGTGAGCTAGCTGCCACACTTTTCAGGACATGAAAGTGAACACCACATAGCTAGACGACCGCGTGGTGCTCGACGGCCGGCCGGTTATGGCATCTTAACCGGCCCGATCTAAATAGGATCTTAATCTTGTTTGATATAAATTGTTTGCATTGGCCTAAAGATAGCTAAAAATTGGATGTTTTTTGGACACTATTCGTTTGGGTCGAGAGTAGCCCAGCGGATTGACGTACTCTTTTCTGAAAGACATAGCATTTATTTTAGAATATTTTAATATTACAATGAAAAATAAAAACATAAAAATAAAACCCTAATACTGGGCTCTTCTTTGCCTGGTGGCATGTACTCCACCAGCACCCCCTCCTCCTCATGAGGTGGCGGCGGTAGCCATGGCACGTTCTGTGGTGGTCACAGTTGTACTCGTCATCACCGAAGAGTCCCGAGCGGCGTCTCGGGCAGGGCTCATACGTCGACCGATCCTACCACGAGGAGTCCATGGCGAACCCCGGGTCTTGCCGCGGGTCCTGTCGCAGGATAGCTTGGCGGTGGCGTATCTCATCACGCCGCTCCCTCCCGTGGCGTGGCACCGGAGGGACCGAAACCCTCCTCGCACTGAGGAGCCACCCGCCAGGGAGGTGTATGTCGCGCGCCAACACCGACCTGTTCTCTGGCTTCTTCCTGGAGGACAAGGCCCCTGAGTCAGGCTTGATCTTCTTGAAGTGACAGCGGCCTGACATCCTGGTGGTGCGAGGAAAAAGGAGGCAGAAGTGGCGTGAAGTGGGGAGACGGAGAGGGCGCGGCGTTCTTCCCTAGCCACAGCCACATATTTTAAAGGAAAAAGGACGATGCTTCATCAATGTCGTAGTCCATTAATGGCGGTGCAGGAGGCGAGCAACCACGCAGCAATCCAAGGATATGCCATTGGAGGCGGCGTAGAGTTGGAAGTGTTCATCACATGCCATTAAAGGTGCGCTTGAGACGAAGCGCCTGTAGCCACTGCCATGTGGGCCTCAGGGTGAAGAGGCAGGACAGCACTGACGCATCGTGAACCCAAATTTAAATTATAAATAAGTTGCCGCGGACAACACGATCCGTACGTGTCGACCCACCGGGCGAAGTTTTTTAAACCCCGATCATAACAGCAACGGTCTATTTACGTCGTGCCTTTAACCGGCCGATGGTTAGTGCAATCCCATCAAACCCCTCTTGGACCTGGACGCGCGCGCGTCCATGTGCGGATCCCTGCTACGAGATGAACCCTAATCGAGCTGCATGCGAGCGCTAGCTTATAGCTAGGGATTGGTAATTTATTTAGTGGAATCAATGGCCGGCGACATCTAAATCTTTAGGGAGATTTGGCGGCAGTATTCAATCGTTAAAAGTCTGTCGCTTTGCCTAAAGAGGGAAGGCACAGCGCCGGATTAGAAAAAGAGAGATGTGCCGTACGGAAGAGCCTGGACGCTTCGGGCGGCTGTCTGTGCCAGCTCGGCGTGGTCCACTATTTTTTGGACCGATATAGATATGTGAATATCTGATATGCATTTTCGGAAACCCGTGCGTACGCTTCAAGTAAGTTTCCGTTTCTGGGGTTTCTGCGGATTTGTGTGCATGCACTTGCTGCAGCGGCCGCTCCGGGCTATTTTGGTCTTTGGCTTGTTCTTTTCACCGCAACCTCGTTGACGGTTAACTCTATGGCTTCCAGGGGTGATTATAATTGTTGTCTACCGAGACTATCGTGATCCATATACAATGAAGTACTCTCTAGGTTCCAGCAGTGTTCTCTTGGATTCGTACGTACTTCTTGACGTGGCTGTAATTTTGTTTAAATTTAAACTACTATCATGCCAACAATTATAAATACGGATGGAGTACAAACTAAGAACTCCCCCCGTTTCAAAATATAAGATGTTTTAGCTTTGTGAAGTAAATGTATCTAGACATTTTTTAGTGTGTAGGTTCACTCAAATATACACACTAAAAGGTGTCTAGATACATTTGCTTCACAAACTTAAAACATCTTATATTTTAAAACGGAGGAAGTAGCTGGCAAGTATATATCGTATATGTGTTAGATTCATATAGCCTAGAAAATTCCGACATCTCAAATACGTAATTTTACTACTACTTCCTCTGTCCTTTTTTACCCTGCATTCTAGGTTTAGTCAAAGTCAAACTAGATAAAGTTTAACCAAACATATTGTTAAAATATAAAGTCTTATAATATCAAATACATATAATATAAAAGTATTTTTCATTATGATTCTAACGATATCTATTTTTATATGGTAAATATTTATATTTTTTATACACGTAGTCAAAATTAACAAAGTTTGACTTTGACTAAATCTAGAATGCATGGTAATGTAGGACGGAGGGAGTATGACAAATTTAGGGCTGGTTGGAGACTAGTTTAATCCCACGTTTGCTAGTTGAGAGAGAGAGAGAGAGTGAGAGCTTAAGTGTTAAGGTGATCACTTCTACTCCCACTAAGTGAGTGAGAAGAGAAGGAGTTCACGTGCACACCTCCTTCGTCGCCGCTTGCCTCGCCATGTATCGCATGCACATCACGTTTCATGAATTGAATTCGAGTTTTAAATTTGTTTTGTGGAAGACTAAATCTTTGCTTGGTGCAGCAACTGGGTTGGGTATGTTTCGCCTGTTAGAGTATGTGTGCATTGTTATGTTTCGCCTATTAGAGTATGTGTGCATGTTTGGCGCGTGTCCTTATCTTCCACCGTGTGGCGCTTCGGTCCACGCCTCTCCTCCTAGGCTATACGCGGGAGGTGAGAGATGAAACGGATCTAGAGTTTCCCACTAGCTTCTCTCTCTTTCTCTTTTACTTTCTCGACCAACTTTCTTTGATGTGCCACTCTCTCGTATTCCCCATCCTGGCAACTGCGTTCACCGTAGTCCTGGAGAACAGACCTCCAAAACCCTGTCTGTTAAAATCCTGCATCGGAAGACGACGATAAGGTTTTGGGGAACCTTTCGGCGCAACTGCTCGCCAAGTTTCGGTAAAAAAGGCGTTTATTTTGGGCTATAGAAAAGAAAACAAATTTGTGGCCGTATGTAGGAATAAAAAAACTTATTTTTTGGCTAAATCTGTCTTTTGTCTGTAGCACAAAACGTAAAGTATTTCTTTTATTTTAATTTTAGCTTCTTTAATGGATGTGCATATCTAATAGTATATTTTTCCGTTGATTTTTTTGGAGATCTAGAAATACAGTTTTTATTTTTTTTTTGAAAAAAGAGAGAGAGGACTCGTGATCATGTGCAAGTAACACTTTCCGCTAGTTAATGTTCTATTTGAAGATCTGCTAGATGTGCTTGCTTGTCTACATATGATTAAATTTGTGAGTGCATATATGATGTTGATTTGATAATTAAACTCACTCTGAAATTACTTAATAACCCACCAGTACTGTAACACATGATACCGCGTTGGCTTAGAATTAAAGCTGCAAACCGCCGCATCTCATTTTGAGGGAGAGACAGGACCATTGCTCGCTAGCTGCCTATGTCATATCTCGTGCAATAATAAGAGATCCTAGCGCCATGCCGATCGGCGCAAGTGTCGACAACGAAAGCGTCCTATCTCCAACCCCACTGACCTTGACAAGCTAGCCGCGAGAAACAAAGCACCACGTGATCAAACTATAGCTACTCCAATCGATCTCCGTGTAGATCAATCACCATTCACAGGCAGGATTTCGCCCGTTAGCAGGACCCTTCGGCGCACAAGGGATTCACAGCCAAGTTTGCTCACATCACTGATTTGATCTTAGCGGCTAGGACGATGAAGATGGCGCCGTCGACAGCGATGTAGTATGCGGCAGCATGCATCACGCCCCATGAGCAGCCTGTCGGCACATTGCATCATCGGTCACAAATTAATTTGGTTTCATCGATCAAGTCAACTAGTCGGTAGCTAGGGTGGTGCTTCAACGTCGCAATTAACGTGAAAAGTTAGGCTCACTGTTCATCGTCTCTTGCTTTGTACTGGATCATGTGCTTGCTCGTGTACTCATGTGTTACTTTTCCCATGGCATATCTTATCTTTCTGAGATCCTTTGCGGTTTTCTAATATATAGATCACTTAAACTATCACTTATGTGTCAGGAGTATTTGGTATTGAGTCATGACGAATGACCGACGCATCTTTTTTAGCAACTCCTGGTAGGCCATGGCATTGCGTTATTCATGATATAAAAAATACTCATTCTGCAGCAGAACGGTCAATATTAGTACACATTAACCTTCTTTTCACCTAACCAAATTTCGAGGAAACTTGGCTACATATTCCCTCCGTCCTAAATTACCATGCATTCTAGGATCAGTTAAAGTTAAACTTTGTAAACTTTGACTAAGTGTATAAAAATATAAATATTTACAATATAAATAGATATTGTTAGAATCATCATAAAGAGTATATTTACATTACATATATTTGATTTTATAGAATTTTATACTTTTACCAATATGTTTAGTTAAATTTTATCTTATTTAACTCTGACTAAATCCAGAATGCAGGGTAAATAATGACAGAGGGAGTATTACCATGATGTTGTCCTTACATGATGTGTTGGACTCAATTTAAAGTAACCGATCACATATTCAAGTAAATATTATGATAAAAAGGCGGCCATGGTTTTGGTTATTCAGCGTGCCTCGCGTTTACCATCAGTGTTCTCCTAGTGAGTTTGGTGTATCTGAATCACAGTTGTAAATGTGGAGTTTGAGCGATCTAGACTAGACTAGGCTCAGTTTATAGCTTATATCATAAAGGAGCGAGCTTAACTTCACTCAAGTTAGATGATAAGTTGCAATGTTAGTTCATACCAGTCTTGTTGTGATCTCAAATCAACCGGGAGAAACTTCCATACCAGAAAAAAAAATATACCAAAAATGGCATAAGCGATAACAACCTCGTGCCCAAAGTTGTGTTAATTATGTCTGTTTTCATTTAAAACACTTGGATCTCTCGCGTCTTTAAAATAATAACGGATTTTTGTTCCAAAAAATATTCTGAATTGATAACATGCATGACTGATACCACTAAAAAAGAATGTATATATCTAGGGTTATCCTTTTTGAGTTTTTTAAACTGGTACCATTAAATTTTCGGTAAAAACGCGAGAGAGAGAGCATGTGAGTCATACATACGCCTGAAATTCTGCTTTACCGCCCTAACTTTCTTTCCACCGCATCCGAGGCCCCACCTTGTTAGAGCCGGGAGCCCCCTCCTACCCAGCCCGCCACCTCAGCAAGATATTTTCGGACGACCAACGCCCACTGCCACTCCGGGCCCACCAGCCCGGCCCCGCCACCTCAGCAAGATCCCAGCGCGGCACGTGGAAAGAGAGACGCACACAGCTTTCCGTGCTCGGCCCGGCACAGCGGATCGGGCGCGCCCACTTTCTCCCATGCTCGCCGATAAGCTCAGCTCAGCTCGCCACCGCGCGGCGATAAGAAGCGGCACACCCTCTCGCTCTCTCGCCGTTTGACCCGCCTCCTCCCCTCCGCTCTCGTGGGGTTCTCCGTGGTCTGTCCGGGCGACGTGACGTGCCCGTGGTGTGGCGGGGCCGGGCGCCGGAGATGAAGGACGGAGGCGGGAGGCAGCAGTGGCCGTGCGACTACTGCGGGGAGGCGGCGGCGGCGCTGCACTGCCGGGCCGACGCGGCGCGCCTCTGCGTCGCCTGCGACCGCCACGTGCACGCCGCCAACGCGCTCTCCAGGAAGCACGTGCGCGCGCCGCTCTGCGCGGGCTGCGCCGCGCGCCCGGCCGCGGCCCGCGTGGCGGCGGGCGGGGGCGAGCCGGCGTTCCTCTGCGCGGACTGCGACGGCGGGTGCGAGGACGCGGCGCGGGTCCCCGTCGAGGGCTTCTCGGGCTGCCCCGCGGCGTCCGAGCTAGCGGCGTCCTGGGGCCTCGACCTCCTCCCCACCGGCGCCGGCGGAGTCGCCTCAGGCGGATGCGGCTTCGGCGGCGGCGGCGGCGTCCACGACGACGAGGACGCCTTCTTCTTCTCGAACCTGGACTACTCCATGCTGGTCGACCCCGAGATGCGCGACCTCTACGTGCCCTGCAACCCGCCGGAGGTGGCCGCCGCGGGAGCCGCCGGCGGCCGCCCCCTCAAGGGCGAGGCTTTGTGCCACCAGCTCGCGGAGATGGCGCGGCGGGAGACCGACACGTCGCAGCCGCCGCAGGGGTACTCGGATCTGAGCCCCCGCACGCCTCGCCGCTCCTCCGACAAGCAGGCGCCCCACCCGCTGCCTCCTACTCCCGAGGCGCCGTCTCCATACACGTCCCTGCTCATGATGCCGCCGGCCAGCTGCGCCGAGCTCATCGGCAAGGATGACGACGACCAACTTCAGTGGGAGTTCACCGCGCCCTCACCTGTGCCACCCACCCAGGTAAAACACATGACAGAAAATTGTTTACATTTTTGTGGAATTCAGGCAATCTGCATTACTAATTATACCGTAAAATGTTCTGTCCTCATCTTTATGAGTGACCACTAACTTTGTTGCATTTTCTTGAAGTAGCCGCATCATGGTAACGAAAAACTTGCATTCATATACAAAATTCACATATTTTTGAGGAATCATTAACATCATCACAGGGTCATGAGAAATGTAAGGATCTTATATTTCTCAGATGGTCAAACTAGTCTTATCAAGGCTCGCCACTTCGTGGAGTTCATGCTTGTTCCATTGGTCAGTCAGATCGCAGAGTGCAATCATGATCTCTGGTAGGTGATGAGATAGATAGGAACTGTTGGCTTAAGATGAACTTAGGTGCCAGTTCCAAAGCCATCAGAGTTTTAGCTTCCTTTCCTTTGTATGCAACCTGGTGGTCTGCTACTCTGCTGTGATTCTCATGGACTATCCAGCTCTAGTTTCTTCCTAGGTTTTGTCAGCCACAAGAAAACAATCGGTTTCGTTAGCATTGAGTAGAGTTAAATTTACCCTTTTTCCACTCACCATTCATGGCACGGATTTTTCACTTGAAAGCGGAGTAGATTGGAGTTGCCATGAAGGTTCATGGATCGGATTGTCTTAGAGGTATTGAATGCACAAGTTGGCCGATAATGAAAGGTGTCTTCTCCTTTACCAATAATGCAAATTAGACCAGAATTTCTGAGGTGCCGTTGCTATCACAATATGCAAGCGTTCCTTTTATGATTTTGCATGTTACTGAATTCTCTGGAGTATTTGACTTTTGAGCATGGAATGGATCCTCTGATCTGTGCAAATCAGATCGAAGATCTTCATGAACAGATTGCAATAATATTTATTCAAACTCTCGCTATTTCTACAATAATTTATAAGATAAATAGTATATGGTGGCCTATTTATGCTTGTAGAGTTGACATTTCCATAAGGATAATTTTTTATGAATCAAATTTTTTAATTGGATATGCTTCAGAATCTTCTAATTTATTATTCGATCTTAGTCTAGAATCAGCTTGTTGTGAAAGAAAACACTGACAGTTCACTACTTGTTATCTGCACGACAGATATGGGATTTCAACCTAGGTAGATCAAGGAACCACAAAGAGAACTCTGCACTTGAAGTTGCATTTGGTTCAAACAATGGAGGTTTTATGATCAAAAGTTACAATGACATGCTCAAGGAAATTTCTTCTGGGACAACGAAAGATCTAGAAGATATTTATGACTCAGGATACTGTGCAGCTGCTGAAGATATCATGTCAACAAATATCTGCCAGCTGCCATCGAAAAATGTAAGTCGTTTTCCCATCTGTTTTAACATAGCTCCCTATGCTTATTCAGCGCATTCAGTGCCTTAATGCAACACGCCACGACTCTGTTAACTGTTAAGCATGCTACAATCAAATTAACCCTGTGCAAGCAAAAATTGTTATTAGCCCAAGCATGTGATCACAATATCTCACATGCAGTGCTCTAAGTTTATACCAAGCAGGAAAGTCAAAACATGACTGCTCTGGTGAAATATATATACCTTGCTTACGACATCTTGAGTTGTTTACTTTACTGTCATGGCTTATTTGTTTTTATTCCTCAGTAAGCAACACAGATACATGCCGTATGCATCGAATAATCAGATATCAGATAATTGGTTTAGTTAATTTTAGGAATGGCTTATCCAAATTTAATGTGGACAAGATACTGAAACGAACCTGCTAGACCTGAACCTGATTAAAACATGCATATTCATGGTGATACCGACATTCCATCTGCACAGTCATTTTTCTAGCTATTAACTTTCCAGTTGACCATGCAATAGATCTTTCACTGATGTTGATTGTCCACTTCCTCTTCAAGTGGTTTAGGCTGCCGTGTTCCTAATTCGATCTTATCTCTAAAATGGCTGTTCATGTGAAAGTAAAGCTCCATGGTCCCATTTAGTGTGATCACTTTTAGCTGTCTTCAGTCTCAGGGATAGTTATGGGCCACCATACAGATCCTTGTTCCATCATCCTTTGGTCCACCAATTCATGGGGCCATCTTGTTTGTTTGTGAAACATTAAGGAGCAATTTTGTCAGCGCTAATAATTCGCTATATTGAAAGGTCCACCATGTGTTATTTGTTTTGCATCATTGTAGAGATGTAAGAAGTCTCCATCGATGAAACTTTCTGTGCATGCTCTTTTTTTCCCAATAAAGGGATTTTTTATTGGCATGTATTTTCTTGCAATTGTGATACCCTTGTTGATACATCTCTTGTCCTCTGCTTTTATTTTTCTCTTTGCAGGCGAGCACAGCGAGCAACAAGCGATCGAAGGTTAGCTCATGCACCTCGAAGAATGACGGTCCAACAACCTCCGGGAGCCACGTGCCTGCATCAGGACCCTTGGTGAGCTCTTCCCATGACAGAGGAGCAGCTCCCAGTAGGGAGATCTCCTTCGGTGATCAGACCATCGTCCCGACTGGAGCTGAGAGGCCTACCACAAGGATGGACAGCGAGACGCTTGCACTGAACAGGGATAGCGCGATGCAGCGGTACAAAGAGAAGAGGAAGAATCGCAGGCATGGACCGATGAGTTGCCCCTTATTACCTAACCCGTTCTTCTCAAATATCAGACATGGTCCTAATTCTCTCGGCCTGCATTTCTGGTGCTCCCCGCAGGTACGAGAAGCACATCCGGTATGAGTCCCGGAAGCTGAGGGCGGACACAAGGAAGCGGGTGAAAGGCCGTTTCGTCAAGTCGAATGAAGCGCTGAACGCCAGCAGTAATGGCGGATGACCCTCCTTCCTCGCCATCTGAAAGGCAGCTGTACGTAGCTGGGGTTTTTCCATGTAGCAGATCGGCCTTTAGCACGAAGCTGGCATCCTGCGCTGCACCTAAGCATGATGCCGTACATTGCTCAGCTTATTTTTCGCGTCGTTCGTCTTCAGCACCGTGCGTGATCGTCAGTTCACAGCAGAGTATCGTATTCACGGTGTTTTTTGTGTGTAACATACCTCTCTCATCGGAACCAGGAAATAGACAACTTAATTGTACACTGATATGAGAGTGCACGTGTGTGTCTTATGTGTCATGCTTCAGTTATGTGGCGCATAAATTTTAGCGCTGAGTAAGTTCCGTGCCAGCTTTGCAGGAGATCAGCGATGCTCTAAACTACAAGATTACGAACCTGCCCATCACTTACCTCGCCCTCCCTTTAATCATCAAGAAAGCACACAAGGAAGACTTTCAGGCCGAGTCGATAAAATCAGAAGTCAGCCTCGCCGACTAGAAAAGTCAGATGCTCACTCAAGGCGTTTGCCACCCTAAACCCTTTGGTGCCCTCGGCATTCTGAATCTTGATTCTATGAGTACTGCTTTCAAGCTACTTTTTTTTAGACGCTCACAAACACGCACCGATACTCATCTCTATAAACACACGCACGCATACTCTATTTCTATGAGCAACTTTTAAGGACTGAGCCGGCAGATCTTAAGGTTGACAAAGTCACCATAAGAGCCTCGTTGTTGATAGAGGAGTCACCAACACTAGAAGTAGCACTGAAAATCCTAGAATAAATCCAGGTAATGCAAACGCACATACTAAGTCTAAGACTTAAACTTGGGTGGGCTAATTCTACCAAAAAAACCCAACCATGGGAGCCAAGCTCCGTTTGCCAAGCTAGCTTTTTCTGGTAGTTTCTTTTCCGAGTAGCAAGGGTTTTTGTTCTATTCTTGTTTTCGGTCGTTTGTTTTTGGCTTTCTTGTCATTTATCCGTAAACTGCAGCCATCTTCATGGCCGTCCCCCCTATTAATATAATATCGAAATTGTTAATTCTCAGCTGAGAATTAACTCGTAGTGCTTAGACATGTTTAAAACCAACGGATCTGCATCACAAATTCTGGATCCTATGAGCTGCAAGTGAAGTTGCAAGTCGGGTTATAACTGAGATAACTAAAAAAATTCAGTTGAAAATCGGTTTACAACTGAGAGTTTTAAATCATAAGTGATCTGAACCTAAAAAAGTGGTTCACGCAGCATGCATGGTTCAGAACAAATCTGTACCAACTATGCTCCCAAGCGACGAGAAAACGCGAAAAAATTACAATACGGATAAAAGCTTAGACTAATTAAAGTGCTGTTCTTACTAAGTAAAATAGATTCCTGATTAATTCATCGTCTTGCCGGCGCCCTGGGGTAGCGGGAGAGTGTGCAGGCGGCGCCGAGGGAGAGGAAGGCAGCAAAGGAGAGCGCGAGCGCGACGGCGCCGACATTGCAGTACCTCCTGTAGAGGCGACACACCGCGTACCACCCGCTGGCGTCGTTACCCCACATGGCCACCGACCCAATCGCCCCTGCGCCCGCCGTCGCCGCCGTCTGCAGGTTCACCACCAGCTGTACACAACAAAGCAGAAAAGAACCGGCCCGCCGGCGATGACGATGCAGTCAGCCAAGATCGATGGATATACAGAATTACAGATACATGGTCGTATAGATTAATTTAGATGGGTATTATTTTTCCTCTTGCAGTACGTACCTGATCCACGGTGTGCAGCCAGCACTTGCCCATGAGTTTCTTGACGAAGACCGCCGTGAGCAGCGAGTAGGCGGTGCAGAAGAAGTTGGTCGCCACGAACGCCCTGAAAAGAACGACTGATCAAACACAACACCAGCCACCATAGACCAATCTGCTAAGTGCAGGGAAGATCGATCGATCTAGATGACGAAGGAAGAAGAAAGCATTGCATACGTACACCCAGACGTCGAACATGCTGAAGTTGACCTCGATGCCCCAGCGCTGCTGCCGGTTGGTTACCACGAGGACGGCGGCGGCGAGCGAGGTGGCGGCGGCCCCTACACGGAGCGCGACGGTGGCCGTGACGTGCTTCGCGGAGGCCACCTTCATGGTCGCCGCCTCCTGCGACTCTAGCTCCACCATGGTGACGGAGGCGCAACGGGTCATGTGCGGCGGTGTCGGTCGGGCCACGCGCGCCGGAGGAAAATTAAGGGATCGGAGACAGGAGAAAACTAGGAGAATTGTGGTTGAATCTATATAAGGACGGAGGATGCTTGATTGCGAATGCATGAAGAGACTTGCCCGTAAACTAAACCAGAAGAGTCCACCGGAGATACGACTCCAGTTTATCTACGATCCTCCAGCTTGATTCAGCACAGATGGTTTCAAATTTGGGAATGTGAAGATAGAAATAAACTAAGCACAAACCCAGGCTTATATGAAGTGTACAGCTGTAATTCTCCGGATTTATGTCCTAATTCTACACTTTTCCTACTTTCAGCTATCCGAGACTAAGAGAATATGATATTTTAGTCTCCCATCTTGCAGCCACTAAGAGAAGTGGCAAAAAATTGAAGAAGCCTGCCTTCGAGCAAAGATACTTCTTCCCAAGCATGTGAAGCTCGACACGCCTCCTTGCATCTTTGGTGATATTGTTTCAAGCCCTAGCTTTTATATCACCAAACTAATTGTTGCTATTCCGTATGATGGATGGTAGTAAACGCTACGTGTCCCCGGCCCGGTGGCTAATGTGAAGGCCTCAGGCTATGATGGTTTTCTCTGTTTGCGATATAGCCCTAATTCCGCAACAGAGTTTTGCACCTTTCCGTTGCCTAAGAGTCACCTCTTCGGAGGGATGGGGTCCCGAAGGACCCCGAAAAAGCTGCCGAAGCGCTTAGACGGAAAACTTCTCAGCCTCCTGTTTTTGACCTAGCCGCCGCCTCTCTTCCTCCTCCTCCATAGATTGGTTCCCCCTCCTTCGGCCGGCCTTGCCGGTGTCAGGAGGGGTGGGGAACCCGATCTATGGGTGGAGTTTTCAATTAAAATAGTGTCCTCACAAGATTAGATTAGGGATTTGGTAGCCAATTTCTTTTGGCCTCAATGTCAATGGAGATGACATTGTCTACAATAAGTGATCTTCCGCCCTTCGTTCGACGATGAGATCTTCTTCTCGGCGTTAATGGTGTTGTTGTTAGATTACAGTTCTATAGGTACGGTCTTCCAGATCTTACTTTGCCAAGTCAATTTTGGAGTTTTTCTCTTGGTTGCCGCGAGGAGGATTATCCTCGTAATATTTGTCCTGGCTGCTACGTCCTCGACAATGGTGATTCGTATACTCGGCTCTCCAACGACGTCGACCAGGCTGTTCGGTCTCTTTTCCCTGGAATATTGGTGTTGGTACTCTTGCTGATGTGGATTGATTATTTTAATGGTTGCGTGCGTGCACGTAGCCTTGGCATTGCAGCTCAAATCAAAAATATGGGAGCACCTCTATTGGTATTTGCAGGTATATGGTATGATATTTGTGCCATTATCTTTTGGCTGCCTTCGGAAAAATACAAGATTATGTCATGGAAGAAGAAGAGTTTGAAGACCTCGAAGATTAGCTCATTTTCTTTTAGACTTTATTTTATAATAGTTGGAGTCAGCTCTATCATGTACTATTTACTATAGATATATGTGGTATTGATTTCAAAAAAAAAGAGTCACCTCTTCGGTGACGGTTTTTTTGGAAATAATCATTTTGCCGGAGGTTTTTTCTAGAGAGGAAAAGATATTGAGGAAAAAGGTAAATGCCTTGTAAAGTAGGAGAAAATTTATAAACCTAAAAGGGCAAGAGGATTGGGTGTTCACACAAAATATTGCTCTCTTTTTTGAAAATGGGCTTCATTACTTAAAAGTTAAGTATTACACCCTGCATAGCGAAGATACACACAGCTGACTCAAACTAGGTTTCAGACAGTTCTAAGAAACTAAATACATAGGCGAATTACATATCAGAATAGGAAATTGTAAAACGCCTAAGCTGGTGGAGGGCCAATCCACAGATTATGCTGCCATCCATAACACGAGAAAAGGTCCCTCGCCGTATCCTCTAGGCGCGTGCAAACCTCCGAGAAGAGGTCGTGGTCCTCCGAGCGGTGTAGTTGTGACCATAGTCGGAGAGTGTCCGTACATCTGTCGATAACCTGCAAGAGAGAAGATGATTTATTATCAAAGACTTTGTCATTTCTACATAGCCAAAGAGACCAAATTAATTCCATCGCTCCCATCCTAAGAAGAATTTTGAACTTGTTATCAATACCATATACCCAATTCCCAAAGACGTTGGCAATACTAGTTGGTGGATACAAGCCTAAAACTGCTTGGATGACTGGCCATATAATTTCTGCAAAGTTGCATTGGAAAAATAAGTGTTTTATTGTCTCATCAAGAGAATAGAAAACACATGTTTTAATCCCATGCCAATTCCTCTTAATAAGATTATCTTTGGTGAGAATAACCCCTCGGCGAAGATACCATGCAAAAAAATTGTTTTTAAGTTGGATCTTCATCTTCCAAATTTTCTTATTATCTAGTACTGGTAAGTCTGATGAAATGAGCGCATCGTACATGGAAGCCACATAGAATTTTCCATTCTCATGTAGATTCCATTGAAATTTATCTCTCCATCTGTTAATTGGACAGAAGCCAAGCTTGAAGCAAGTTCTCCCAAGAAGTAAGTCTAGGACCATATAAATTCCTTATCATGAAAAACTTCTTCAAGTTTATGCATCACCAGGACATCCCTTGGGTAAATCTCATTTGGCAGGCCTATTACTCCAATGGAAAAATCCCAAAGCAAATCCTAGTGGCTCCTTTTGGTGGAAGGATTGTTTAAAACTGATGAATACTTTCTTAGAAATTAGTACCTACAAGGCTGCTAATGGATCCACTGTCAGATTATGGATGGGTCCATGTTGGATGAACTGCTGAGAGATAAATATCCTCACATGTGCTCTTTTGCCATAGACCAAAACATTACACTCCAGAAATCAGTGGATATATGCCGCAATGAGGATATTTATGATATGTTTCACCTGCCTCTATCCATGCTTGCCTACAATTAGTGTCACAGCCTCACACTTACTCTCCAGAGCAGAATAGGCAATATGGAAACTGATCATTGGCTCCTAGAGCTCGAAGCTTCCTTTTATTGTAATTATTCCTCTGGGTCCTGGCACCTTGAGTACCAGGTAGGTATAGTGTGGCACTGCCATGAAACATGAAAACGCGGGTCGCCCGAGGATCGCGTGATACTGAGAGGGCCAATCCATGACTTCGAAGTCGAGCATCTCCTTTCTATAATTCCGGCAATTGCCGAAACAAACGTCGAGTGCTATTCGACCTAATGGGTAGTTTGCGCTTCCTGGTACAATTCCGTGGAAGGAACAATCTATTGGTTTCAGGAACTCTAGTGATATGCGCATCAATCGAAGTGTTTTTGCGTATATCAAGTTTATTCCACTTCCTGCATTGATGAATACTCTTTCTATGTCATATCCTCCTATCTGAGCTTTGAGTACCAGGGGCGCATTTCCTGGCCGAGGTACTATTATTGGGTGGTCTTCTCTGTTGAATTGTATTGGTTGCTCGGACCAGTGCAAATATACTGTAGTCACTGGAGGCGATGTTATTGCTAGATTGACCTGTCGAGAGATGCTTTTTTCCTCTTTGTGTGACTTTGGTATAGGTTGTATCATTGCGGTGATGTATCCTTTGGATGGGATGTATCCTCCAACATTGTCGTTTCCTTGATTTGGCTGACTTTGTCCTTGCGTCGCTCCGTTGGTTGCTTGCTGGGTTGCTGGAGGTGTGTTGTTTGTGTTTCCCTCATAGCCTTGCCTCCTTGCTTTGGCTTGTTTATTTCCTGCTACTTCCTGGAGTTTCAAAAACGTCTTGCAATCCTTCATTGCATGCCGGGACACTCTTTTCCCGTCGATGAATGCATAGTGTATATGGCATGGTCTGTTTAGCATGTCATCTGGTGATTGATTATACTCCCTTGATCCTCTTGACTGGAACCTTTTACTGTTGCTTGAATCTTCTCTGCCGTAGTTGCGATACCCTGAATTTCTGCGGTCATCTCCTTGGTAGGTGTTGTCTTTATATCCCGCGGCTACTTGACTATGAGAACCGTAGTTTTCATAGTTGCGGGATCTTCTTCTTTGGCTTCTATATCTGTTTCCCCTGTCGTCTTCAGGTGACCGCATTGATACGTCTCCAACGTATCCATAATTTTTTATGCTCCATGCTTGTTTTTGCACCATTTGTTTAGTGTTTCGTTACACTTCGTGGCACTTTTATGCATTTCTGGAACTAACCTACTAACAAGTCGCCACAGTGCCAGTTCCCTGTTTTCTGCTGTTTTTGTGTTTCAGAAAAGTTACACAGGAAATATTCTCAGAATTGGACGAAACCAAAGCCAGTCGCCCAGAATTTCACCGAAGCTTCCAGAGAACCGAAGAGGAGACGGAGTGGAGCCACGAGGTGGCCTCACACCAGAGCGGCGCGGCCAGGGGCTGGGCCGCGCCCCCTATGTGTGAGACCGCCTCGGTCCACTCCTGACGTTGCCCCTTCACCTATAAAGACCCCCCGACGAGAAAAACCTAAGTACCCGATCAGTTTTCCAGAACAAATCGCGATCCGCCGCCGCCGTTGACCCGAAGATCGGGAGGGTCTAGAAGCTCTTCTCGGCACCCTGCCGGAGAGGGAAATCGCCACCAGAGGTCTTCTTCATCGCCATGCTTGCCTCCGGAGCGATGAGTGAGTAGTCTACCTTGGACTATGGGTCCATAGCAGTAGCTAGATGGTTGTCTTCTCCACCATGTGCTTCATGTTTGGATCTCATGAGCTGCCCTACTTGATTGAGATCACCGTTATGTAATTCTACATGTTTGGTTTGTTGGGATCTGATGAATATTGGTGTTATGCTTGAGTTGATGTACTGAAATTTATCTTTTGTTATCTCTATGTTGTTTATGATCTTGCATGCTCTCCATTGTTAGTAGCTATCTTGGCCGAGTAGTTGCTAGTGACTCCAAGAGGGGGTATTTATGCTCGATACTGGGTTCATGCCTCTATTTAATCTGGGGGAGTGACAGAAACCTCTAAGATTGTAGATGTGCTGTTGCTACTAGGGGGAAAACAACATTCATATGCTCGAGGGCATATGCTTTGTTTACATTACACACTTTGCTTAATGCAGTTATCTGTTGTTCACAACTTAATACTCATGGGGTGTTCGGACGATATCCCCGTGAGTGGATTATTAGTCATAGATGCAGTTGGATAGTGGTCTATGTATTTTGTTGTAATGCCAAAGTAAATCTCATAGTGATCCTCTCATCAGATGCACGTTGTCTTTATTCTATCAATTGCCCAACTGTAATTTGTTTACCCAGCATGTATTATTTTATCTACGGAGAGACCCCGCTAGTGAACTGTGGATCCTGGTCCTATTTCCTTTATATTGCTATCACCTGTTTACTTTACTCGCACTGTTTACTTTACTCGCATACTATTATCACTTTCCACTCGATACGCTCATACCCTTTGTTTCAAGTAAACCGGTGAGATTGACAACCTCATCGTAAGTTGGGAACAAAGTATTTGGTTGTGTTGTGTGCAGGTTCCGCGTTGCAGCTAGCAAGCAAAGCTTGGCCGATGCGCCCTATAAATTGTCCGGAGCTGTCACAAGCTAGCAGGCGTCACCTTCAGTCGTTTGGCTCTTTCCTCTCCTGATCGACAAACCTTGGTTTCTTACTGAGGGAAAATCTTGCTGCTATATTCATCACACCTTCCTCTTGGGGTTCCCAACGGGCCGGTCATTTACTCGGCATCAAGCAATATTTTCTGGCGCCGTTGTCAGGGAGGAAAAAGAAGACTTCTACGAGGAGAGTTCTTCGCACGCACATCCTTTACTTTGTTTATTGTTTTGCTTTACTTTATTTTTACTTGCATCGTTTTATCAAAAACACAAAATATTTAGTTCCTACTATAGTTGTTATTTTTGTTGGTCTGTTATTGTCTTGCTTTATCATGCTTTCTATCAATGGTTGGTTTCTTTGAAACTAAATCTTTTTGGCAAGGTGGGTTCACGGAAGAGCAGCAAAATTATTATGAGGAACACCGCTTATCACATAAAGGGAAACACTTATGGGAACAAATCAATAGATTGTATATCATTGCTAGAAACGTGTGCTCTACTTATAATGTTACTTATTGCTTTGATAGATCTTGTTGCTGTAGGAGGTATAAACACCTCCCTTTTCAATGTGAGTATAATGATGATGTTACCATATCTTCTTATATTAATGGAAATTATGACTTTTATGATGTGGAACAAATTGAGAAATTTATTGCTTGGAAGGGTGCATTCGAACTTGCTTATTTGCTTGAAAATACTGATGATGCACCTTATAAATATGAGGTTTATGATATACTTACATTTTGCTTTGATAATTACAAGGAAGAAAATGGCTATATTCTTAAATATCTTAATAGATGCTCTCCAACGGAAGAGACTAATGCCTTGAAGGAGCCTATAGAAGAAGAAATTGCTGAAACTGGAAGCTCATTGGATAAAAAAGAGGAGGAGAGTGATGATCAAGAGGAGGAAGAATGGAGCTACCCATGTCTACCTCCCAATAAGAGTAACTCTTTAACTTATACCTTATTTGATAGCCCTCCATGCTTAAAAAAGAAGGATGAGTGTGATATTTATATTGTTGAGTTTGTCCATGATGCTACTGAAAATTATTATGAGAGAGGAAAATGTGGTTGTTGGAATTCTCATGTTACTTATACACCTCTCTTTATATTGAAAGTTCCAAAGTTGCTCTTGTTTTATCTACCCATACTTGTTACTATGTGCTTCTTTGATTTATTTTCTTACAAGATTCCTATGCATAGGAAGTTGGTTAGACTTAAATATGTTTTATATTTGCTCCTTGATGCTCTCTTTTGCTTCAATTTATATTTCTTATGTGAGCATCTTCTCAAATTACTGAGCCTAGCTCAAAGGCGTTAACGAAAAGCACTCTTGGGAGATAATCCAATGTTTTCTTTTCAGTTCTTTTTCTTTTATTTGAGTCTTGGAAGTTATTAATACTGTAATGACCTCTCCTTATCCTTTTTATTTCGTTTTTGTGCCAAGAGAAGCCTCTAATTTGAGTGAGGTAAGATTTGAGGATGTTGCTCTCCTGAAACAGTTTTTGGTGCTGCACCGTAAAAATTCGTGAAAATTCTCTGTATATCTTTTGAACCTGCGATTTCTTGTGCATATGCCCCAGGTTATATCCAAACTTTCATTAGTTGAACACTTTTTGATTTGAGCAACAGAAAACCCCTCCAAAATTCGACCTTTGTCAGCTGTTCTGTTTTGACAGATTTCTGCCAATATTTGTGTTTGCCGCTTTCTTTTTGAGTTCTTTTGATCACGGAACTTTTGGGAAAGTTGCTACAGTAGTATATGCTTAATATGTGGTGGTTTTAGGTTGAAACCTGAAGCGAAAAGGGTTGATTCTATGTTATGCTTACACTAATATTACTAATAGATTTGTGTTTAGTTTTGTATGAAGGAAGTTTTCAAGTGTAGGGATCGGAGAGTGATGAGATGAGTTGAAGAATGGACAAAAGCTCAAGCTTGGGGATGCCCATGCATCACCCCAATAAATATCCAAGAAGTACAAGCGTCAAAGCTTGGGGATGCCCCCGAGGCACCCCTTCTTCATCGGTAAAAATCAGGTCACCTTTCAAGACACTATATTTTTATTGCTTCATGCATTATGCATTTTTCTTGGAGCGTCAGTTGTTTTTAGTTTTCAGTTTAGTTTAGTTTTGTTTGCTGCAATAAATGGTTAGA
Source organism: Dactylis glomerata (assembly GCA_007115705.1). Classification (NCBI taxonomy): domain Eukaryota; kingdom Viridiplantae; phylum Streptophyta; class Magnoliopsida; order Poales; family Poaceae; genus Dactylis; species Dactylis glomerata. The sequence goes on from QXEO01000454.1 coordinate 303,656, forward strand.
CCCCAACAAATTTCTTTTGGAGAAGTTGCCTTGCTTTTCATTTGCCAAGAACACTCTGTTTTTCATTCTTATCGTTTCAACGAGTGTTCTCTTTTTCTAGAACTGCGTTTAGCTTTCGATTTTTGCCTTGATATGTGTTCAGATCTTGTTATATCTTTTCATCAAGGTGTATTTTTGCCTCTGATCTTTATTGGTTTTCATCAAAAGAGGTGTTTATAAAAAGTTTGAATATTGTTGGAAAAGAGAAAAAGCTTTATGCAAAAAAGTGATACAAGAAGGAGCTTGTGTAGACTGCGGCCTAGGATTTTGCATGTCGTGCTTGATGTCTTTTTGATAGTATGCTTAGTGGTTTTGCTGTAGCATGACTTGTCTCAAATAACTGAGATTGCTTAATAAGCCTTTGAAAAAATCATGCGTTGTTTTTATCGTTTGGAAGCATTATTTTGGTTTTCTCCTTGATGTTTTATTTGGGCTGACTTGGCGCATGCTCACACATGTTAGACTCATCCAAAGTCGCCAATAGCCTCTATGATCATTTAGTTTTTGAATTTTGATGCCATCTTATGCTTCTTTTAATGTTGTTTTGTCGCTTTGCATGATTATGGCCGTTATTGCTCTCTTAGTTGGTCGCTCCCAGTCTTTTGCTAGCCCTCGCCTTTTACTGAGTATGAGCTCTACTCGTGCATCCAACTCCTAAAAACCAAGTTTGCCAAAGTGTCCACCATACATACCTATTAGCAATTTGCTATTCCAAAGTACATTTGACTTGCTTTTATCTACTCTTCAAATTAAACTCTTACCAGTGTTATGCGAAAATTGGTCAGTAAAGCTCTCACGAATCGGAAGGCACACTTTATTTTTCTCGTTCTAAAAAATTTGACATTGTGGTCTCTTATGTTGAGTTGTTATGCTTGCAAGTTGTAAGCTGGGAATTAGCCCAACCATGCCGTCATGGGGCAAGCTTTTAACATTGCACTTCTTATTTGAGTTGATATCGTGATCTTTTGTTTATGGATACTCGCGGTGTGAAATGAATTGGGAATCTTGCGGGATCATGGAGTTTGTATATGTGTTAGAGAAACGCCTGGGCCGCCAATCTAAGCCATGCATAATTCATGGTGGAAATTTAAAGCATGCCCATAGTGGACATTCGATGACACATCTCAAAATAAAAAGCTATACAAATGGTAAATAAAAGAGATGTCGAGGTGTCCATTGTCTGCTTGTCCTGTCATTTTGATGTGGGCTTGTTCCATGTCATCGGGCACGGAGGTACCCCGTTGGCGGTTCTCGATGATACGTATATACTTACAATGACAAGAGCCTTGCTTGGGACTCTAAGTAAAGTAGCACGAGGTTTGGGTACTCGTATTCACGGGACACGAGGTTTTCAACTTATGATTTGTCAAGCATATGCAGCATAAGTGTTCTCGCATTAACTTTAACCATTCAAGATGCTTATGATGGGGGCAATGAGAGCTCAAAGCCGGTAAGTACCATAATTTTTGAAGGTCTATAAAACTTGCAATCACTGCTTCCCTCCGCGAAGGGCCTTTCTTTTTACTTTTATGTTGAGTCACCACCTTCTATCTTTATGCACCATTAAGAGAGCATAGTTGTCATTCTTAGTATAATGTGCATTGTCCCAAAGTTTTCATTGATTGATTCATATTGTTTGTTTCACTTGTTCTTAAATTATTTGTATCTAATCGCCCTCTTAAACTTGAAGGTGTCCTATGCATTTATGTTTTGCTCTCCATGAAGGACAAGCTGAAAACCATTTGTATGTTTTTCCTTATGATTTGAACACACGTTTGACTTTCATTGTTTCATTTTCATGATCTTTTATTTGTGTTCATTTTCATGTTATAACATGGTTGCTAAGTTTCTTCTATCAAGACTATGTCTTTCATGTCCATGTTTTAAGTTCTTTTGATCCCAGCGCACAACGCTTACATATATGATCAAGATTGTGTAGGTGCATGTCACCTCAAAAATTATTTCTTTTGTTATCACTTACCTACTCGAGGACGAGCAGGAGTTAAGCTTGGGGATGCTGATACGTCTCCAACGTATCCATAATTTTTGATGCTCAATGCTTGTTTTGTTACACTTCGTGGCACTTTTATGCATTTTTCAAAACTAACCTACTAACAAGTCGCCACAGTGCCAGTTCCCTGTTTTCTGATGTTTTTATGTTTCAGAAAAGTTACACAGGAAATATTCTCGGAATTGGACGAAACCAAAGCCAGTCGCCCAGAATTTCACCGAAGCTTTCAGAGAACCGAAGAGGAGATGGAGTGGGGCCACGAGGTGGCCTCACACCAGGGCGGCGTGGCCAGGGGCTGGGTCGCGCCCCCTATGTGTAAGACCGCCTCGGTCCACTCCTGACGTTGCCCCTTCGCCTATAAAGACCCCCGACGAGAAAAACCTAAGTATCCGATCAGTTTTCCAGAACACATCGCGATCCGCCGCCGCCGTCGACCCGAAGATCGGGAGGGTCTAGAAGCTCTTCCCGGCACCCTGCCGGAGAGGGAAATCGCCACCGGAGGTCTTCTTCAGCGCCATGCTTGCCTCCGGAGCGACGAGTGAGTAGTCTACCTTGGACTATGGGTCCATAGCAGTAGCTAGATGGTTGTCTTCTCCGCCATGTGCTTCATGTTTAGATCTCATGAGCTGCCCTACATGATTGAGATCACCGTTATGTAATTCTACATGTTTGGTTTGTTGGGATCCGATGAATATTGGTGTTATGCTTGAGTTGATGTACTGAAATTTATCTTTTGTTATCTCTATGTTATTTATGATCTTGCATGCTCACCGTTGTTAGTAGCTATCTTGGCCGAGTAGTTGCTAGTGACTCCAAGAGGGGGTATTTTGCTCGATAGTGGGTTCATGCCTCTATTTAATCTGGGGGAGTGACATAAACCTCTAAGGTTGTAGATGTGCTGTTGCTACTAGGGGGAAAAGAACATTCATATGCTCGAGGGCATATGCTTTGTTTACATTACACACTTTGCTTAATACAGTTATCTGTTGTTCGCAACTTAATACTTATGGGGTGTTCGGACAATATCCCCGTGACTGGATTATTAGTCATAGATGCAGTTGGATGGCGGTCTATGTATTTTGTTGTAATGCCCAGAGTAAATCTCATAGTGATCCTCTCATCATATGCACGTTGTCTTTATTCTATCAATTGCCCAACTATAATTTGTTTACCCAGCATGTATTATTTTATCTACGGAGAGACACCGCTAGTGAACTGTGGATCCTGGTCCTATTTCCTTTATATTGCTATCACCTGTTTACTTTACTCACACTGTTTACTTTACTCGCATACTATTATCACTTTCCACTCGATACGTTCATACCATTTGTTTCAAGCAAACCGGTGAGATTGACAACCTCATCGTAAGTTGGGAACACAGTATTTGGTTGTGTTGTGTGCAGGTTCCGCGTTGCAGCTAGCAAGCAAAGCTTGGACGAGGCGCCCTATAAATTGTCTGGAGCTATCGCAAGCTAGCAGGCAACACCTTCAGTCATTTGGCTCTTTCCTCTCCTGATCGACAAACCTTGGTTTCTTACTGAGGGAAAATCTTGCTGCTATATTCATCACACCTTCCTCTTGGGGTTCCCAACGGGCCGGTCATTTACTCGGCATCAAGCACGCGTCCTTTTATTGTTACAAGCATCTTGGCCGTCCGCGAACCTGTTTGCTATATCTATTAAATCTGATACCGTCCTTGGCTTAATCCGCCCCATTTCTTTGACTAAATCTCCTCGTCGCAGCCCAGTGTGAAGGTGTCGATTGCTCTCTCGTCTGAAACGTTGACTGTGGAGTTTTTGATAATGCTCCATCTTTGTATGTATGATCTAAGAGACTCATTACGCTGCTGTATGCAAGCTTTGACTTCCTCTATTGATGCTGGCCGCTTGTATGTTGACTAGAAGTTGCTTGTGAACTATTTTGTGAGTTCATCCCACCTTCCAATTGTTTCTCTTTCTAGCTTACCTAACCATGACCGTGCCACACCGGTGAGGTGGAGCTGTAGGCTTTGCATCGCTGTCTCTTTTGAGCCCCCTAGTATTCTTACTGCTTGTAGATAATCTGAGAGCCATGACTGTGGCATCTGAGATCCGTCATATTTCTGCTGATCATGGGTCAGTTTGAATCCTTTGGGCACAGGTATGGTGCAAGCTCTGCGAGTAAAGCATGGTGCTCCCATCTCCTTTTCATCTTCTTCATAATCGTATGCCTTGCTAGGAGTCCGGGATCTTCGGGTTCCTCCGTGCCTTGGGCTTTTGTAGTATTTTGGTGATGGTGACCTAGATCGTTGACTTCTACTTCTGAGCCGAGGACTATTGTGATGGTGCGGGTGACGGTGCGGTGATCTGGGTTTGTTTACCTTTGTTGCGATGTGCCTCCTCTTCTTTGGCTGTCAACTTGTTTCCTACTAATCTTAACCCCTGCAGTGCTGCTCGATGCATGTGTTCTCTTGGGTCCCCTCGGTTTGGCTGCGTAGTATATAGATATGTTTGCGCCGCTACGAGTGCTGCTTCGGGTGTTTTTGGCATGATGTTGCCTTGCTCATCGACTGATAAGAAAGATGAGTCAAGATTTCTGGAGAGGTTTTGTCTATCTGAGTACTCGAGGTTTTTGAGTCGCGAGCCGCGCCTGTTGTGCATCCTGCTGTTCGTATGTGATGCGTTGCTGCGCGCTTCGTGCATAGCTGCACTTGCTGCAATTGTTGAGTCTCTCCTTTTTCTTATTTCGCTTTTCTCTTTCGCCAGCTATCTTGACTGTCGTTGAACAACGTAGTGGTATCCTAGAAGTACCTCTTTGCTTGCGACCACTGGGATGGCTGTGTCATGCTCGATGGCTGCTTTAATTGTGTTCCACTCATCGGCTGATAGCCGAATTTTCACTCTGGTTGTCAAGGATTCTGCAGTATCTCCTTCCGCTAGGTGGTTTGCTCCTCTTGTCACATTTGTTGGGTTTAGTACTGGGTTGTTGTTGTCATCAAATTCTTCTGAGTTGTCTCCTATGATTGCGAGTATTTGATACTGATTATCGAATTTGCTGTAGCACCTTGAGAAGGTAGTTTGGTCGTCCTCATGAAGCTTCAATCCCGTTCTCCACGTATCTGTGGATTTGTCTGAGATGCTTCTGCAATAGATCATGAAATCTTCTGGTTGCTCTCCTAAGTCAAGGTTCTCCATGGTTTCATCGAGTTCGTCGATTTTGTCTTCCATGTTTTCTGTCGTCGTGAAGCTGACCGGCAAGTTTACCTCGCTGGAAGAGCCTACCGATGATTCTGATATTGCCATAGTTGCGGTTTTTCCTGCCGACGGATCCAATTTCGGCGGATCTGAAAGGCGTACTAAACCCAAGGAACCGACGCGAAAGTCCAGGATTCCAATCGTCAGGTCCATCTCCTGATCCAGGCTTGCAAAGACCGGAGTAAGGGTTGGTGGATGAGGCTGAAAATCTACGGTCCCAAAGAATATTTGGTTCCATCAACTTTTGAGTTGCTGTTGGCTGGAAGCGAAAAAGCCGTTGAATTCATGATTCCAACGCCCCAAACTCCCCACGGTCGGCACCAATTGACGAGGGTTAACTCGGCAAATGTCCTAGATGAAGGACTTAGGATCAGGGGAAGAGGGCGTCGGATGAACTCGAAGGTAAAGATCAGCCAAACAAGGCGAGGTTTGGTGTGTATCAAGAATAAGCATGGTACTCAATTAGCTCAATCTCAATCTGTCCCTGGCCGGCCTCTCTTGGCCCCTTTATATAGGTGGCTAGGTCTTGAGGAACCGGTCGGGTTCAATACAAATTACAATGTCTGTATACGATATCATCTCGTATTTCGACTACATCTATGCTTAGGCCTCCCTAAGAGGCCCTAGGGGTACCAAGATAATTGGCCTTATTAGCTATACCCTTGTCAGTCATTATATCCGGCTCTTCCCTCTTTAGATCCCTGGAAAACTCACCTGGTCGGCCAGCCGAAAGCTAGCTTCTGGCCGGATACCCGATAACCTCCTGACGTCATTTTGGAGGTGGATTCATTCCAATCCACGTGGTTGTCGGTCGGACTTGCCTCTGACACCACCGCTCAAGCCGGCTCGGCCTCGCCATCCACCGTGGCCACGATGCCCGCGAGCACTCGCCTCCCGAAGTTCCTTCTTAGCTTCCATGTTTACTGTTTGTTTATAGTACAGATCTAATATACACATTGTAGCAAGACCAGATTTGCTTGATTACTTTTATATTGTTAGATTACTGCTAGATCTAATATAAGCATAGATATTATATTTTAATAAGAAATGTTAATTAGGTCTACTGTATTGTGATACATGTAGTTTCTGATCCTATGTATTTAGGATGAATGTACAAACTTGTTAATTAGGTATATTATATTGTGATCTAAATTAGGCTAGATCTTATTTTGGTGTCACTGTATAAGAAGAATTGGTTACCGATCTGATGTCGTGTTCTTGGCATATGCTAAGAACAAATAGACAAAGACGTAACCAAGAGAAAAGGTTTTTCAGGTTTACTTCTAGCATTTGCTTAGAAGAAGTTTCTAGCACCTTTGACTTTTGAAGGCAACCTTGGCTAGCCTGGGTTAGTGCAATGTTTTACTTACATTATATAGTTTTACTTTTTCAATGCAACTATTATCACATAAGAAATATGTTTTGTTCAGTTTTATAGTATTGCGCTTAGGGCGTCAAGTCATGTAATCGATGTACTGACGCACCAGAAGGGAGAAAGGTCTTGCTTTTTTACAACACGACATGATCACGAGAGGGGCTTAAGGGTCTCTCTTGCCATTTGCATGACCCTTCCATGCTAACAAAGAGTAAGTATCTTTGCTGAAAAATTGTAGTTGGTATATTTGCTTAAATCATGTCACTAATTTGCTTCCTTGCTTATACACAGGTGGTACTCGTCTCGAAGATCTTGTCTAAAATTATCTTTCAGCTCAAGGCTTCTAGATGAAATACAACAAATGCTACAAGGCTAAAGACGAAGATGTAACCAAGGAAAAGTTATTTATATATGTAGAAATCAAATCTACTGCAAAATACATGTACACATTCGATGTATGAAATATGCAATCGATTATAGCTAAAGTATAGTTAGGGGTGGAGTTTTGGCTCCCAAGTGTATTTAGGGCATGTTTGGTTTGTGCCCTTAGGTAGCCCTACCAAATGTTGGCAAGAATTGGCTTGCCAATATTTTGGCTAAGGAATCCTTAGCCCACATTTGATCAAAATTTTGGCAAGAATTTGTAAGAGAGATGGAGGTATACCCTTTGACAGCCAAAATTTTGGCAATAAACCAAGCATAGACTAAAATACAATAGACAACCAATTTTTTGGCAGGACAAGTGTAGGTAACAAACTAAACAGGCCCTTAATCTCGATATATGGGCCATCATCTATCGTGTGGAGATTGGAAGAAGGGACGCAATACTCTAACACAAACATGTCAATAAAACGGGGATACAGATGTGGCCCGTATCCATGGCCCACACAGGCAGGTGCGTGCATTCGATGGAGATGCTCTGGACCAACGGAACAATTCAAGTGGGCTTCCTGGACGATGGAACAAGAAACCAACAGTTGGATAGGGTCTCTGGGGATCTGGCGGCATTAAGGGCATGTTTGGTTCCTAGCCACACTTTGCCAAGCCAAAGTTTGGCTGCCACAGTTTAGTTAGTATGTGTTTGGTTTTTGCCACACTTTGGCTAATAATATTTTATTCTTAGTGTGGCTTATTTGTCATAGAGTTATTGTTGTTACCAACTTTTGCTAAAGTTTAGCTTCATATTTCTTAGCCATACTTTTTGTGGATGCCACACTTTTATGGCTAGCCACACTTTGGCTTGGCAAAGTGTGGCCAGGAACCAAACATGCCCTAATTCTCCTACCTACCTATTCCAACCAGAAAAGCCATGGCACGGCAGCTGTTCCGCCGTGTTTCTTGATTCCGGCGATCAGGCCTCCCCAACCCACATGGGCCACATCCCCTACCGGCGACGTCGTTGCAAGAGTATGAACTAGGCGGCGCTTGACGGAGCTTCACCGGTGACGGGCACGGAGTTCCACCTCGAACCAGTGAGCAGGTAAATAGCAGATGCAATTTCGTCCGCAGATTGGGGCTCTGCAGATTGCAGCGTGGCCATCTATGAAAGCGCAGCCGGAGGAAATCGCAAATGGTGGTGCGGTGGTGGACGAGGGGTGTGTGCAGCCATGTAGGGATCGATTGAGCCGGACCCATCCGCGGCGGCAATTATGCAAGCAATAGAGGTGCCGGCGACATGCAAGGAGATTCAGCTGACTGCATCTCTCTCCCGAGACGCCACCCCACCCTAGCTCCTTTCCGGTCCATCCCTGCCGCCTTGCATCACCGGCGCATCCCTGCAGCTCCCCTCCCCATTCGACTCATCCACCCCCGCCGCCCTTCGGCGCTTCAAATCAGCACGGCCCAGCTGTTCCGGCTCCGGCGCTCGTCCGGGACACAGGCGACTGCGTCCATTTATTCCCGTCCTGGCCGTCCTCGGTCACTCCGACCTAGGAACCGGCGTCGGCATGCAGGATTTGTCCGGTCAAGCTCGCTGCTGCACGCCGGAGAGGGTGCGCCAGCCACCAGGACAGGAGCCACGGCTGACCACCAGACGCAGGATCAGCTGCCAAGTTCCAGCCACCAGGACAGGAGCCGGGGCGCCGGCCACCAGGAAAGGAGCGGCCGACCACGAGACGCATTGGTCTAGGACGTTGGCCTATATCTGTACCGCCACCGAGCTGTCTGTCCCTGCGGGCCACTTAACACTGTTTGAAAACACAGATACGAAGCCCAATACAAGAAGATATACTCAAATTTCCGTCCATGTGCCCGTGGCTGATTGGTTTAGGAAGCGGGAGTAGATACTCCCAGGAGCCAAACAGCATTTCCGAGTTAAAGTTTGCTATTTTGTTTTGCTAAAATGTTGCATGTGTTGCTGGTACAACTAGGGATACATCTAGTACTGCGAAATGCAACATAAAACTTACACTATCAAAGCAATAATCACACGGCCCATTTCTTAACCAAGCGTGTGCGATATAAGTTTAACACATACCACTTCTGTTTAAAAGCGTGTGCCATCTTCAAATAATGCTAATGCTATGATACAAGTAAGCGTCTGTGATAGGTCAAACTAGAAGGACCCTGCACGCTTTGTTGCGCCATTTCTTGTGTTTTAAGGGTTCTTCCGCGATTTTTATTGGATGCCCATTATTGCCAATTTTATTGGTAGAATGGAGAGTGCATAACAGAATATGCAGTTCTGCCACAGCAGGCGTGGTCTAGGACGCATGTGGCAAGGAAAAACAAACCATCAATGGCACCAAAGGCCACGGCAAATAAACATCTATGATAAGTGTAGCATAGCATATCTCCGAGAGTGTTGACATGACAGAGAGGGGAAAATCAGCTAGCCAACAACAATACATGGATGGAACGCCATGTTAGCAATCTATAGAACATCGCCGAACCTTCCATCGGTTAGGCGTAAGCTCCTCTTTGCTGTAACTTTGCCACGGCTGTCAATTGTATCCCACTAATAATCCATGCAACATCTGCAGGAACAAGAACAGAAATAATAGCACACCAGTCAGCGAGGAACAAGGCACTGCTAAACCATGCAACACCTCAGCCAAAAAATGCACGGTAAACCCCTAGCTTTCTGCAAAGTTAGTTCCTTTTTAGTCAGCAAGGACATCAATGCACCTAGAATGTAAAGAGCTGCTGAGATTTATACAAACTCTAACAGGAAACACACCGAACAACTACCAAGAGCGTCCAGAGAGCATAATAGTGCAGGAGTATAACAGCAGCTCCAACGCTAGCATGTCAAAATAATTCAAGATAACAGGGAACTTCAAAATCCCATAAAAGCAAGGTTAACCAAAGATCGCAACAGGTATCCATGTCACCATCCTAATATCTATGACATGTTAGGAGAAGTCCAAATCTAAACAAACTATTTAACCATACCTGGAACTTATGGGCAGTAGGAAAAGTTCTTAGCTGTTGTTGCCAGCATTAACCAGTCATCACAACATTCGAACGAAGCTTCAAAAAAATAATCAGGTGCTTACATCATCAAGAAACCTTCTATTCTACTCCCTCTGTCCCTTAATAAAACCTTAGAAGATGGGATGGAGGGAGTATCATTAGCAGGGACCTCCACTTGCTCTGCCTTTTCCACTTCTAGGGGACACAATGCAAGCATTATATTGGAACAAAAATCTAACTTTGAACACCAATGGCGGGGTAAATCACTAAAACCAAAAAGATAAATGATCTAGAACACAATTTTTCAAGAATAAGTTAACAACGTGACCAGTGTAACACCACAAACAGTCTGTCACATAAGAAAAAAATGACCCCTTAGTTGTTTTTGTTCCACAAAAAACTGAAGCCAGACATTTCAATGATTTATTCACTGGATCCGTGGATGAGTGAATGTATATATTATCTTCTCATCAAATTGGAGCTAGAAACTTATCTTGTAAAAGTATGAATAAAGTAGGCAGCAGCACAGGAGACGATGCTGCAGACAGGAGGGCGAGAACCCGGCCAAGAATTGGAGGGCGAGGCCGAGGCGAATGAAAACAACACAAAGGAACTGGAAAATAGGAAGCAAGAAATGACAACATCATATGATTCATGTGCATGGTACCTTAAGCAGCCTGGAACGATTCCGCCACCAACAACCCCAGCGCCACCAGATCTTCAACTGGGGAAGAAAACAAAGAACATGTGAACGGAGAAAGGACACTCCCAAATGGCAGAAAACATAACATACACCACACAATCCACTGATGACCAAAGTTGGCTAAGGAGTGGAGTGTATCCAGTATTGCTTTGCATCACAACTTAGTTTTTTCGTGATTCCAAAGTAAAGAGTAAATATTCACCAGAAAATGAAGGCAGACACACAATAGTAATGACGTTATTAGAGCAGAGCATAGCGGTCAAACAAATTGATGACGATTGTTCTTACCTCCCTTCTCTAGAAACTCAGCAATAATTTGGCTTGGTGTGCTGTCAGTTTATAAGTAATTTTGTTTTTTGTTCATGAAAAAAGATGCTGGTTCATGCAATCTAAGATCTTCGCAAACTGTTATCATCCAAAAGTGATGCAAGAAAGAACATGCATATAAGAAATAGATAGAACCCTAGTGTTACTACACGTTTCGGTGGTGTATTTTGTTCAGTCATATATTGCATTTGCACAATTGGAGAAAATTGATGTATTTAGTCCAAGAATACATATTGGATAACTTTTTCGCGAGCAAACGAAAGCTAACTTGTTTGAAGGCATATTAAGGAAATTGTACCGCAAGACGAACCGACGGCTAAAAATGATTTCATCGTAACATTAACAGAAAGATGTGAGAAACATTCTACTTATTCTACCCAAATAAGAATCTTGGATAATTAAAAATTCTGACAATGCTAGCATCACGAGTAATTCACTTGAGAATTTACTAAAAGGAAAAAAGGGGCAGGCATGAATCCTCATGTACATATGATGTTGGAGCCATTTCCATCAATATATTTTCCTCCAATAATATCTATTTACAACGATCCTATGAGAATGGGAGGCTCAATCTGTTCTAGAGCTGAATTGTGGCAAAGAATACCAAAGTTGTACAACAAATTTGTCAGCTATAATAGTGAGACTGCAAGATGAGAGATTAAATATCGATTAATCGACTTTCTGTCAACATGGATGTTTGATGTCTTGTATACAGGTTGACAATAGTTCCACCAAACAAGATGAGCATTGTAGACTATGGAATTATAGATCACACCTTTTTTTGGCTCAAGAAATAACATGAGGTAGCCACCCAACGGAAACTCCCTTGTGGTGGATGCACAATCCTGCTCCCGCAATACTCACGGTAAAGTAAGCAGACTTGTTCTGCCATGCACACATGCAAAAATCAGAGCTAAGGTGCACACATTTGATAGTGAGGAAGGTGATAGGGGAGTATAACGGAATATGCCAGCGAAAGGATCCCTATACAAAGGGCCATCAATAAGCTACTCCGTAGTTGGCTTGGGTACTGCTCCTTGATTTACAATGCAATCTCTCTCTTCAGGCATTAGTGCAAACACCTGGAGTGCACAATTGAGCCTACAACGTGATGGCAAAAATAAAAAATCCAACTAAGAAAACAAGCACCCATGTAGCTTATAAACAAGAATCACGATTGTTTGAGACAGCTTCGCCATGGATGTACTCCTAGGAGGCCGCAGCCAGTAGGGAAAGGGCGAGACCGAGCAGACCAAACTGACCACGATTTGTAGGGGGTAGCAGCGCCGACGGACGCTACACATTCCCAAGATGCCATCGCGCCGCAACCAGAGGTGGGAGGGCGAGGCCAAGCACCCACCGCGGCAAACGACGCCTGCGCGGTGGAGTGCCTCGTCGACGCGGAAGCCGCAGAAGGGCAGCGCGGCCGGCGGCTGCTGGCCGTTGCCTCCGTGTTGCAGCGCTGGTGCCATGGGAGGAGATGTGAAAGAGAACCTGACTACCTGAGAGAGATCGAGAGGAAATCAGGAATAACATGGGGAGAGAGATGGGGTGCCGTCTCCATGGAGGAGTGGCAATACTGTTAGAACCCTTGGGGGCCACTCAAAGACACAACAAGGATCGCGTAGGAGGTTGGTAATGTCGCCGGAGGCATAACGACGACCTCTAGATTGTTCGCCGGTGACCCAAGCAGCGGGCAGGGTTTGACGCGGTAGCAGTGCGGAGGCGGTCGGGAGGTGAAGGTGTCGGTGAGGATTTGGTCGAGGAGAGCGATTTGGGGATAGGCCAACGGGCTTGCTATCTCATCTCACAAAAGAACCGACAGAACGGAGTCTTACGCGTTAGGCGTTAATACCAACCCAGTCAGAAGAGACCAATAGCGTAATGAGTTTTTCAACGAACCACAGCTCGTTATTTCCAGGGAGCTTAGAGCTCCTTAGGTATTATCGTAAGCGACTAAGCATAGAAAATTGTGGGTAAAGTGTTTCCTATCACACACACACGGTTAAAGAAACCGTGAACAGTGCATGCCTATCGCACACCCCTCGCATGAAAGTGATTGTTTCAATCGTGTATAATTGGCCAATTCGGTCATGTGTAAATGTCAGTTCTATATTTCCTCTTGCGAAAACCACAAATGTAGCTCGAGCTACATGTAGCTCGAGCTACATGTAGCTCGTTTTTGGAAAAATTCGAAAATACTATTTTGAAGTTTCAAAAAAATCTGAAATTAAATATACAAGTAGACAATGTTGTGATCTACAATCGTGCAAATTTTCAAGTCAAAATAATTTATAGTTTGAGCTGTGCAAAAATGACAAATTCTGAGATCTACACTAGTGAACAGTGCAGATTTTTGAAATCTCACAATCTGTCAGAGTTTATCATTTTTGTATAGCCCAGAATATTAGGAATCTCAAGTTCAAATTTTGCACGTTGCTAGATCATATCATTGTCAACATCTGGATTTTTTTTCAAAATTTTTTGAAACTTTAAAATACCATTTTCAATTTTTTAAAAAACCGAGCTACATGTAGCTCGAGCTACAAAAATCCACTCCCTTTCCTCTTGTCCTTTTCATTTTATATCTCCTACTCTCTCGGTTCCTTGATATAAGATATATCGGAAATGCGTTTTGGAGCCCGGGTGCAGATGCTCCCGATGACTTGGCCAACCAGGACGCGACAAGTTTAATGTCCAGTACGTATATTCCAATGTATATCGCATCGTATACCGATTTGGGTACAGTGCCACCGAACAGCACGCGTCAAATTAATTAGGACGGTTCCGTGGGGCATCGACCACGCCGGTTCGTTAATGTCCTGGACTGGACTTCCATGCGGCTGCTTTTCCTCATCCCATCCACTGTAACCATCCTCTGTTCGTTCACAAATCAAGCATCTTACGATTTCAGTAGAATTCGTGTACGCGGAGATCCTTCTATCAATTCTCGGGTACGCGGAGATCCTTCTACCAAAATTGCCCGCATCCATTGTCTTCCTCAACTCCGGCGGCAGGAGTGCACAGATCGGGTGTGCTCCCTCAGCTCCGGTGACGGGAGGCCGCGGATCCGACGAGCCCCTCGTCTTCGGCGAGCGGAGTTTGTAGATCTGGTGTGGTCCTCGACTCCGCCCATGTTCTTGACAAAGATCTGTTCCTTCAGCATTTATCTGCGTGTGATAGCAGCCCCCAAGATCGTGCGTGTTGATTCTCGGTGGAACACTGATGATGGATTCTTGCATGTGATCCTTGCGCTGATTCTCCTTTTCTCCTTTTCTCTGATTCTTTTTTAGTCTCCGACAAAGCATTTTGGTGCTGAGTGCTTTGCATACGTGCTTCTTGTAGATCCATGTGAGTATCCAGTTGCTGGATGGACCAAATTTTTATTGACGGCAAATTTGTTCATGGTCTCATGGATGGGGCATCAACTGATTCTTATGTCCAAACTATTTAAGTTTTATTCGTTTATTTTTATGACAAACCATTTCATGCAAATATTTTTACTGCATGATTCATCTCATTCGTGCTAAGCACATGCCAGTATGTGCTTTGGTTTATCTGACAACTTTGTGTTGCGAAATATGCCCCGGCAGGGTTTCTTTCCAAAAATAAGCAGGTACTAATGATTATTGGTAATGCATCATATTTTTTGTTAAATTGGTGCTATGGTTTAGAAAAACTGAAGTTTAGATCCATGTCAGTATGTTAATGAATATCTGATGCTACTTACAGTACGAAACTAATTGATATATCGGTCGAGCATGTCGTATCATTTGGTCTGCACCATGGTCCATTATGCTCTGTGATTCTGGACTATCGGTCCACGGAACTCGACCGTCATCGGTCTCGTGAAGTCACTGCAAGGGTCTATACAGAGGCAGAAATACATTGTTTTCTATGCAATCGTACCTGTAGCCAAAAAGACCGTGGCACACATCCCCACACACTTTTCAGTGGTACAGATTTCAGGAGTAGATAAGCTCGGGAGCCAAAACGCTGCCGATATATAGTTTTTTGTGAAAAGTTGCGGGATATAAAGTTTTTTGTCGAATTATAGGGTTTGCTACGCTAAATTAGGAGTCGATCTGATTAGGAGAGAGAGGGTTCCAAGATTTCCCTATTTTTTTCTAGTTTTGCATCGATCATCTAGGAATATTATTACCTAAAAGCAATAAAATTTTCCTTTTTAGCCTATGCATTAATATTCGTATAAGAAAACTATACATCTTATATTAAGGAATTGAGTGAGTATTTTTTTATCAAAATTTTCACTAGTAGCTCGTTGAGTGATAGGAGTCTAGTCAGCCTAGCCCATTTTGTTACATCTCTGTCCATTTACTTGTTTCACTAGCTCATTTACAAGCTGCAGCTTTCTAGATCGATATAATGGTATACGAGAATGGTCAATATATCATTTGTGTGATTTATATCTTTTCTGTAATAATCTTATGGCACAATTTTTTAATTACCTATGTATATACAATCTTGCAAAAACTGAAATTTTCTTTCCTAACTGTATTATATTTACATGTCAATCCGTATATAATTGATGTTTTACAGTTCCTTGCAATATAAACAGTCTCTTATTAATTAACAAAGGTGTATTACAATTTATTTCAAAGCTATAGTTTAACGGTTGGTCTAATTAAACAACTTTCAGCTTTTACACAATTTTTTGCTTACAGCAGCTTTTTCATATCTTAGAGCTCAAAGCAGCTTTTTTAGAGTCCACGGCAGAACAAAAAAGGCCCTACATCGATTTAGCTAGCATCTAGCACCCGATTTAGCTAGCATCTAGCACATACAAGCTAGCTATCATGTACAAGCTATAGCTTACCGGATCGCTATAATGATATACGGAGTATGAGAATGGTTAATATGTTATTTGTGTGAATATATCTTCTGTAATAATTTTAGGGCAGCGTTTTGGCACCTGAAAGCACATGCTTCCGATTTTTAAAATATGTTTTAAATAAAATTTAACATGTTAAAAAATTCTAACGAAAAATTTTGCACGTAGATCTCGACATCTCACAAAGTTGTTTCATGAGAAAACAACATTTTAAGTGTCGTGTAAAAAGAGAAATTTTGGTGCTAAAATAGACGTTGCACGAGAAATTTTGTCTTTTTTACACAAGACACAGATTTTTTTGGTTTTCCAAAATTAGGCTAGAAAAATTCTAGACCTTGCTGAATGCCTGAATCCATTACTTCATCTTGAGGGGTGAGCCAGCAAGTTTTGGGCCCAAATCTGGTAATGACTAAGTTACATGTTGCCTTAAGTCATCAAAACCCACTATTGGGGCCTAGATGCATTCACAGATATGAAACCCGACCTTGAAAAGTTTGAACGGCAGAAGCCAGAAGGAGAACATATCGTAGATTGGATACAGAAAGTAAAACTAAGTGAAGCCCTTTATTAGAAGATTAAACCTGTACATTTGGGGGACTGATAGCAAATTAGTCAGGAAAGAATATGTACAGAACTTTTAGTTTTTTATGCGCCGTAGCACAGGCTATATACATGACAGTAAAAGTAAATTTTCAGTTGCTTATGTCGAAGTATTTGGGATCGGCAGGGAAGTCATGTTCCACCTTCAGCTGCAACAGAAATGATACCAGCAGATTAAATCTACGAATTTAACTGGCCAGGAAACAAAAGAGCAATTATTTCTGTGTAAGCTGAACCACAAACTTTAGTGGAACTTCTCGAAGAAAGAAACCAGAAGAAGCTCAATCAGTAGAATACTTTCAAATGTGTGCATACCTCTCCTTCGTCTGAATCCGAGTGCCTCTGAGGAAATACAACTCTAAGATCGTTGTAGAGATAGAATCTCCGATCCTCGGTCAATGCGTTGCCACCATGTGGCACTGATGACGGATCAGATTTGCAACGTAGCATAGATTTTGAGGATTTCTTGGATGCAGGGCACAGAAACCGCAGGTGCAGAGCAAAGCGAAGCACGCCTCCACCTGAACTGTCATTGATCCTGGAAGATGCACAGCAAGATTTGTTTGCAACAGAGCGGACGTTCTCCATCTGACAGCAACAATCATCAGAATCAGTATTGTTTTTCTTGTTCCTAGGAGAACTGGAATTATCTGATTCCTTCATGTCAGTGCCCAATGAGCAACAGTTTGTGTTTGCACATATCTTTTCTGAGTTGCACATCTGTCCCTGGCTGCAGTCTGCAAAGACAAAACAAATTATCAGTGACTCAACATATGTAATCTGGATTTAGCTCTTACTATCAGGCTATCAGCTCCATTACATTCCGAGCATAGAGTTCCTCGTTGTGCAAATTCACTTCCACATGAGACAGATTGTGCTTTGGGACCAATTTTTGTGTCACTGCCCTTGCTTTCCTCTTTCACTATATTAGAGGGAGAAACAGTGGGAGACAGAGTGACCTTTTGCCGCATGAACGTCTGTCTCATTATACACAAGGCAAATTGGATGAGAAAGGGGATAAAGAAAACAAAAACTGGTCAAATATCATTATATAGACACTAAATCCTTTGAAACAAAAGGGAAAGAGTTCTATGCATGCCATGGTACCTTTCAAATTAACATATGCACTAAATGATGAATTACCTCTTCCGTGTCCCAATCCAACCTAGGTTTTCTATTGCCAGTCAGGGCAGCCCACACAGTTGAAATTATAGTAACTGAGTAATGACTTAACAAAAAAGGACACACTGTACTAATTCCTTAGGCCTAAGGCTAAAGTTATGGAATAGTTTAGAGCTTGCAAGTCGCAAGAAAAAAAGGTCTAGAATTAATTTACCCTAGCTCAGCTAACAAACAAACAGTAGAGCACATATGTGTATTGTCTCCAAGCATAATAAATATCAGAATAGCCTTTGGCTTTCTTCAATACAAATGATAAGTAGTCAACTATAGTCATGGTATTTTGTACCTTGGTTCCAGATGGCATGTCAGTCAAGTCGTAGTTGCAGAAGAAAGTATGAAGTGGAGTTTTCTCAGGGTTGCTCACAACCTGATGAGAGAATTGTTTAACTCAAGCATGTGAACACATGTAAGAACTCGATACAATTTCAGATAATAGCTTAACTATGCTGAGAAATACACCAGGTGTCTGAAAGAAGGCAGCCTAGCCATCACAAGTGACATTTTGTTTGGCATATTGAAATAGGTCAAAAACCCACTTAAGTTTAAGGCACAGTTACATACATAAGAAATTTTCTCAACATGGTTTGTTAAATTAGATATCTCATATAGGTCTTTTCATTACTATCAAGGCATAACTAGATAGCGGTATTCGCAATGAACTGTGAAAGAACAAACATGATGACGAGATAATGGTGAAGCAAATTAATACCAGTTGTATGCGCCCTTTGGCAGGGATGCGTAAGCGACTCTTTGCTGATCGTGAATCACTGTTACGAAGGCTTTGGAGTTTGGGGCTGTTAGTACTAGCAGACGATCTAGCAGCAAGATCAATAGAAGAGTAATACAACAAGGAACTATCCTCATCGATGCTTGTTACTGCAAATGGAAGTTTCTGAGTTGGGGGAGAGAAGCTACCACCAACAATGTTCAGAACAGCTAAGAAACCATCAATTATCTGCATAAGAGAAAAAAGGTATCAAATTCAACAGTCAATACTCTCTGGAATTGTAGTACCTATATGGTGAACAACAAGAAATTAGACCTGATTATCTTTTCCATAAGAAAGTCGGCCAGACAAAAGGGACTCCTCAAAGGATACAACTAGTGACCTCCTTGCAGGGAGACTCAAACTCCGTCCGTAGCTGACTCGGGAAGACGTAGGGGAAGATTCAGAACCCCAGTTTTGGTATCTTCTAAATGAAATTCTATTAGGGGTCATAGCACCATATTCATCATGTAATCTGTTCGTTTCTTCTAACACATCTAGCATCCTGATTCCATCAAACCCGCCCTTTTCCTTTAAATCAAGAAAATCATTTTCAATATCTTTCATTACATGCCTTGGAGATCCTTTAGTCTTAACTTTATGAATATGTCTAGGGCTGAGAGGAGACAGAGAGAGTGGAGAGTGTGCTAATTTTGCACTAGCAGCTAGATGATCATAATAGGATAATGACTCCTTGCTCCCAAGCAAAGGGCCATCAGTGAAATAATTAGAATTAATCCTATTGACGTCACATTCTGAACTCCAATTGGAGAATCTAGGGGTCGGACAGGGCTGTGAATCAAAAGAACTGAGGTTTCCAGTGTTTGCCTTTTTATCATCTTGTAATCCAGAAATGTAAAGTTTCCTACCTGGCTCAGAATGATGAAATCTAGCATCACCAGAAGGAATATTCAGCAAACTGCCATGGAACTTTCCAGGGAGCACATTTTTCAGCGGAGAGAGCAGTCTTTTCCTTGCCTGAAGCTCATGCTGACTAAATGGTGAATCACAATCATCAGTGGCCACAGATGGACAGATCGTATCTAGTTCTGTTGTATCAGAACCTCCAACCGAGTCTGATCCAAAGCCCACAACCCTCGTTGTGGGCATATGGACAGCAGGATGCAATTTATGAGAAGATTTAGAGTTTGCATCTCTAAAATCAACTCTTAATCCTTGGATGTCTGTGGATCCATCAAAGGAATGGATCTCTCTAAAGTGCCTGTTTGATTCATCCGGGACATCTAACGCAGTCTTTCTACTGAAATTACCAATGGTTCGGTATGGAACCTTGCAACTTGAGCTTCCGCGAGGAAGCCCATCCAAATCGCAGGCACCAACACCCTCAATACGTGGAGGACTTGACACGGGTGTTCTCGATCCTGTACAAACATCATCCTTAGCTGAACAAACTTGAGGTAAGCCCATGGCTAGCAATCTGTGGCACTCAGCAAAAAGGAAGACCTCCAATTTGGAATTGCTCCTGCAGTACCACTACCCAATTTCCTTCCAATGTCCCTTAGTATCCAATTCTCTTCAACCAAATCGATGGTTCGGCAAATTATCAACTGAAACCAATCACCAACAGAAGGGCAGAACCACACCAGCATTTCAGGATCGAACCCATCGGAAGCAAGGTTACCATTTGCCCCCGTGGCAACTGGAGCTGACACGCAACTTGGAGCCCGAGCAAGCAACCATGAACCTAGGATGAACAATGCCAGGAGATCACGATACAGCCCTGCAGCAACGAATCAAAGAGCATTGCTTCAGTAAACTGGTGAACAAAAGCTACTTCTATCCCATAACTTTACTTACTCTATCCATCAACCAAATGTTCAATAAATTCCACTACACTGAAGAACAGAAGCTCAAATGATGCTACTACTTCACTACACCCATGACTTGAAGTTCAATAAATTCCACTGCACTGATGAACAGAAGCTCAATTAATACTGTGTGCTATTGGTTACTATATTTAGCTCAGGAAAAAACAAACTTCTGAAGCTTCCGCCTGATGCATCAGAAATAGCAAGTAAGCTCCCAACTAATGATTGCACATCCACCACAATGCTAGAATACTGCACTCCATAGTACACCCAATCATAGCACAAATAAAAACATAAACAGGTAATTACTGAGCAAACAGATATACATGGACTAAACCTTAAAATTACTGATATCAGGACCATGGCAGCAGCCAAATTCAAGGAAAATGAGAAGACAAAATTGGTACATGTGACGGAAGCAAGTAGCAACCGAAGGCCACCACCGATCGGAATGAAGAACCAAAATTCCCCACTGAAAACCGAGAAAGAACGACCAAAGAAACGGGAATCGGAGAAATTCAAGAAAACGGCACAGATTACCTGCCTATCCATGGAACCAAACCGATTAATCAGCAACCCCATGGCCGCGGAATCGAATCGGGTCTGCCGCGATTGAGCGCCCCTTCGATCCGACCACCAGAAACCGCCCCGGAAAAATCCGCGCCTGATCCGGCCAATTGCCGGGCGAAAAGCGCAGGGAGATTCTGCCAGGCTTCTCCCTCCCGTCCGCCGAACCTTCCTCTCTCTTGTGTTCTTGGCTGCTCTGCTCTTCTCTCCCCTGCCTTCCTTCTCCAATGGTGGCTATGTGATCCCGCAAGCAAGCAACCAACTACGGGTCCTTGATTAGGATGTGTTTAAGAGGGGAAATGCTGGGTTAGTAGCAGCGGCAGCAGCAGCAGCAGCATCTGGATGTTTCCAATCAGCTCGGCTGTTTTGGTTTCGCTTTTGTTCTTGTTCGCTTGTTTCTTTTCTGATGATTTTTTCCAAATGGATAACAGAGGTTCTCGCATCTCGCGTATTGTTTATGTACCTTCCCTTGTTAAGCATATAGCCCCTGACGTCCTGCAATTTCATGTTCTTAGAGAGATGACGCTTTTGGGCAGCGGTGGTAATGTACCCACTTCTAGACAAATTGTGCTGTTGCCATACCAGCAAAAAAAATGCTAATCTGGTGCTTCGGTGCACACATCTTCTAGATATTAGCAGATAATCTAAGTTATGTAAGATCTTCAAAATTTATTGTTGTTTTGAAAAATTTATGTTCGTGTGCTTGGTGTATCCGTTGTGTTGAAAGTTGTTGGTTTCAACATCATTGTATCTTTTGGATGTTTGGGGCTTTATTAATTTGAAGTTGGCAGTTAGTTTTTTTTTTAAGAGACAGGAAAGAGAGAGAGAGAGAACAAAGTTTTTTTTTTGAAATAGAGAGAGAACAAAGTTAATTGTACGCTAAAAGGCTATCTCTAAGGAAACCAATGTCTCCAAATTTAACTTCATCAGTGTAGTTATTTTCATGTTAACTTACTTTGCAAATTCAGCTTAAGACTGTTTGGGGCACTATTAATTTGAAGCCAGCACTTAGTTTTTTTTGAAGAGACAGGAAAAAGAGGGAACACAGTTAATTGTACACTAAAAGCCTATCTCTACAAAAACTGTTATAAACACGATAGACAATAACGAAAAAAGAAAACAAATCACAGCAAGGAGACACAAGATGTTAATGTGGAAAAACCTTTCCAATAAAGAGGAAAAAACCGCGTGCACTAGACAGCGAAACTTCACTATATCGAGGAGTATTTACAAACATAGTGGCTTATTTTACAATGTAAGTAGACGGCGGTAACGATCCATTCGACTGGCCTTACTCCGCTCCGTCAAAAATTAACTTTTATTTATAGAAAAAGAATTTGAATCACAATATAACAAAAATCAATGTTTTCAAATTCAACTTGATCGATGCAGTTATTTTCATGTTAACCCACTCTGCAATTTACTCTTGATTCTGGATGACATGGGAGATGAAAGTGTCAACACTTACTTCACCATCCTGACTATACTTGGCCTATACATATTATGCTAAAAGGAATAAAATGACAACTACTCCCTCCGTTTAGTATGTATGTTAGAAGTAAAAGGAGTGAACCTATATAATAAAAAGCATCTAGATACATGTGTGTCAATAATATCTAAAATATCTTATATTTTGGAATGGATGGAGTACAATATATGGCGTTTCGGAGTAGCAGCACGCAGCACGCAATATATTGCACTTAGAAGTACCTATATGTAAAACGTGACTGAGGAAAAGGAGAAACGGATTCGAGAGCGTGGCCCCACCGGCTGGGCGGCCCGGATCCGTACGTTCTGCTTTGGCATCAAATCTGCTTCCAGGTCCGACTGAACCTGGTCCGTTCAGACCCAACGCCATCCCTTCTCGTACCCATGTTCTGTCATCAGTCTATTTCTCTTCTTCCGATCTGCAAACTAATCCTTGTACTTCTTCTTTTGGGATCAAAAATCGTGGTACTATCGGCTAACATTGGCTCAAGAGACACTACGTTTTTTTGTTGGTATAAAAATCATCTTTATAAAATATAAGCATATCATATTGACTGTGATTGGAAATGTGGTCATTTGAGATTTGAGTCGTGGCACAGGGAAGTCCACCGCTGCGACCAAAAGGAATTGCAGCTATCCACGAGGATGAGAGACTGCCCGACCGCCCACCGATGATGGTCTCGCAGGAAAGATAGGCTCTAAAAATTAGAGAGAAGACGGATCGCTTTCTCATGATTGTGACAAATTTTGGTAGTTTCCAGTGGAAGAATCATCACAGACCACAGGCCACCCCACAAACCACAGCGGTGTTGTACCCCATGTGTTACTTTCAGTGCTTCCGTCAGTTACTTTCCGTGGATATACTACTCAAAGAATCTTGGAGGCTCCCTCTACCTGTAGCGTCATCTTCACAGCTTTCTCCGGGACTCAGCTACAGCCTACATGTGTCGCCGTCAGACTCCAGAAATGCACATACGTGTCGCGCTTTCAGACGCCAGAAATGCCCACGCGTGTCGCTTTCAGACGCCGGCATCCTTCTCGAAAACATTTCACTGATCCACAGTGAATTACAAGCCAGGATCCATGAGCCCATGATCCTTTACTAACCTCGTCCTGCAATGACGCAATCGTTCATCTTGCCAACAGAAATAGACACAGAAACAGGCGCAGCAAAATCGTGCACACGACTTCTGGAGTTCAATTACATATACATGTTATTGGCATATCCCTTGGTTATGTAAAATCTCCACAAGTTGTCTAATTCAAGTTTTCCCGGATGTGAACCATAACCGTATGCATCCCTTCCAGCTGAAATGGGAAGAACGGAATCGACAGTTCACAATGGATCTACAAAATTAGCTCACGAGAGTTGGGAAGATAACCCATTATGCGACGCGGTACATATTTTCTGGAAGAAAAGAGAAGGACGAGCAACAAAAATTTAATTCGAATTTAGGCGCTTGCTGCCATTGATGTTGTTCTGTAGCAAGCTCGCTTTGCTGCACGGACAATGTCCTCAACCTGCAAGTATACCGACAGCATTAGTAAATCGAGGAGGGGAAGCAAATGGTTAATCACATGAGCCTCGATCCATATCCCTCCTTTGGAATACGAGGAGGCATAAGGTAAAGACATTTCTCATCTTGGGCTCAATTCCTAAGCTCCTTCATTTCCAGTTGTTAGGTAAAGTTCCAGCATAACGAATGCATAAACCTTCAGATTTTACTACCTATCAGCCAACCAAACCTATGTTCCTGTGGGATACTCAGATATAAGAACAGTTGATGGTTCCCTTTTTTTTTTACAACTTTACTATAATGGGAAGCCCCTATGGTGTGATTTTATATATATTTAAAGAAGTTTCAAATGGATGGTTCACTGCTGCTGTCCCACTGGGTCAAAGTCCAAGACTAATAGTGCATATAATTCAATAAATTCATAATAGTGGTTTACCAAGCTTGCAATGAGACAGGTAGCATCCAAATAAATAAATATAGAGCTTATGTCGCCATCTTAATTCTTCAGCAAAGATTTGCATGATAGACAGTCAATGATATAGGCTGGCTATAAATAGATGGGTGAAAGCAAGAAAAGTAACTCAGGGTAAATTTGTGATATTTGCAGTGCTACTGATGATAACTCATGATAACTCTGGGCCATTATCAATTAGAAAGGCTTGCTCAACCAGATTTATATAAGATGGGAGAAGCCGCAAAGCACACCTGTGGAAACGCCAACCTTTCGAGGTTCGCAGCATAGGGTGTGGGCACATCAGCTCCTGCAATCCTCTCAACTGGTGCATCAAGATACTCGAAACTGTCCTCCACAACAGACATGCTGCAATGGAAATGCATCTCATAATTCAATATTCAGGCATATCTGGATGTCATTAGAGGGGGGAGGGGAGAGAGATACCGACCATATTTCAGCACCAACACCATGTTGTGGGAAGCCTTCTTCAACAGTTACCAATCTATTGGTTTTCCTAACAGATGCATTAATGGCAGCTCTATCCAATGGTCTAATTGACCGAAGATTGATTACCTGTTAACAGATATTGGTACATAATAGTTAAATAGTTGCATAACTTGCACTACATAATATACTCTGCAATAGGCAACTACCTCAGCACTGATTCCCTCCTTGGACAGTATCTCTGCAGCCTGAAATTTGACTAAGCATAAGAATGTACCCAAAAGATTTTCAAAGTAAGGTAACCAGAACTATTGATCGGTATTGTACATATATAGTGCAAACACTCATGTAGTAAATAATCTTTGAGAGAATCAACTTGTCAAAATGTCATCCCATAGAGTAAAAGATTCGTCTAGATTTGGAGACCATTTTCAGAAATGAACCCTTTAACATTGAAACAACACCTGGCATTGAGCTATAGCATTTTATCACCAAGGTCGTACACATCTCGAGTCCAATGTTAGCCTGTGCTCTAACGTGCATGATGGAGCCAAGTCAGGAAAAGGTTCATACTGTTGTTGGCGCTAGCATATGCCTGTCTCCTTTATTTAGGCACTGACTCATGTGACAACATGTTTTACTAATTAGTGAATGCTACTTCATCTTCAAGTGAAGGTTGGTTTTATTGTCCTTTTGCAATTCTGTGCATGCCTCTAAACCATGACTCGCTGAAGAATTCTTAGAATTGAGGATCCTAAAGATAAAACCGTGAGGTGTCTTGACAGCTTACAGAGGATCAACTGACTTTAATCCTAACTAACTTCACGTAGAATAAGAGACTTGTGTAGGTCATGATTTTCATAAACACGCTTACACCCCACTTAAATATTATTTAAGCTTTGCAAACCGCCATAGGTCAAAAGATTGTTAGCACCTAGTTAACCCAGCTCATCTTGACCTTTCACAATGTTACAAGAAAGATAATATGGGGGAAAAGAAACTAATGTCTTGAATTTTTGTATGTTGTTGGCATTGGAAATTAGTGACATTCAAATTGCAGCTCAGTGACACATTCTTTCATGTTGAACTAGTATTCACTTTATTTAAGGCGGAGCCAGCATGAATCTATGGTAATTGTAAGTATGTTGGTGCAGATGTGTTATTCTTCAGTCCCAGACATCCTAGATTTAGAAAATAGGTACACTTATGAAAATAGTTTCCAGATAGGCCTGTACCCATAAATAAAGAAGAAGGAATCAAATGGAGAAAATTTGCAGAGGTTCAGGGTTCTTTCACATTGCGGCAATGCTATATTACTAGCAGACATTTTCTGCAGAGTCCTATCCAATAAATTTTTTCCTTCCTAATAGTTGTTGCTCTGTTTGGTCAAATTTTAATAACAAGCACCTGATGTAACAATATAGAACACAGCTATTGGCAACTTAGTTCCTTTTAAAGAATGGTATCTCATTACCTGAAGAGCATACCCAACCATCTTGGAGAATGCAGTAATTGTAACATCTTTTCCTTCTCGCTCTATCTACAGACCAATAAGAAAAAGATACAAACAAAGATAAGCCTTCCTGAAAATTCATTAAATATCAATCAAAATTTAACTGCTCCCAGCCACAAAATAATAGATCTTACCTTAGCCTTGCCGATTGGGACGGTGAAGCTAGAATCAAGTACTTCAGCAGAAATAGGAAAAGATTCACCATAACTGCAGAAAAGAAACACGTAATACACTCAAATGGCAACCCAAATGTAGTAAAGTTAACTGAGAAGAAAAAGATATTGCATACAGCAGTTCATTTTCCAGGAAAACAACAGGGTCTGGATCTCTGATTGCTGCTTTTAGCAAGCCTCGAGCGTCTTCTGCGGAATAAGGAGTTAGGACCTTTAGTCCTGGAACATGTGAATACCAAGCTGCATAGCACTGCATACCAAGCCAGTTAGTAATTTCTTTGAGCTAGAGTTAGACCATTACAGTTTCATTACTTGAATATATAAATAAACTGATAAATAAGAAGGACCAAAATATGTTATGCAAGTTCCATAACTGGTAAACCTCTTATAATTATTACATTTTTATACATAATGAGATAACAAAGTCATATTTTGAAAATCATGACCTTCACTTTACTCTCAACAGAAGAAATAGAATAATGATGGTGATGAGCTAAGGTGTCAAGCAGGATACAGCCAATGTCAACACTTTTAGTTCATTTGGCAATTTCTAGTTCAAATTTTGGTCCAAAATTTTGAACTTAAAATCCCAAATAAACTATCCCACTTACATCTCAATGATGAGCACACGGATACACAGGGATAAGTTTCAGTCACAAACCTGTGAGTGTTGAGCACCAACTCCAGCAGCAGCACCATTTGGTCCTCTGAAAACAATAGGAACATTTATCTGACCAGCTGACATGTAGTTTGACTTGGCAGCTGAATTGATAATGTGATCAATTGCCTGAATGTGCAAAACAGAGGTATTAGGAGAACATTTAGGCTATCCACAGAATGGGTTGTAAGTTTACACATCCTGAAAGATTCAGATCTATCTACAGAATCAAAAATAATAAAATTATTTACGGAAGTATGCGCAATGAATATAAACTTGCTGCAACAGGAAAGGTAGCAGCGCACGCAACTAATATGTGATAATGGGGATCGACAATTAATAAACAATAGTTACTAATGGACCATTATAAAAAATAATAATTAATGGTGATTATTTCAATTCCAAGACATAAGAATAATCTGTGATTACGCAGACAAGAAATGTCTAACAGGAAGCATATGAATGAAAGCACGAGTAAGAGATCATTGCCAATCTTGCACTTACAGTTAAGCAAACATACTGTGGAAATCAAGTTTTGTGAATTCTGTTAAAACTGTCCAGGGAGGAAAATGCAGCAATGTGATCATCAAATTTTCAAGGGTATTATTTACATGAGATTTGAGTAACTTGCAATTACAGATTCTATTAATCGTGTACTGTAAAGTTAGTATTTCCTGAAAATAGAACGAGACAAGACAATCTAGGCCAGACTACGATACAAAGGAATATGAGCACATCGAATTAACAATTCAACAAATTGGCTACCACATAATTTTTAGTACAACCACAGCATAGAATGCCTTGTAACAATTCAGCACGGTGATTACTAAGTACAAACTATAATACTACAAATAGTTATATTTTCCTGCAATAGGTCCTACTTCCAAAATATACACTGTCAGTGTCAACATGACAGCAGCTGCTGCAATTTATGCAGCTGAGAAAAGTAGCAGTGAGAAACAATATGACCATATAATAAGGTTCTTCAACAAACAGGTGCTTTCTGAATTTTGACAAATGAAACATGACGGACCTGCATCGAAAAGTTAAATGTCATGAACTCTACCACAGGTCGAAGACCTTGGTAGGCAGCACCAACACCAATGCCAGTAAAACCAGCCTGAACAGAAAAAAGCATATAAGTACTTGAAAATGATTGCACAAATCTGACAACTTACGAAGAGGTAACAATGAATACTTAAAAGGGTTTTGGTGTACAACCTCTGTGATTGGTGTATCAAGAACTCTATCAGGGCCATACTTGTCTAACAAACCCTTCGTTATCTGCAAATAACACAACAGGTGTGAGTGCTAGTAGCATCTTTATCTTTACTCTTATAAAGATCCAAGTTGATGACAGCCCGTTCACCCTTATGGGGTTACCTAGTTTCCAAGTAATTAATCATCACAATTACTATATCTTATGTAGTAGACATATGTATCAT
This sequence comes from Dactylis glomerata, assembly GCA_007115705.1. NCBI lineage: Eukaryota > Viridiplantae > Streptophyta > Magnoliopsida > Poales > Poaceae > Dactylis > Dactylis glomerata. Next base: position 332,246 of record QXEO01000454.1, read on the forward strand.
TAAAATTTGATTAACTATCTAGATACTTCTATTTTGCATAAAGGTAAGGACTATGGTGACGCAACGGTTTAAACAACTCAAGCAACAACCAGAACTTCATTAGAAGGGCACAAGCATTTGGCTATCCACACACAAAAGATCAGTTTGCGACAACGTGATAGAGACAGTGTTAGTCTTTAGAACAAAGTACTCACCTTGTATGCACCTTGGTACTCTCCAACCTGCACAAATAACATGTATCAGATGGGGGTGGAGAGGCAAGGAATGGAAAATATACAGCATCTCTTCTGGATGGTACCTCTTCTCCCATCAAGAAAACCGAAGGGTCCGCAGCCATCTCCTCATCCAGGGCAGAGTTCAGCGCTTCACGGACATTCATCTAAAGAAGCAAAAGAAGAAGAATTACAAACAGAGCATTTCCAAGATCCCACAAGCAAGCGTATTAACAACACAATAAGAGATAAATATGAGCTGCTCTAGAATCTGCAAACATAAGAAATTATTAACTCGATGTTTGGTAAATTCGACCATGTGAAATCAGAGACAGAGCAGGATACTTGTACAACAGCTGTCCAGTCACCTGCATAGAAACCACTACCCATTTCCGTGAAAACGTAACACTAAATTCTCGAACTCAAACAACCCTGCACCAAAGCGAAATCCCTACCACATGAGACGTTCACAACGAAACCAACCGATTCTCCTGACTGGCCCACCATATCCCCGCTGCACAAACCAAACAAGGTGCCATAGAGATGCAATCAACGCGTTCTACCGTTTAATCCCAACAACGGATCGATCTGCAACAGCTTCGCCACATGACCATCCGTCGCCAAAAACTACACCTACCCGCGGCAGTGGCGGCACCATTCACCACCCCCGAACAAACAACCAAACCGCAGATTAATCGAGACAATTCCGCGTGACACGCCGATCGCCGCACCCGCGCAACTGAGACGGTCCGATTCATACGAGCGGGAGGATAGGGTTCCGTCGAGACGCTCACCTCCTTCGCGGCCGACGAGTAGCTCCTCGCCGCGCCCGCCGCCGCCGCCGGGCGGAGGGCCTGCGCCAGCTGCCCGAGCACCTGCACCGATCGGAAAACGCGCACGAATCAGGGACCGAACCCAACGGGCAGGGACGGGAGAATCGCGATGGCCGATGGATGAAACGAAAATCGACACGGAGAGGCGCACGTACGCATCCGGATCTCCTCGCGGCGCCCAGCATCGTCGACGCGATCGGCTACCGAAGGGGGAGGGGGGATTGGGAGGGGAGATTGGGGCTCCTGGGAAGGTGGTGAGGAGGAGGGGGAGTCGGGTCCGCCTTTTCGTTGGTGGGTTCGTGATGAGGATGGTTGAGACGGCGGGGGAGGGTGAAGGAGATGGATGGAGAGGACGACGCCGCAATTGCCGCGCCGACTCGCAGCCAGCGTTTATCTCCTTGTATTTTGTCAGAAAGGACGTCGAGGGAGTTGGGTATTACACCTGGGGCTGAAATGGTAGTATGATGCTTATAAGAAGAAGATTAGGGATATTATTGCAACCTAGTAATTCGTTGTTTAAAATGTTAGAAAGAAGATCAAAAAAATATCATCGTTCATTCATGCATCTACGATGTCTCAAAAGAATAATAACATCATGATAGCGCTCACAACCATGTTTGATATTCATTGACTTTTTTAATCAAGTTGCCCAAAGTAGTTTCTAGACGTTTTTCTTAAAATATGGGGCACTAGAACAATTCAAGGGTAAATAATATTGCATGTCACATTGAAAACAACATTATGGTTTCGTCTGGAACGAAGGATTGACTAATTTAGGTTTATTTTGTAATTTGTGTGAAATAGAATTTTTGGAGGTTGTAACTTAGGTGTTTCTTATCTTTTTTATATTTTAGTTGATTCTCCTTTCCTAGAATGACCTCCAAATGCACTTATGAGTTTTCATGAAAAAAAAACCTATATCAGTGTATAAGAAAAATCATAATACCTTGATTCCTATTGTTTTCATGTCTCTATGTTTCTTGAGTTTGTCGAGGCACTTGATCACCATTCTTTCTTTATGATAAGAAAAATACTACAGCTGATCTTACTTCCGTTTGGATTGCCTTACATTTACTTTTTGATGCATGGATGCGTTGTGAGGGGGCTTGAGCTAAATAGCTTGACCATGTTTTGCAAAAATATCTACCTTTGTTTATAGGGGATCAACATTGTCTGTTCATTTCATCTGACGATTTGACATGCATGACATGCCACCATCACACTATTTTCTTTTCGAAGGGAGTAGTAGCACTCGCCAAAATCCTTGGGGCACCATTGCGCGGCAACCTTCTCCGTGCCATAGCGCTGGGTGAAAAACCTTGATGGCTTATTCGGATCCTGCGACGGCGACGCTTAGCGCCATTACCTTCTTGGGGGCGTCATTGTGGATCTCATGTTTCTTTCGGTCGCGACACGCCAACGCCGGTGAGAAAGATCGGATGTGGCTCAGAATGTCTACGACTCTTGCGTAGGATGGTATCAGAAACTCTTATCTTTTACACGTGCCTTAGTCGTCACCGTTCCCGGTTCTTGTTGTCTGCTTGCAGGATCAACGCTCCACGGCCCAGAGTGGGCAAGTTGTCCTATCCGGCAATAGTTTGGTGCGTGTGATGCAATGATTCTCGATGATTTGCCAAGGAGGCGCGGTTTTCATCTCTGGCCGGTAGTCTCGGGGGGGGGGGGGGGGCTTCTTGATGATGTAGCTACCCCTGTACTTCTGTTTTTAAGAGGATTTTCTCATCGATTTGTACCGGTTCGCTTGTGTCCTTTTTATCTACTAGGAAATATGCCCGTGCGTTGCAACGGGGGAGATAATTTTTTTTGCATCAGGAGTTCAGGACACGTAAAACAAATTTATGTCACTACACCGCATAAACCAGCTAGCTCCATCGCGCCCACGACGGCGTCACGTTGAGGTCCGCCACCACTACCTACTCTATGTGTCACCTAAGCGAGGCCACCAAGATCCGTGCGCTGCGGCGCCACCCAACCCCGCTATGTGAAGGCCTTCATCTCTCTCATGGTCAGAAGTAGAGAAAGCAGAGAATGGCAGATAAATTGTCCAGGAGGAACCAAGGTGTCGATTAAGTTAACTAACCCGAATTAACTAAATTATCAAGATATTTCAGTTTTCAGGTGCATCAACCATGCATAGTCCTTCTACCACAACAAACTGAGTAATATAACTCTCCTCATAATTTGTATTCATTTATTTGAACAGCTACTGATATTTCCACTTAATACACAAAGAACAACCAAATCACCAGCACTTCTGAACGCAGTGGCCTGTGTATATAGTATATACGCAGTTACTTCCACTCTCCTAATGCTATCTTTTAAAACACTACTACTGTATTTTGCTTTTATATGACAAAATCAAAGTTTGATTGACACATGAGACAGGTGTTAATAATAGCAATTGATTGTTTTTGGGATTAAGTAAATCAACAAAACAAATGAAGTTGTCTAATTAGAAACATTCACATTTAGTCATGAAGTAAATCAAGATTATAGTACTGACCTCACCTGCAACTTCGCATTCCGCAAACCATGAAAGATTTGCACGAACTTTAGCTCAATGTCTTATTTCTGAAAAATCGTAGCTGGTTCTGTTATTGTATCTATCTTTGAGTTTAGTAAGTTGTTAATGACAATTCTGCTATAAGCATTAAATTTCATAACAATAAGTCCTCACTATAACAAACTTATCGGCCTCCACAAGACCAAAACGCTAGGACGTTGCATTTGACAGTGCACCCGGCCGGCCTGTAGTCGTACATGTTCGACGCCGCGGTATATAGAGCACAATACGCTTGAGAGTGCTCACCTGGCATGCCGCATCTCCTCGTGCGCGGCGACGCTGACGTACTGGACGGCGCACAGCAACCTGCGCGCGGCTGCGCCAGCCTCCACCTTGAGCGTTAGGGCCTCGACCGCCGCGTGCACGCCGGCCTTGACGCCGGATGGCTTGAGCACCCCTCGCTCCCGGAGGCAGGCACGAGTCAATCGCAAGACAACCAACCCTCCAGTGGGCTTCCTCCTAGGAGCAGCAATCGCTAAAATAAGGCTTCCACCTCCAGTTCTCCACCTGAATTGTTCCTTGATTAGATTGGAAGGATGCACAATTACACATGTGGATTGGACAGGTTGCTACATGCACACATGGAGGATTCTAGCCGCTTGAGGCGTGGTGACCCTCACTGTCATGGGACGGGAGTTGGGGATCGACTTAGGCCGAGGGCAGCAGCTTCATTAGCAGCAGACTGCAGGCATGGGGCACCGGAGACGGAGGCGCCATGGCGAGAGGGCACCAGAGACCAAGGCGTCATGGAGCTCAGAGGCATAAGAATCAAGGATAGGACCAGACACCAGGAAGATCGCATCCATGTAAAGAATCCAACTATTGAGCTGAGCGCTCCACGCCTGATGGTTGGAGTGCAGCCCTGCTGCGACCGGCGCCGCCGCACCATGCGCCAACGCCTCCCTTTCCCCTTCTCTAGCCGGATTCTTCACTAATTATATTCCTCAAACACCATGGAAGATGTAGGGGTCAATTTCGGCGGATATTATGTCTGGTAAATATCGGCTCGTCTTGGTGTAGAGATCGGCTGAGCGCCTGAGCCCATGGCACAAAGGCCTGCCCGGGGTCAATCAACAAATGAAATATGCCCGTGCGTTGCAACGGGGGAGATAATTTTTTTTGCATCAGGAGTTCAGGACACGTAAAACAAATTTATGTCACTACACCGCATAAACCAGCTAGCTCCATCGCGCCCACGACGGCGTCACGTTGAGGTCCGCCACCACTACCTACTCTATGTGTCACCTAAGCGAGGCCACCAAGATCCGTGCGCTGCGGCGCCACCCAACCCCGCTATGTGAAGGCCTTCATCTCTCTCATGGTCAGAAGTAGAGAAAGCAGAGAATGGCAGATAAATTGTCCAGGAGGAACCAAGGTGTCGATTAAGTTAACTAACCCGAATTAACTAAATTATCAAGATATTTCAGTTTTCAGGTGCATCAACCATGCATAGTCCTTCTACCACAACAAACTGAGTAATATAACTCTCCTCATAATTTGTATTCATTTATTTGAACAGCTACTGATATTTCCACTTAATACACAAAGAACAACCAAATCACCAGCACTTCTGAACGCAGTGGCCTGTGTATATAGTATATACGCAGTTACTTCCACTCTCCTAATGCTATCTTTTAAAACACTACTACTGTATTTTGCTTTTATATGACAAAATCAAAGTTTGATTGACACATGAGACAGGTGTTAATAATAGCAATTGATTGTTTTTGGGATTAAGTAAATCAACAAAACAAATGAAGTTGTCTAATTAGAAACATTCACATTTAGTCATGAAGTAAATCAAGATTATAGTACTGACCTCACCTGCAACTTCGCATTCCGCAAACCATGAAAGATTTGCACGAACTTTAGCTCAATGTCTTATTTCTGAAAAATCGTAGCTGGTTCTGTTATTGTATCTATCTTTGAGTTTAGTAAGTTGTTAATGACAATTCTGCTATAAGCATTAAATTTCATAACAATAAGTCCTCACTATAACAAACTTATCGGCCTCCACAAGACCAAAACGCTAGGACGTTGCATTTGACAGTGCACCCGGCCGGCCTGTAGTCGTACATGTTCGACGCCGCGGTATATAGAGCACAATACGCTTGAGAGTGCTCACCTGGCATGCCGCATCTCCTCGTGCGCGGCGACGCTGACGTACTGGACGGCGCACAGCAACCTGCGCGCGGCTGCGCCAGCCTCCACCTTGAGCGTTAGGGCCTCGACCGCCGCGTGCACGCCGGCCTTGACGCCGGATGGCTTGAGCACCCCTCGCTCCCGGAGGCAGGCACGAGTCAATCGCAAGACAACCAACCCTCCAGTGGGCTTCCTCCTAGGAGCAGCAATCGCTAAAATAAGGCTTCCACCTCCAGTTCTCCACCTGAATTGTTCCTTGATTAGATTGGAAGGATGCACAATTACACATGTGGATTGGACAGGTTGCTACATGCACACATGGAGGATTCTAGCCGCTTGAGGCGTGGTGACCCTCACTGTCATGGGACGGGAGTTGGGGATCGACTTAGGCCGAGGGCAGCAGCTTCATTAGCAGCAGACTGCAGGCATGGGGCACCGGAGACGGAGGCGCCATGGCGAGAGGGCACCAGAGACCAAGGCGTCATGGAGCTCAGAGGCATAAGAATCAAGGATAGGACCAGACACCAGGAAGATCGCATCCATGTAAAGAATCCAACTATTGAGCTGAGCGCTCCACGCCTGATGGTTGGAGTGCAGCCCTGCTGCGACCGGCGCCGCCGCACCATGCGCCAACGCCTCCCTTTCCCCTTCTCTAGCCGGATTCTTCACTAATTATATTCCTCAAACACCAGGGAAGATGTAGGGGTCAATTTCGGCGGATATTATGTCTGGTAAATATCGGCTCGTCTTGGTGTAGAGATCGGCTGAGCGCCTGAGCCCATGGCACAAAGGCCTGCCCGGGGTCAATCAACAAATAAATCGAACAGTTTTTTCACTTACCGGTGGCATTGAGAGTAATATGTAGTTTGGTGAACAGTTTTTTCACTTACCGGTGGCATTGAGGGTAATATGTATTTTGGTGGAAGGGTATATCGGTTCAGAAAAATGTTGGACGAACGAACCAACAAACGAACCACGGAAACCTTACGTCCTTTATTATTAGGTATAGATAAAGTGGGACGAAACGCATGTCTCGAGAGTAACACTAATCAGATGAACATTTTCTGAAACCATCAAGATGAATTTTCGTGTGTGACAGCGCGATCCGTTGCTGATGGGTGGTGCACATCTATTTTGCACGTGAATTTTCGCAACACCTTTGAAGTTTCATGCAATATGAGAATTCGATGTACGTAACACCTCTTGTGTTGTTCTCACGATTTATATTTTTGAGTTCAAGAATGCCTTAACCTCTTAGACTCTTAGTGGAGGTTTGGTGCACATGGGCACCGGTGATTCCCGTTTTAAAAAAATGAAAAATATTTTTCTAAGTCTTAAAAAAACAATATTTGGATATGACCAACCATTTATCCCACAACGTGCAAAATAATATTCGGACGCCTTGTCTTACTGTATTGCATGAATGCGTTTTGAGTCCCCGCAACAACAACAACAACAACAACAACAACAACAACAAAAAATGCGTGTTGAGAGGCTGGGTCAAAGTGAAGAGAGGGACCGATGATTTGACATGACATCCGTAGCAGCACACTTTTCTTTCTTTTTTCGTTGAACCGCTGCTGCTGACCGGTGGTGCGGGCATCTGGCCGAATCCCTGGCCAAGCGGCGAGGCCGAGAACCGCCCGCCCCCGTCCGTTGGGAGCCTGCAAGCACTACCCGAGGTACGTGGATTAGCGGCACTTTCTTGCAGGCACTTTTCTAATTAGCCGCTAATAGTAGGTTTTGGTGGCATATTGCGATTAGTGCCGCTAATAATGCTCTAATCACAGGCAATCTAAAGAAGTGCCGCTAATGTCTGAATGTATGCAGGCAGTATTGGAAAGTGCCGCAAATATTTGGATGAATGCAGGCAGTATTGAGAGAGGTGCCGCTAAAGTCCTAATGATTAGCGGCGGTATAAAAGGTGCCACCAAATTTAGTGGCAGCATTAGTCAAGCTCCACGCCGTGCCGTGCGCAGTATTTTGCAGAGAAGCGCCTCTAATTATTGGACGGTTCGTAAAAAAATCCTTGAAATATTTAAGTTATGCAGTGTAGTCCCCCAACTCTGAAGCAAATCTGTATCCTTCGCTTATCTCTTTCCACATTATCTCATTTTCTGTTAACCCGAGTCCTCCATCTCTTTCTCTCCTCGCACGCGTCCTCTACCGTTCGCCTCCTCCGCCACCGTCTCCGGCCATCTCCCTCGCCGCCGTCGCCGGCCACTCCGACCATACCCCTCGCCGCCTAGCAGTGACCCACCCCCGCGTTGGTCTGCTCTCTCATCTCCACGCCACCGAATCGGTGATGCCAGCATCCCCACATCGCCAGGGCTAACCCTAGCCGCCTCTGCATCCGACGCGGTCGCGCCATGGACGTGCGTGACTGTTGCGGCGTTGTGGCTTCAGTGGTGGCATCGACTCTCGCGCTTGGAAGGAGGGGCGGCGATGGGAAGGGCACGCGTAGGCTTGGGGACGAGACGGAGCTCCGCTATCTGCGTCGCCACTTCGAGTCCTCGATGTTCCTATTCCGATAGAAGGTGGCGCTCTCCTCCACCTCCCCCTCCCCCTCATCGGGATCTGGCGCCGGAGGGGAGACAACCAAGGAGCTCCGCGACCTGGCGTGGTCTTCGCTTCTACCCGACAACCTCGCGGATCTGCACGGGTAAATTGGTGGTCTGCTCAATAACAACGCCTGCACTGCCCTCGGAGCTCAGGTGCACCTACTTATACTACTTACCGCATTGAACTAATTAAGGACTGCTAAGTAGGAGAATGGATAAGCACAAGTGCAATATTTGATTGCCTAAAAAAGTTTCATGATAGCTAGATGAATAAGTATTCTGATCACATTTGATGTGCATCTCCGGCCATGCACATTGGTAATACAAGGATTCATGTATTTGTCTCTAGATAAAGTTAATTGTTAATGCTGATCATGCTACGGCAGCAAAGTTTGTGATGTGACCTGCATCCTCTGTAATTCTTGTACTTTTAAATATAAATGATTTGGTGTCAGTTCTCTCTAATCTGCCACCAGAATTTGCAATTCATGTCATGGTTTGTCAGAAGTTAAGTTCTATCCAACTTTGTTATGCAATTGCAATGTTATTTATTTTTCTCAACATGAAGACTTACGTTACTAGATATTTCATTTCGATGAGATGCAACTATTGCAGGCTATGTTTTCTTGTGCAAGTGGTCACATACAGATGAGAGAAATCTTATTTCAAGTGCATGTTCTTGCTACTGAGGAATATGGAGTGGAATATGCAACCACAAATGGTATTTCCATTCAATTTTGGGAAAATTTGCTATAGGACACTGTTATTTTTTGGCGTTTGCCGAAACACACTGCTCAATTGTGTCTTTGCTAGGTACCATTACAATTTTGTGACACATTTGCCAGAACACACCACAGTGCTAAAAATAGAAAGTTTGGCACTTTTATTTGAGATGACCAGTTTTGAAGAAAATGTGCCAAACTTTCCGTTTTTGGCAATGCGGTGTGTTCTGGCAAAGACACAATTGAGCAGTGTGTTTCGGCAAACGACACAAAATAACGGTGTCCTATAGCAATTTTTCCCTTAAATTTTTCATGTTATAGTCTCCTCTCCACCTGAGCAACAAAATGAGAAAACCTAAGTGTTAATCCAAAAATTGTTGTTACATTCTTCACTGAAAGCATTGTAACATCCTGAATAGATTTTTGAAGTTCTTGTCCTCTTTACCTTTTCCCTTGAGTTTATTTTGTGTGCTAGTGCTAAGGTGTTTAACAATGACCTGGAGTTGTTATGCCTAGATATAATTATGTTTTTTCGCCTATATCCCTATTGTTATGCTTACATTTTGGAACGGTTAGCTTTCTAAAAGGCTTACATTTCAGAACGAAGGTAATATGACATTATCAATTACCTGTAATATGATATTCTGAATCATTACATATGATGGTTTTACTTTGCTGTTAATATCATTACTTAATTATGGTTTTCGCCCATATACATTCATCGAGTTGTTTTACAGGACAATTAGAGAATGTAAAGGAGCATGGGCCACCTCGTCGTCAATGGTGAACTTCTCCCAATGTAAGTCCCCCCTCCTCTATATGCTTTGATTTTGGAAGTCTCTGCTTGGAATGGCTGTTTAGTCGTTCATGAGCACCCCCAATTGCAGGATCCTTGCTTAGTTTTCATAGAAATCTAATTTTTGGAGAATTGTTCCAGACAACATGTTTGTATCTGTACTGTAGAATGTGACTTCTTTTTGGTTGATATGCATACTCATTGTAACCACCAAATTATTAGCATGCATCGATTGCTACCCCCAAATTTAAAAGGGAGCTGATGGATCTGTCTCATCTTGCTTGCATGCACCGATTGCTACCACTATTTACCGTGTGTTTTCTCTTCCCACCAAAAGGGAATAAGAATTTTTCCACACATTTTTTTACATACTCTAATGGCAAAAACAATCAGTACATGTCAGAGATATGTGTCCTGGTTTTTGCACACATGAATTTTTCTGCATTATGTCTATTTGCAACCTGATAGCATAGGCTAAAGTACTCATGGGTAGGTTTTTGCAAATGTTCTATTTTATTCTACACGGCTACAATAGAATTTTCAGAGTTAACCCTTATAAGGTCTGCAACTTTGGTCACAGAAAAAATCTGATGACTGGCTAGCATAGCATGATCACTGCTTGCTCAGTTCCATCACTATAGCGTGTTTCCAGCAATCCTTTCACTGATGAACTTCTGGTGCCCTTTAGAGTAGTTGGTGGTGCTAGCTAGATTAAAAAAGGGCACATAACTCTATGTAATCACAAGCTGGCATGTCTCTGGAAGCAAATTGAGTACAGTTATCACCTTTATTCGCCTTCCTTTGGGAGGATCAAGCCTCATATTTTGCTTAATAAATTAAAACATTTTAAATATCAGTATCATTTAAAATTGAGTATCAGTTCAATCTAATTTCCTATCTGCTACTCCAATACTAAGTTCATTTTCTGTACAGTTAATATTTTGTGCTGCTAATTTTATTTTTATTTCAAAATCTTGCAAGGCTGTTTGTTCCCCATGTTAACGGACGAGTTTCTGATTTTTTGCCATGCTTGCATAATTGGATTATACCACTGACTATATTTTCTGTCACAGCAGTTATGATACGAGAGTGTTTGCTTTTTCTTAATTTTTGATCTAGAAAAAGATTGTTAAGCCAATTCAACCTAATGTAACTCATTATCGTATCTTTCCAATCCACTTTTGTCTTGCGAGGAATATGCACTAATCTTGCTAAAATGTATTCTTCTAACAGCTAAGACTACAAGTTGGTGGGCTCTAGAAGCTGCCACGGCTGAAGACTAGACTACGGATGTAACATTCACGAGTTAACTGAGATATTTCAAACTAGTTGAACTGTGTAATAAATTGAATGGTGTAAACTGTGTCGTGCTGAATTTGTGGATACTGAATTCATATAATGCTGGAATTGTTTACTGTGTTTATTTGCATTTGCAGGCAGCATGAAAGCATTGCCTTTGATTGAATTTGCAGGCGCTATTTAAGTACTCTACTGTCTTTAGTTCAATTTTCAGGCACTTTTCGAGAATGCCTGGAAATGCAATCAGAGGCATTTCAGAAAAAGTGCCTCAAATTGAAATCAAAGGCATTTACGAAAATTGCCTCAAAATAAAATTGCTGGCACTTTTTAAAGTGCCAGCAATGAATTTACAGGCAATTTTTAAAGCGCCAGCAAAGATAATAGCAGCAGTTTTAAAAGTGCCCGTAAACTTGCCGGCCGTTTGCCTGAAGTGCCAGCAATTACTTTTCCCGACCTGACTATATGCAGCACTTTTTCTTCTGCCTCCAAAACTGATTGCGGCACTTTTTGCACATTTAGCGGCAGTTTTTAATGCCGCTGGTTTGGGGACCTGACGCAGTGAAGGGCCGAAATTTTCCGCCCTTGGTTTTCGATTTCTGACGCGTGCCTTTCTTCTTCTTCGCAGCTCCCCCAAACCTGCTGCCGGCCGGTACTACTCCTTTCTCGTCGACGAATGGAGCTGCTGGCGGCCTGGCGGGGCACGACAGAGACAATCTGCGTGGGCGCGCAGATGTGTACGCTTCCCAGCGGCCAACGTTTCTGAGACAGACGCGTAGTACTACTACTACCTGGGAACAGAAACGTAATCAAATCCCAGCTTTCCGCCCGTCCATTTGCTCTCGAATTAGGTTCCAGCCGATGGAGTATTTTAGTAGGCTCCCGGATGAAGGAAACCAATCTGCCTTTCTCCTCTTGATTGATAGTTGATCCATGGGAATGCGAATCTGCTTTGTCCATCCACTTGTTATTATTGCAACCCATGATGCTACATTGCTAGCTAGGGACGGCAATCAGAGCTAGTACCTAAAAGCGTAAACTAAAATAAATCAAATGGCAGGGAACTCCCTCTAAGACTTCAGTTTTTCTTCTTGAAAATGCATGGATCCACACATATTTTAGCGTGTTTGTTCACTCATTTCGATCTGTCTGTGTCTATATAACAAATATCTGGAAAGTTTCATATTAATTATAAACTGAGAGAGTACATACTTAGGCTCGGACTGCAGATCCAATATCTCTACTATATACTTATAAAGGCACAAACATACTTGGATACATTTAATCACACCCGTCAAATGTTGTTGATCTAACGGTACAGATGTGTCCAATGTTGAGTACAACGCAACACACCTCGCACGACTAATATGGAGTTTTGAACGATCCGCTAATTGCTTTGACTAATGCCCCGATAATTTCTTAGATTTGTTCCATCAATTGCGTTTCTTTCTGTCATCGCATTGACTGCTAAACGCCGCAAATTCCTCTCTTTGTTCTCGATTTTCCTCAGTCCCTCGGTGCCACACACTGCGAGGCCTCCCCCGCCCACTTTTCCACTCGCCCCCGCGATGCAACTCCTCAGGACGATGCCAGCCCGCGACTCCTCTGCCGAGACGCTGAGATGCCGCCGCCCTATCCCCAGGCGAATCCTCCCAGGTGCCACCTTCCTCGCGCAGGCCACAACCTCTCCATGTGCTCCCCGCTCGCACGCCCCAGCCCCACCATGGCGTGTTACCCCTGCCTAGAAGGCGTTGACGATGCTAATGCGTTGCAGCCTTCACTTCGTTGGTGATTCTAGGCCAGTGACTACCGGTCATCAAAGGGAACCCTTCCTTAAAATGTTGTACTATATGGTGGAGTTCAATCCCACGATGCTGATCATGTCACTTTCCTATTTCTGATGATCTTGCATTTGGTTTTTATGTCTGAATATACTCATGCATGCACACTGGATTGTATTGCAGATTTACAAAGTTCAAACATATATAAACTGCTGTGAGGAGACGTATGATTCAGCTAGCCCAACAGTTGAGATAACAAGAGACTGATCCATTGAGCTAACTATAGTAACCCAATCGGTTCAGCTAGCACGAGGGATTTTCTATTTCTGTTGATTGTGTCATCAAAGTGTTTCTGGTTTTTTAGCTGGTTGATCAATCCTCATTGTTACTTGCAACAAGGTGTGTCGTTGCCGGTCGTTTGAGCATCTCCACTCGCCTCCCCCCCTCCCCAAATGGCAACTGGCGCAAGCGCTTTTGAGGCCGTTTGGGGGGCCCGGCCGGCGTCGATTTTGGTATGGGGGCGGCGGTTTCCCAGCCGTGCCCCCCATCCCAAATTTTAAACTCGACAAAATTTGGCAAACTACATAGATTTCATTGAAATATAGATGGTTTTTACATAATACTGCAAAATATAAAATAAACTAAAAGAGGTGGTCTTCGTCGGAGTCCCCGCCGGCGGCGTCGGCTCCCGATGCGCCCGATGGTGGTGGCGGTGGAGCGTTGGATGGCCCAGCTCCGTCATCGGACCGGCGGCGGGAAACCATCCCACGGCGGCGACGGTTCTCCTCCGGCGCGCGCTCGCGGCGGTGGCGCTCGGCATCCTTGAGGAAGGAGGTGAAGGTGCGGCGCTCCTCCTCTCGCTGTGCCGATGCATCAAAGGAGGGAAGAGGGTACTTGACGAGGTTCTAACTCGGCAATGCCCATGTTTAGGGCTTTCGATTCATGGAGCGTATGTGGGCGCTTGGCGGATTCGACGGCTTCAGACAGAAACAGGGGGTACACGCGATTTTACCCAGGTTCGCCCCCCCGGAGGGTAAAGACCTACATCCTGCTTGTCTGATCTTGTATTGCGGGTACACGCGGAGCTGTTACAATGGTGCGCAGATGCAATCTGGCGGAGGTGGAAGGAGATGGCGTGGCTAGCCTATGCGTGGGATCTATGCGAGATCAGCTGTCTATGCGAGATTGTATTATGGCCTATGCGAATTCGGTCGTCTAGGGGGCGCCCTTGGTGGCTTTATAGATGCAGCCAGTTAGGGTTTACAAGTATTTCTTGCCTTCTACTCCAAGTCGAAGGGCTGGGCCTTGCGGGCTTCGTGTATCCTTCAAGCGGGCTTCTTCCTTGGCAGGAACCAGGTAGGCAAATATCGAGGACCGAGGGGTCATACCCTCGTCAGTACTGATGCTCGCGGCGCTGGCGCTCCGCCGCCACCGTCGCAAGCCCTCCGGTCAAGTCCACCCGGAAGAGGTGTTGCTCAGCCTCCGCCATCGCAGCCCTCGCCGCTTCGATATTGCGGCGATGGGCATCGGCGCGGGCGGCAGCATGGTCCTCCGCTAGCCTAGCCGCTGCCACCCTCCTCTCGGCGGCCATGAGATCCTGCACCGACCTATCGCGGCGCTGCGTCTCGAACGGCGGCCTCCTCCGCCTCCGCGTCCGTCGGCAGCTGGGCGAGGAACTCCTCCTCATCGGAGGCGGTGGTGGAGACGGGGCGGTGGTGGTGGTGGCGCGCCGGAACCACCACGAGGGAGCATGGCGTAGGTTGTGAAGAGGCGACGAGGCATTTTCTACCGGCGGTTGTAGGATGTGAACCTATCGGCGAGGCGACGAGCTATTTATAGCCGGAAGTGGGGCGGGAAAACGAAGGAGAAGGGGCGGGAAGCGACAGGAAGCGCGCGACATGGCATTCATTTCTCGCCGACGCGTGCTCTGGCGCGACGTTTCGCTGCGCCGCTGCAAAGCTGTTGTCGTTTGCAGCGCCATTACTGGGCGCGGGAGACGAGACGACTGGAGACGACGAAGCGTCAGTCGCGCCGCTGACAGTGGGCCACGCGCCGAGCCACGCGCCCCCGGTCGCCCCCCATGGACAGGGTTTGGATCGGGTGCGCCGGATGAAAACATGCGTCGCGCTGGATAGAAAAACTGCATAGAGGATGCGACTAGGCGAGATTTTCTGCGCCGGCGCCCCCAAATGGCGTTTCAGGGACCTTTAGGGGGACAAGTGAAGATGCTCTTACCATGCCCGCTGAGCACCAGACCTCACCACCGCCCGACATGTGCACCATCTCTATTTTCTAGCAGAGTACGGGTA
This sequence comes from Dactylis glomerata, assembly GCA_007115705.1. NCBI lineage: Eukaryota > Viridiplantae > Streptophyta > Magnoliopsida > Poales > Poaceae > Dactylis > Dactylis glomerata. Next base: position 347,479 of record QXEO01000454.1, read on the forward strand.
CAAGATGTGGTAAGTGACATGCACGTGGTACAATCTTCTAATTAGTGGAGATAATTTGCAACCATGCGTGGACTAAATTTTCATTGATTTCCCACTATAACTTGCATCAACTTATGACGTAGCACTATTTTGCACTAAGCCACTAACCTGCACCTGCATAGATAAAGGTTTTTGATGATCTGTTATTTTACAAGTAAAGTTCTCAGATCATTATTACTGAAATTCTAGAAAATTCATATTTTTTTCTTCATCTTGTTTCAGCTTCTAATGTCAGGAATGTTTGTTTAGTTAACAGTTTTGTAGGACATTCGAGTGAACATATTTCACTTAAGTTCTAGAGGTGATGGATTACTCAGCCAAGGGAATCCCCCTCTTGCTAATGTGGTTATGAATATGGAGCTTGAAATCATCTGTCGGGGGGATGACCCCCGGTAGGGTCAAGAGGCTAGAAAGATACAAGGACTATGATTGTCTTTATGCCGGTTGACCAAGAAAGGGTCTGGCCGGGATATAAGGGCATATGCTGGGCCGGGGTATATGCGTATCCCGGCCCATACTTGGATATGCCGGATTAACCGGAATACTAACCGGGGAGTGCCGGCATATACTTAGATATGCCGGCCTATCTATTCTGTGTGTTGTGCAGGAGCAGGGAGGCCGGATTACCCGACCTTCATAGGTCGTTGGTCCGGCATATATGTCCAGGATGTGGCCAACGGTCATAGCCGGGATACTTAAGTCAACCAAGGTGTCACGTCGCTACAATCAAGGAGGGAAACATCCAAGCATGGTAGCAGGGTATGATGGCAGGGTGCACAGTGGGGGTTACCTACCCACACTGTGCACAAGTACAAGCTTACCTCAGAGTGGTAAGGTCACAGTCCTGGAAGTACAAGGTACAGCAAGGGGAGTCCCATTGAGAGCAATCAGGGAGAAAGTCATGGGCGTCTGCCCTCGACAGCAAGTCCTGTTTGGAGTGTAGTTGGTGTCTCCTGGTCTCCTATGACCGTTGTAACCCTGGCCACCACTATATAAGGTGGCACAGGGAGTCCTAAGAGAAGGGGGGTCACTGAGTATTCCTACACTTAGCAGTTCATCTTCCTCCTCTAGCAGAGAGCTCGGAAGCACCAGTGTTGTATACTCCATCGATCCAAATAATAAGCAAGTAGAGCAGGAGTAGGGGTGTTATCTCCTTACGAGAGCCCCGAACCTGGGTAGATCTGTGTTCCTTTCTGTCGGGCTCTTTAGCTCGTTCCCCTCTCCCGAATCCTCCAGCATCTAGTCGGCCCCCATTTAAGCCATCCTATGGCATATGTTGTTTCACCACGACGACATTTGGCGCCCACCGTGGGGCTGATCGATATGCTGGGCGGAGTGTTTATTCAGACGGGGTCTGTGATAGCAGTTTCGGGAGTGCGCGTGGTCTCTGGCCTCGTCCAGAGGCTAGGCTCGCTCAGCTTCGTCAGTGACAACGCCGGATGTCTCGGCGGCCGGCCGTTCCCCAGGGATGGCCGGATCGTGTCTTTCGGTTCCCACGAGGTGTACGTGGGGACTGAGATAGTTCGCAGGGAAGAGGTGCTGGTGGCGTTGGATCCTCCGTCACATCGGTTGGCTCACGCTGGGCGTAGCGCTCGCTCAGTAGAGTCGGCTGAGGTGATGATGGCCGGCACGTCAGCGCCGCCGGCAGACGGTGCCGGCAAGGCCGCAGCAGCAGCAGCAGCAGGAGATACTCCCCCGGAGCCGCCGAAGGCCAAGAGGTCGGCACGTCCTCCATTGGAGCGTGTCGAGAACCTGGCCGGCACTTCCGCTGTGCCGGCAAAAGGTCAGGTGCTTCTCCCCGTCATCGAGCGACTTCTCGAGCCGGTGCGATCCGGCGATGATCCGGAGCAGACAAGGGAGGTCCTGGAAGGATCTCGTCAGGCCCTCGTCGACGAGGCCCTGGCCATGCATCAGGAGCGCGAACGGTTTAACCGGCAACTCCGTGAGTATGAGGCAGCCCATGGTTTTACTCCTGTGGTAACCTGGCCTAGCCGGATAGATGAGGTTAGAACTAGAGGTAGAGATCTTAATACTGAGCTAGGAAAAGATACTAGAGCTAAGAGTCATACTGCAACTAGTACTGTGCCTAAGGTAATTTATAGCTCTCCAGTAAAGAACCTTAGAGCAGCAGCCGAGGTAGCTAAGGACTTAGCTAATTTGTCCGGCGAAGCCCTGCATGAGCAGCAAGCCCGGCTTAACCATCTTTTGTCTGAAGCTACCAAGCAGCAGGAGGCTTTTAAGAAGGCAAACCCAGGTGCCGGGGCATCCCAGTACATTGCGTCGGTAGGAGGTGCCGGCGCAAGTTCGAAGGGCGAGGCTTCGTCCCCGCATCCAAGTGCCCGGCGTGCCGGAAGTGTGACCTCTGGCCGCCGGGATAAGCAGATCCAAGTGTATGATCCGGCAATTGCCGGAAAGCAGGCAATAGTTCAGAAGAGTGCCGGCCAAGCTGACAAATATGTCGCCGGCAAGAATGCTGGTCAGAATGTGCCGGCTGGGCATGGGGCAGTGTCGGCAGGTGCTGGCCGGAGTAACAGTGCAGCCCGGCGTCAGCAGCAGGGCGCCGGAGGAGCAGCGCAGCAGCAAGGTGCAGGTCAACCGGGACATCGAGAGGATGATGGGAATTCCGCCCTGGTCAGGGCGGGATATCAGCAGCAGCATCAGCAAGGCCGGCATAGTGAGCAGCACCAGCCGGAGCAGCAGCAGGAAAAAGTGATCGCGGGCCCAATTGCGTCCCGGCTAGGACCTCGGTCCTTAGCAGCAAGTGATGCGCGCTTCAAGCTGGACAGGATTCACCAATCGGAGTTGGTGGAAAGGCAAGGAGCTCCGGGTCCTATGTGCTTTGGACCCCGGATTATGGGTGAGCCGGTACCTTACTACTTCCAGCTCGCGCGTGGCGCGAGGACATACAACGGCAGTACCAAGCCGGAAGATTGGTTGGAGGATTACTCCACCGCAGTGAACATTGCCGGAGGAAACCTCAGATGGGCGGTACGATATGTACCGCAAATGCTAGAAGGACCAGCCAGGATATGGCTGAATAATCTGCCGGCCGGAAGTATCAACGGCTGGGTTGATTTCGAGGAGCAGTTTGTGTCAAATTTCACCAGCACATATAAGAGGCCGAATCGTCCTCAGCAGCTGGCTAACTGCCGGCAGGGAATGAATGAGACCGACCGTGACTACCTGACCAGGTGGTGCACCTTGCGCAATTCCTGCGAAGGAGTTGTCGAGCAGCAAGCCATCATGTGGTTCGCTCATGGGTGCCGGCACGGCACCATGTTGTGGCAAAAGCTTCAGAGGGAAATGCCGGCCATGTTGGCCGAGACAATCAAGATTGCCGATAGTTATGCTCTGGGAGATCCCATGCAGCCCACCCTTGATTCACAAGGACAGGGGCAGACTCAGGGGAACACCATCAGCGCCGGGAGACCAGGGCAATACTATCGCACTGATAACCGGAACAAGAGAAGAGATGAAAGGCCGGATCACCGGTATGGGGCAGCACAAGTAGCAGCTGTAGAGGAAGAGCAAGAGGGCGCCGGCAGTAGCCAGCGTCCGAGATATGAGGGCAATCAGCAACCGCAGCAGCAACCGCAGCCCTTCCAGAAAAAGAATGTCTGGGTCAACAAGAATGCCGGCGGAGCCGCCGGCCAGAAGAAGCAGTGGCCGAAGTATACAGTAGGTTTGGCCATGGACAAACCTTGTGTGTTTCACACATTCCAGCCGGGTAAGCCGGCAAATCATTTGACGAGAAATTGTTCATGGCTGGACAACATATTAGCAGGTCGGGCAGGTCCCTGGGGACCGGCTAGACCATCTCTCCCGGCAGCTCCATCGCCGTTGACAGGTGCCAATACAATTGCAGTCCCGCCCAGGCCGGTTAATCCCGGGAATCAGGGCAATACCGGAAATGCCGGTGTAAATCAAGTGGATCAGAACCATAACCCGGAGTACTATGCCGGAGGCCCAGCAGCTGGCCGGAATAAGTACAAGGAGCATGATCGGAGCTACGTGGTCTTTGAGACCGAAAGAACAGACAAGCAGAGCTTGTACCGGCGGTGTCTGGAGGTAAATGCCGTTATGTCGGCAGTACCGAAGCTAATGTACTGGTCTGACCAGGCCATTGGCTGGGACAGGGCAGATCATCCCAAGATCATGCCGAACCCCGGCGGGTATGCTCTGGTGATGGATCCGACATTCGTCGGGCCGGCTAATAACGTGAGATTCAGCAAGGTCCTCATTGACAATGGAAGCAGCATCAACATCATGTACCAAGATACGATGCAGAAGCTGGGCATCAAGGAAAATATGTTGGAGCCAAGCAAGACCACGTTCCATGGCATTGTGCCGGGACTTTCGTGTGCGCCAATGGGCAAGATCCGGATGGATGTCATGTTTGGCAGCCGGGATAACTGCAGGGTGGAGAACCTCATGTTCGAGGTGGTTGGTCTGGAAAGCCCCTACCATGCTTTGCTGGGTAGGCCGGCTCTGGCAAAGTTCATGGCCTCTACGCATGTTGCGTATCTGAAGATGAAAATGCCGGGGCCCAAGGGAGTGATCACCATCATTGGTGACTACAAGCGTTCGATGGCATGTGCAACAGCCGGATCTAATCTGGCCGAGACTCTGATCATTGCAGAGGAAAAGAAGAGGCTCAAGCGAGCAGTGGAGATTGCGGAAACGGTCGTGGCCGGCAAATCTATGCCGGGCATGGCAAATCCCGGTGGCAGTGCTACTTTCCAAGCAGGCAAGGAGGTCAAAAAGGTGCCTCTGGATGAAGCTTTCCCGGAGCACCATGCCCTCGTCGGGGCAAGTCTGGATCCCAAATAGGAAAGCGAGCTCATCAGCTTCCTTCGTGAGAATCGGGATATCTTCGCATGGTCTACTTCAGATCTGCAAGGTGTGCCGAGGGAGCTGGCTGAGCACGCATTGCATGTAAGACCGGATGCTAAGCCGGTGAAGCAGCCGCTCCGGCGGAATGCCGGCGATAGAAGGAAAGCCATATGGGAGGAAGTGGCCAGGCTCCTAGCCTCCGGCTTTATCAAGGAAGTACTGCATCCGGATTGGGTGTCTAATCCGGTTTTGGTGGAAAAGAAGAAAGATGAGCCCGCCATAGTGAAAGTATGGCGGATGTGTGTTGATTACACCAACTTGAACAAGGCATGCCCTAAAGATCCATTCCCGCTCCCTCGAATCGATCAAGTGATTGATTCCACAGCTGGATGTGAACTGTTATCATTTGTAGATGCCTATTCTGGTTTCCACCAGATACCTTTGTATGAGCCGGATCAAATAAAGACATCCTTTATTACCCCGTATGGGGCTTATTGCTATCTCACTATGCCGTTCGGTTTAAGAAATGCCGGCGCAACTTACCAGAGATGTATGCAGAAGTGTTTGCATGATCAAATAGATAAAAATGTGCAGGTATATGTCGACGATGTCGTCATAAAGACCAAGGAGAGTGAAACTCTCATAGGCGATCTCCGGGAAACCTTCGCAAATCTGAGGAGGTTCCGGATGAAGTTAAATCCGGCAAAGTGTACCTTCGGTGTGCCGGCGGGCAAGTTGCTCGGCTTCCTTGTTTCCAGCCAGGGTATTGAGGTAAATCCCGGCAAGATTCGTGCTATAGAAAGAATGAAGCCGCCGACAGATTTGAAGGAAGTACAGAAGTTCGCAGGGTGCCTCGCATCCCTGAGCCGTTTCATAAGCCGGCTGGGCGAGAAAGCTTTGCCGTTATATCAGTTAATGAAGAAGTCCGACACATTTGTCTGGACAGTACAAGCAGATGCTGCTTTCAAGGAATTAAAACAGATGTTGTCAACATCGCCGGTACTAGCATCTCCAATGCCCCGGGAGCCGATGTTGCTTTATATAGCGGCAACCAACAGGGTTGTCAGTGCAGTGGTAGTAGTGGAGCGAGAGGAGGGAGGCAAAACCGTGCAGCGGCCGGTATATTATCTGAGTGAAGTCCTCTCCACCTCAAAGCAAAACTACCCACACTATCAGAAGATGACTTATGGTGTCTATATGGCGGCCAAGAAGCTCAAGCATTACTTCCAAGAGCATCCAATCCGGGTAGTGGCCGAGGCCCCTATCTCGGAGATCATAAGTAACAAAGATGCCAGTGGCAGAATTGCCAAGTGGGCAATAGAGTTGTCGCCATATACACCTCAGTATGACAAGAGAGATACAATCAAGTCCCAGGTGTTGGCTGATTTCTTTATTGACTGGGCCGAGATACAGTATGAGCCACCATTGCCAGATGCAAATTATTGGAGGATGCATTTCGATGGGTCCAAGACAATACATGGCCTGGGTGCCGGCATAGTTCTCAGTTCACCAAAGAATGACCAATTGAGATATGTCCTGCAGATTCATTTTGCAGCATCAAATAATGTGGCGGAATATGAGGCACTTGTGCATGGCCTGAAAGTGTCTAAGGACATAGGAATTCGCCGGATTATATGTTTCGGTGATTCTGACTTAGTGATTCAGCAGTGTTCCGGAATATGGGATGCGTGTGATGCTAACATGGGATCCTACCATTTCCTAGTGCAGCAGTTAAGTGGTTACTTTGAAGGTTGTGAGTTCCGGCATGTTCTCCGGGCTCAGAACGATGCAGCCGATACATTGTCCAAGCTGGGGTCTTCCAGAGATTCAATCCCGCCCGGCATTTCTTTGGAGCATCTGAGGAAGCCGTCAATCAAGCCCTCGCCGGAGTCATCTTCCATTTATGTCCCGCCAGGACCGGAGGATGCGGTTCCAATGGAGGTAGATGCCGGAGCCAGATCAGATAACCCGGGGACTGTTACCTCAGTCCCGGGGACTGGTCCGACGTATGCGGTGAGTGCGGTATTCCGGAGCAGAGCTAAGGGCAAGGGTAAAATTTACCAAGAGGTTGCGCCGGTATACCCGGGGACTGCTCCGGCATACCCGGGGACTGATCCCACAGTCCCGGGGACTTCGCAGCCCATGGAGATCGATTATGTCTCGGTCGAAATGATGGAGATAGATCAGGCAGTATTCACTGTCAGGGAAGTGCCCTCATGGGCACGACCAATCATGAATTTCCTGGTAGATGGCCAAGTGCCGGCGGATGAATATGAAGCCCGCCGGGTTACAAGGAGATCCAAAGGTTATACCATCATAAACAAAGAAATATACAAAAGAAGTGTCACCGGAGTATTACAGAGATGTGTCGAATCTGCGGAAGGTCTGGAGATGCTCCGGGAAATTCATCAGGGGGAGTGTGGCCACCACGCTTCGTCCAGAGCATTGGTGGCAAAGGTATTCCGGCATGGGTTTTATTGGCCGACGGCACTGCAAGAAGCAGAAAACTTGGTCCGGAAATGCAATGGATGTCAGAGATATGCCCACCAGATTCATCAGCCGGCATCTGCCTTGAAGACCATCCCGATAACCTGGCCCTTTGCTGTTTGGGGCCTGGATATGGTCGGGGCTTTTAAGCCGGCCAGAGGAAAGATGACCCATATCCTGGTCATGGTGGACAAGTTCACCAAATGGATTGAAGTGAAGCCCATAAGCAAGTGTGATGGTCACACAGCAGTGAAATTCTTAAAAGATATAATCTTGAGGTATGGTGTCCCTCATGGCATCATCACTGACAATGGGTCAAACTTTGCCCAAGGGCCATTTGCCAGATTTTGTGAGGAAGTGGGAATCCGGCTGGACATTGCGTCGGTTGCTCACCCTTGTACCAATGGCCAAGTAGAGAGGTCAAATGGGCTAGTGTTATCCGGCATAAAGCCCCGGCTGATAGAGCCACTGGAGAAAACTCCGGGATGTTGGCTAGATGAATTGCCAGCAGTGCTTTGGAGTTTGAGGACAACTCCGAATAGGTCAACAGGCTACACACCATTTTTCCTGGTGTATGGAGCAGAAGCTGTGCTTCCAACAGATGTAATACATGATGCACCAAGAGTAGTGCTATATACTGAGGAAGAGGCTAAAGAAGCCAGGGAAAATGATGTGGATCTGCTAGAGGAAGCAAGAGATATAACTCTGTCGAGAACAGCAGTATATCAGCAGAACCTCAGACGCTATCATGCGCAGAAGGTAAATCCAAGGAGATTTCAAGAGGGAGATCTAGTACTCCGGCTAAAGCAAGGAACAGAAGGCCGGCATAAGTTAACTCCTCCATGGGAGGGGCCATTCATTGTGAGCAGAGCTTTGCACAATGATGCCTATTATCTTATAGATGCGCAGGCCTCCAAGAAGGACAAGGTGGACAGGTCCGGAGAAGAAACCAAGAGGCCATGGAACATAGCCCTACTCCGCCCCTTTTACTCCTGAGCAGCACAATGTATGTATTTCTATATTTTGCTTTGTGTGCCGGCGCTTTGTGCCGGCACAAGTCTAATAAATGATATGTCGGCATCCCGAAGAGATCGGGCACTGCCTCCGAGGTGTATCGTTGTTTATTTTCAGTTCTTGTTTATATGCCGGCTGGCTTGATTCAAATGTCTCTTATGTCGGCCTAGTAATGTGTCGGCACCAAAGGCCACTCTTCGACTTAGCTGCTGTCCGAAACCCGGCTTCATGGCTAGCAAGAGTAGATGCCGGAGATTGTCTACACATGGAAAACGGCTAAGGAAATGTAAAGCAAGCAAACCGACATTTTTGTTAAAGCTAAAGTTAAAACTTGAAATGTCGGGTGATTTGAAGTCTAAGTTTCAAAGTTAAAGTACTGTATGTTCGATGAAGCAACCTTGAGACTCATACGTCGAAAGCCAATTAAGGTAGACAAGTAGCCAAGGTTGTGGAATTGAGGAAACAGGAAAACAAACTCGGTGACTTAGCCAAAGATGATCCGGCGTTAATAACAAGCAAACCGAGATAAAACTTGTTCGGGTAGCAAACCAAAGGAAATTAAAATGTATATCTTACAACTGCACCCGGCATACCGGGGATCTGATAAAACTTAAAAGTTTTTATGCTGCAAAGTCAAGGAGCAGCGGCAGAAGCAGAGCCGCCGGCTGGAGGAGCTGTAGCGGTGGAAATGTCGGCCTCAGGAGTGCCGGATCCAGCGGATGGAATGGAGCCATCACCTCCGCCCGGGACAGACGCCTGTTCCGGAGCATCAGTGTCGGCCTCTTCGGTTTCCCCTTCATCTTGGCTGGAGTCCGAGCCCTCAGCATCAGCAGCTTCCTTGGCGGCGTCTTCCGCTGTCTTCTCCGGCTCACGGATGTCCCGGACAAAGACATCGGTGTCGGCATAGTCCACATAGCTGTGGGCCAATTCCCGCCGACGACGGATGTGTTCCGGATCCGTGGTCCAGATAGACCCTTCGCGAACAGTGCGCAAAGTCTCCAGGTCTGCTTTCTCATACCAGGAGAGGAAGTAGCTGAGAGCTTCATCAGCTCCTACCCTCGCGCCGGAATCCCGCCACTCCCGGAGGCGAACCTTGGCAAGCTGCAGATCGTTGCCGAGATCAACAGGATCAGTGGGCATCCTTTGTCCCGGCCAGAGGGCAGAGAATGCCTCCTGGGCGCCATAAAAGAGTTCTTCAGTATAGAGGGTCATGGCGTTCTTTCGGGATTGCAGAGCCAGCAGCTGCTCCGACATGTCCCAGTTGGCCGAGTCAACCGGAACACCCCGGTTCTCTCGATCCAACTGCAGAGCCCTCTCAACGTCTTCGACGGAAGCGGGGAACATGTCTGGGAAATAGAAATAAGGATTAGCAAAAGGAGAATATGCCGGCATAAGAGTATGTCGGAAGAGAGCATGATGTGTAGGGCAGGATAAGGAAAAAGGATTTGAAGCTTACTGGCAAGGTCGGCATTAAGCTGGGCGACTATAACCTCCCATTTGGTCGCCTGCTCCTTCAGGCTGGACAATTCGGCATGGGCAGTGGAGGCATCAGTCTCGGAGGCAACGAGCAAGTCCTGGGTTTTCTTCAGTTGGCCCTCCCTCTGCTCCTTCTCCTCCAGAAGCTCGGCAATCCGGCCCTTCAGCTGCTCAACCTCGGCCTTGTGACCGGCATCCCGGTCGTCCAGTTGCTTGGCCACATCCACTGAGGACACACAGTCCTGGTGGCGTGCCTCCAGTGCAGCTTTCTCGTCTGAAAAGATTTAAAGTCAAAACAAGGATTTGAAGAAAGAAAAGAGTGAAAGGATTAAAGGATTTGAAGTACAGAAGGATTAGTTGAAGATTAAGAGGATCCGGCATACCTGTCAGCTCCTTCACTCTCTTGACAAGCTCGGTGACTTGGGCTTCGGCACCAGCTGCGGAATGACGGAAAAAGGTTATGTGTCGGCATATTAAGGTGTGCCGGCAAAGAGGAGGAAGGGTGTCCGGCATATAGTGGTATATCGGCGAGGATTACCGTTCTTGGACAGCTCCAGCTGAAGCTTGCTATGCTCGTCGGATAACTTCCGATGCTCGCATACCAAGTCATGAAACATGTCGGCCCGGGTGTTGTTCATGCGCTGCAAAAGTGCCGGGATTTAAAATGTCAGCAGAGAAATTTGGCATGTTAATTAAGTTGAAGATTCTATCAAGCGATCAATCTTTTGGAAACCCGGCACAGGTGCTGCGCACCTATCCCGGCTCTCGGTGACTAGGATTTGAAGCTCGAATCGAGCTTATATCTCGGTCAAGAGGATTTGAAAAATAATTGAGATGTGAAATTGTTAGAGACCCGGCACAGGTGAGTGCTCACCTATCCCGGCTCTCGGTGACTAGGATTTGAAGCTCGGATTGAGCTCATGTGTCGGCAGATAATTCAAAAGAAGCTAACTAAAAGACTATGAGAAAATCCCGGATGTCCGTATCCCGGACAGCCAACATTTTCGGGGACTGGGGATATATGTATAGGTAGAAAGGCCTTACGTTGGTGGCATCGGCCAATCGGTGAAGTCTCTGCTGGAGGCTGAGCAGCTCGCAGGCGATCGGTAGGGGTTTCGCGGCCAGAATATCTGCTGGATTGCCAGTAGCCACGGCTTCGGCCATCTTCTTGCTCCTGGAATCCGCTGTGTCCATATCACCAGCGTCGTTCCACCTGACACAGTGCTCCTTGAGAGACCCGAGGCTTCGGTCACTCTTCGTCTCCAGGGGGACGCGGCCCTCAAGTTCCGGCGTGTCGAAGAAGTTGCACCGGTAGCCAGGCCGGGTTGCTGCCCTGCCAAGATGCAGGGCCAGAGCAGAGCTGGTCCGGGGCGCTACCTTAGAAGGAGCAGTGGCGGCGGATGGAGTGCCGGACTTGGTCGGTTGAATCTTCAGTGTGCCGGGCTTGGCCGGGGCAGAGGTCTTGGCCGGCGCCGTGGTCTTGGCTGGTGCAGGAGTCTGTTCAACAGAAGGAGTCTTGGGCGCGGGCTGTTCCGGCGCGGCCGGTGCATCTTGGCCAGCAGGAGCAGGATCCGGAATAGTCTGGACTTCCAGCACTAAAGGGCCTTTGCCCTTGATGTCTGTGCCGGCGCTCTTGTTGCTTGCGCCGGCATCTTCAGTTGTGCCGGCATCGCTGGTGGGCGCGCCGGAGTCTGGTGCTTCTTGGTGGGCTCCTGTGTCCATGTGGACATCAGGAGCCGAGGGTTCCTGTTGAGCCCCCGAGTCCATGTGGACGTCGGGGGCAGAGATATCTTGTTCCGGCGGAGGAACGTCCTTCGCCGGGGAGGTGGTCTTCTCAGGCGCAGGCGAAGATGCCGGCGCCGGGGAGGTCGTGTGACTTGCCGAGGGTATGTCGGAGGTGGCAGTTTCTGCCGGCTTAGTGATCTTGGGGCCGCCACTCGAGCCAGAAGCTTGTTCCGGCGCAAGAGGAGCCCTGAAAGAGAGAAAACACCAAGTTAGTAATCAGGGCAAGAGATATGTCGGAAATGAAACAAGGAGAAGGAACTTACCCCGCGGCGACAGGTCTCCGTTTCTTCGGTATGGGCACGCCAACCTTCTGCCTCTTCGGTTGCTGAGGAGTGTCGGGCTGGGGCTTCACACCTCGCTTCCGGCCGGAACGACCGCCGGTGGAAGGAGGTCCCTGGTTCAGAGGAGCGGCGTCGACAACCATGTCGTCCGGGATAGCTGAGGACGGCATTGGAAAGGCGTAAGCAATAGATGGTTCTGGAAAGGCATATGCAAGTGGCATCGGGTCATAGTACATCAGGATCTCCTCGTCAGAATCAATCTCACTCCGGTCTTGAGTATAATGCCGGGATGAAGAGGCCTTACCCGCGGCAGCTGCAGCACGGGTGCTCCGGGGTAACTTGTCCCAGTGATCCGGATCTTCAACATCCGCAATAGTGCGGTCCACCGCGATCTTGATCCGGGAGTTCTCCATGGCTTGGAAGCTGAATTTCTGTATAAAAGCAAAGTCAAATGATCAAACAAGGGAATATGGCGGCAAGTAGCAATATCTCGGGCCAAACAGGATATGTGTCGGTAAATAGACATGTGTCGGCTTAAGTATCTATGTGCCGGACATAGGGTTTATATATCGGACAAGAGGGTTTACCGTTGGGGCGGGCCTATCCCGGCTGTATGGTTCTAGCCCCCAGGCAAAAGTGGCTTGTGAGGACTTGCAGACGTCCTTGATCCGCCGCAGAATGTCGGCCGGAGTCAGCTCATGTGTGGAATGCCGGGTGGGGTCCATGGGCCCGCTCATCTGGCAGATCTTGTGCGACCGGCGCTGCAGAGGGGAGACGCGCCGGCTGATGAAGCATGCCACGAGATCGTTAGGAGTAAGGTCGGCATCCCGGAGCTCGCCCTTAACCCGGTGGAGCGCGTTCACCGGCAGCACCGAATTCTTCGGGTTATAGGTCCAATTCTTCATGGCCAAGGGTGGCTCGTCCACGAATGGCGGCAGGTTGAGCAGATCCATGTCGGTGGTGTTCTTGACGTAGAAGAAGCTTTTCTGCCACTTCTTGCAAGATTCCAGGAGTTCCACCTTGGGGAAGTCCGAGCCCTTCCGGGACATGATGGTGGCCGCGCCACAGAGGGTCATGGGGCGGTCCTTCTTTTCCTGGGCCGTCTCCGGCGGGTCGTCCTTGCTCCGGGGCGGCTCCTGGACGACTTGTTTCCGGAGCTGAAAGTATTTCGCCCAGCCTTGGGTAAGGGGCTCTATGCCGGCATAGCCTTCGCAAAAGGCAGCAAAGGCGGAGAGGCTCATCACGGCATTGGCCGGGATGTGATGAGGTTGTAGATCATAGGTGTTGAGGAAGTCCCGGAAGAAGTCCGATGCCGGCAGCCCGAAGCCCCGCTCGAAGTGGGCGATGAAGACAACGCATTCGCCGGGTTCGGGTGCCGGCGCAGTCTCTCCCGCCGGTAGCCGGCATGCTACGCCCTCCGGCACTCTCCTGGTTGAGGTGACCCAGGATATGTCGGCCGGGGTAACCTCCGACCCCTCCCAGCCGGAGCGTCCTTGGACCCGGGCCGAGGTATCTTCCTCCGAGGCCGAGGTACCTGTCATGCTCGATGAAGCCATCGGGATGGCCGGTACAAGGCGTGATAGCCGGAGTCCCGTGGTGTTATTCCTATCAAGGCCGGAGAAAAGAGGGAGGTTAGTCTCTCCGGCATACCGCTCTCACCAATGTTAGCAGAAATAGAAGATCTACCGAGGCAGTTAAAACAAGAAACAAACAAGGGTAAAACTTCTAAGGAAGAACACCTGCGAGCGTTGCTAGCAACGCTAGTCGATTCAAAGGGGAAAACAATCACTGAAACTGCAGCAGATCTATGCAAGTATGGCTACCGATGCGAAGTTATGAAAAAGCATGAAAGAGGAAGAACCGAGGGAGACCTCACCGGAGTTTGGCCGGCGGCAATGGAGCGACGGCGAGCGTGCAGGAGAAGTTCCAATCTCCCAGCAATGTCGCGGAGGAAAGATGCGGCGGCGGCGGCATCGTCGACGGAGGTGTCGGGCGTCGCCGAGCGTCGGTGTCGGCAGGGAGCAGGTCGACGGCGGCGGCGATGCTGTTCCTCTGTTCTTCGGTCCGCCGGTGAAGCGCAGGAGGCAGAGGAGCAGCGGAGGAAGACGATAGTGTGGGGTAAAAAGAGAAGTTTACCCCCGCCGCCCTATTTATATGCCTGCCAGGTAAGGGTCGTGGGGATGGTAGTGCTCCACTCCCCCGACCGTTTCTGCGGTGAGGCGCCACGTGGAGGCACGGAGTGGGGCGGCGGCTATTGTAACCGTGCCATGACGCAATGATGGCAAGGAGTAACTGCGCTGTGAACCGTCACATCGTGTGACCGTTCGAGGTGGCAGGGCAGTTGCAAGTTTCGATGCAAACAGTCAGGCGTGGCTTCTCGAGGAAGACTCGTCTATATGTCGGAATAACTGCCCGATGTATATGTTCCGTCCGGAATACCCTCGGGACTGGCCGGAATAACATTTGGAGAAGGAACAGTGGCCGGGATATGTGCGGATGTCCCGGCATATAATCCGATCGTCGGGATATACCAGAGAACCGGAGTATAATGAAAAGAAGATATGTTGAACCTGTCAAGGCTCCACAGTTATGAGTGGGGAACCTCGGCAGCTTCGGGGACTAGTGTCGGGGGGATGACCCCCGGTAGGGTCAAGAGGCTAGAAAGATACAAGGACTATGATTGTCTTTATGCCGGTTGACCAAGAAAGGGTCTGGCCGGGATATAAGGGCATATGCTGGGCCGGGGTATATGCGTATCCCGGCCCATACTTGGATATGCCGGATTAACCGGAATACTAACCGGGGAGTGCCGGCATATACTTAGATATGCCGGCCTATCTATTCCGTGTGTTGTGCAGGAGCAGGGAGGCCGGATTACCCGACCTTCATAGGTCGTTGGTCCGGCATATATGTCCAGGATGTGGCCAACGGTCATAGCCGGGATACTTAAGTCAACCAAGGTGTCACGTCGCTACAATCAAGGAGGGAAACATCCAAGCATGGTAGCAGGGTATGATGGCAGGGTGCACAGTGGGGGTTACCTACCCACACTGTGCACAAGTACAAGCTTACCTCAGAGTGGTAAGGTCACAGTCCTGGAAGTACAAGGTACAGCAAGGGGAGTCCCATTGAGAGCAATCAGGGAGAAAGTCATGGGCGTCTGCCCTCGACAGCAAGTCCTGTTTGGAGTGTAGTTGGTGTCTCCTGGTCTCCTATGACCGTTGTAACCCTGGTCACCACTATATAAGGTGGCACAGGGAGTCCTAAGAGAAGGGGGGTCACTGATTATTCATACACTTAGCAGTTCATCTTCCTCCTCTAGCAGAGAGCTCGGAAGCACCAGTGTTGTATACTCCATCGATCCAAATAATAAGCAAGTAGAGCAGGAGTAGGGGTGTTATCTCCTTACGAGAGCCCCGAACCTGGGTAGATCTGTGTTCCTTTCTGTCGGGCTCTTTAGCTCGTTCCCCTCTCCCGAATCCTCCAGCATCTAGTCGGCCCCCATTTAAGCCATCCTATGGCATATGTTGTTTCACCACGACGACATCATCTCAATGCAAGTTTGTATCTCATTGCCAATTTTGTAGTATTTTATGTGTTCACATCGTCGTATGACCCTAGACCCATGAACCGTACTATCTGAAACTATATTACTTGTTGAAATTTTATTTCGGGTAAGCATGTTTGCGCATTTAACCAACAATGGCCAATTTGATCATGCATCCATTATAGAGGTATGTCTATATACATTAAATTTTTTCTTCCAATGATTTTCCTCTGGTTTTTGTTTTTGCTTGATAGAAAGAAAGAGCGTTCAATCGATTCATTTGTTTGTCGTGGTTGAATCATATATCCATAACTGGGAATAGGTCTTTCTCTAAAATGAAGTTGTTCTATTTGTTTTTTCCATCGTATTGTGTATATATTTGTGAGACGTGCATCGCGCGTGCAAGCTTACTAGTCTAAACAAAGCAACAAACATTGGAAGTTTGAACCTTTTTTATGGGATGGTCGCGAAAGGTAAAACATATATCCCATAGCAAAGGATGGCTGAGTTTTTTTTTGGTCGACGAAAAGGAGGTGTTGCAATACCTGCAGTTGAAAGGACAAGATGTCGCCTAGAGGGGGGGGGTGAATAGGCGTTTTTAAAAACTATTACGGATTTGGCTTGTAAGAATGCGGAATTAAACTAACATTTATTTTACAAGCACAAAACCTAAATAAGCTAGGCTCAACTAAGTGCACCAACAACAACTAGAGTTAAGCAAGATAGCACAAGATATATTTCACAAGTGATAAACAAGATACAAGTACTTCAAGCACGAAGGCTATCACAAGGAAATAAACTCGGGTATAGAGATAACCGAGGCACGCGGAGATGAAGATGTATCCCGATGTTCACTTACATAAAGTAAGCTAATCACCGTTGGAGAGATGCGGGTAACCATGAAGGCCCCCGAACGCCACGAAGGCTCACCTTCTTCTCCGAGTCCCCCATGAAGCTAAGGACCCCTTCTTATGGTTAGCTTTTCCTCCACTCCAGAGATGGCAAGCTCCACAACCACTTCACAACTCCCACGAAGGGAAAGCCCGGGCCTCTTCACAATCTTTCACGAAGAGGTCACCGAGGCACCAACCGCCAAGCCAACTAGGAGGTCACCGTCCAAGAGTAACAAGCTCACGGTCTCTCACTCGAACAAATCGTAATGGAGAGCTCAACACTATGCAAGGATGCAAAGCAAGAACACAAGAGGAAGTGCTCAAATCCTTCTCTCCCAAATCCCACCAAGGCAACAAATGCTATGGAGGAGTTAGAGAGGAAGAACAAGGGTGGAGGTCAACCAATGACCTCAAGATCTAGATCCAATGGGTTCCCCTCACTTAGAGGAGGAATTGATTGGTGGAGTTGTAGATCTAGATCTCCTCTTCCAAATCCCTCAAAAATATGCAAGAATCATTGGAGGGAAGAGAGAGGGAGCAAGCTCAAGAGGGTCAACAATGAGGTGTATTTCGTGCTCAAGAACACTAAAACATTTGGGGAAGAAGACCCCTTTTATAGTACCTCAAGGAAAACTAGCCGTTTGGGGCGAAACTGGATTTCCGGTTGAATTCCCGGTTGGACCGGAAATTTTCGGTTGAATTCTCGGTTGGACCGGAAATTCTCGGTTGAATTTCCGGTTTAAACCGAGCCAAAACCGAAAATATAAAAAAACAGTTCTGCAACTTTTCGGTTGATTTTCGGTTGAATTTCCGGTCCAAACCGAGCTCAGAACCGGCAGAAAATATCCTCACAAAAAATGCGATATCTTTTACATCCGAACTCGGATTTTAGCAAACTTGGGCTTTTTAAAAAGCTAAGAAAAATATCTATCCAATGGGACCATAAAACCCAAGAAGTAGTAAGAGATAAAATACCAAATAAGAAGAGGTGAAAACCTCTTTTAAGAAAGAACCGGTAAAACCTCCAAACTCGAAAACGCGATAAAAGATGCATACGGATTCCGTTTTTGATGAACTTGGACTTGTTGGAAAGCTAGCAACAAGCACAAGAACCTCACATGAAGAAACACCAAGAAGCAACAAACTAGGAAGATGCAAAGTATGCAAAGGATTGAGCTCCCTAAGACGATGTGATCAAGTTACCCAACCGAAGGCCCCTCTTGATAGTGCGGCTATCTATCCTATAACCCGGTCTCTCAACAAACACCTTGAGACCGGTAAAAGGAAAACCTAGCAAGGACAAACCTTTGCCTTGCGCACCCCGCTTGATCTTGATGATGATGCTTCATGCTTTCGTCAAGCCGGAATGCTTCACTTGATTATTGTTGCTTCGTGAAGACTTCCAATATGCTCCCCCATACACCACTATGGGATACCTTCACTAAGGCATGTCTTCACAATTCCATTATCACCAAATGGATGACAAGCTTCAAGCATATTATCTTCTCGAGATGCTTATCTTGAAACTTGCACTTCTCAACCTTGATGACAACCACCACTTGATGTCATCCTTTCATGGGATATATGAAATCTCACTAGTGATGCATATCCATGACACAATACCTAACCCACATAGACAACACAAACACACATATATAATGGGTTAGTTCACAAAGCATAATTGACAAACCATACCATACCACAAGACCGATTGGTCCCATGTGGCACATTCCTTATGCTTCATGTGTTGACCAAACTAGAATCCAATCTTTGATCTTTGCCTTGGTCAACCTTGAATCTTCTCATGCTCTATCACAATATCTTGAGCCACATAAAGAATTCTTCATTTGATTGCATGCTCTAGGTATTAGTCAATCATATCTCAACTCATGAGACCATCATGACCTCAACATAGAGCCATATCTTGAATTCTTCTCATGTAACCAAACTCTCAAGATCTTGAGACTCCTTAGCTTAACACATAAGCTAGAGCATGGATTACTTGAGTTCTACACAAGAACTACAACTCTATTTCTTCTTCTTGATCATATTGGATTCATCTCTTCTATTCAATGATCTTGATGCCAATACTTAAGATATATCATTATCTTCATGGCATCCAAGCTTTGAATCCAACACATAGACTTCAAGCAATTCCTATGAACAATTCCTTCACAAAAAGCTCAATGAAAACATTAGTCCATAGGGATTGTCATTAATTACCAAAAACACACTTAGGGGCAATTTACCCTTACAGCAGTGTTTTTTCCTTTTAGAAAAAAAACTTCGTTGTTTTGGTTCCTTTGTTTTCGGGTCATCCTATTTCGTGCCAGGGGCCAAGATAGTGCCCTGACCGCAGCGTGTTGGTCATGGGCTGCAACAAAAGCGGACAAATTATAGGTATGTTTTTTTTTCTTTTTCTCTTTTCCTTTTTTGTTTAGATTTAAAATGTTCAAATCTAACAAATCAAACTAAAAAATAAAAAGTTAAAAAATTGTATTAAAAAATTGTCTAAATTTAAAAATGTTCAAACCCAAAAATGATCATAATTGAAAAAATATATAATTACAAAAATGTTTAGATTTTAAAATGTTCTAATATGAAAAAATGTCCAAACATAAAATGTGAATTTTAAAATGTTCAAAAAAGTGGAAGGTAAAAACGAAGGAAATAGTAGAATCGAAGGAAACCAAAGAAACTATACATGAACACAACAAAAAATACATGAAAATTGATGGAAATATGAAGGAAAAAGAACCAACGCATAAAACAAAAAACCAGAGAATTAAGGGCCGACCCATTTATGTCTTCACGCAATGCGTACCGCTAACGAGCCATAATAGGATATTTAGGAATTGCCAAGGGGATACCACAATTGTGACCGATGA
The DNA here is from genome assembly GCA_007115705.1 of Dactylis glomerata. Lineage (NCBI taxonomy): Eukaryota > Viridiplantae > Streptophyta > Magnoliopsida > Poales > Poaceae > Dactylis > Dactylis glomerata. Next base: position 366,722 of record QXEO01000454.1, read on the forward strand.
ATAGGCCTTTGAAAGGATACTGCACTAGAAATGCTTCTGGAGTTGTGTGGAGTTGTGTTTTACAGTCACCTCCAAAAAAACTAGGGAGAACTAGGAAAAACTAACAGTAAAAGCCGGCAAAAACAGACTGTGAGTTTATGGGCCGCGGCCTAGAAGCGCCACCCACTTGTAGGAATTCTTAACAAATTTCAAATCTGAAGAAATTTTGATTTTGAACATTTTTTACATTCGAAAATTGTTCAATTCAAGAATTATTCAAATTTGTAAATTTTTAAAAAGTGAAAATTGGTTTTGAATGTTGATTTTGAATTTGTTCCACTTTTACAACTATTATATTATTAAAAAAATCATAACTGAAAAATATTTAGATTAAAAAATAACATAAAAAAGGAAAAAAGACTGCTACCTGTTATTGGGCCCATTCGGGGCAGCGCGGGTGGAGTGCTTTGCTGCATGCACCAGACGTGTAAGATGGTGAATCCTATTTGACGCTTGTTGCGTCAGTTAGACGCAACGCATACCCCCTCCATAGTTAGATTTTCGAAGCGGACCGGCCCACATAGGATCGTTGGCTGTTTTGCATCACCGGTATTGGGAAGACTCTACTAGTTTATTCGAGATTTTCTAGTTTTTTGTTTGCTGTTTTGGTGCATTTTTTTTTGGAATTTATGTTCTTTTTATGTTTTCCTTTTTTGTATTCTTTCCCTTTTTGTTCTTATTTTTTATGTTTATTTTGAATTTGACAAGTTTTAATTTTGAACAATATAATTTTGAATGATTTTAAAATCTGTTAATTTTAAATTTGAACACTTAGAAAATTTGAACAATTTTTAAAATTCGAATATTTTTCAAATTTGAACTATTTCTAAATATGATATTTTAATATTTTTGATCATTTTTAAAATATGAAAAGTTTTGAAATTTAAACAAATTTGAAGTTTGAACAATTTTGAAATTTGAAAATTTTAAATATGATGAGTTTTGAAATTAAACAGTTTCAAAATATGAACAAAATTTTGAAAATTGGAAATTCATGAAATCATAAACAAATTATTATATTTATGAAATACATAGAAAATAAAACTGAAAAAGAAAACTGAAAAGAAAAATGGGAATATAAAATGGAAAGGAAAAATAAGAAAAAGTACAAGAAAGACAGAAAACGCGACAAAATGGGTTGGGCCAATGCGGCGTAGGGTGCGTGCCGTGAGCCTCCCGCACCGCAATGGGCGGCGTATAGAATTTCGCAAAATAGGAGCTACCCAATAAGAGCATGTTGTGGACAAATAGGCGATTCCTATACGCCGATTAGGTCGGTGCGGATCGCGCGCCGCACACCCCCGCGCGGGTGTGGGCCGGCCCAGTAGCGCCGACCTGGTCGGGCCTCCTTTTTTTGCGTTCGTTTGACTTTTTCTTTTTTTCCTTTTCTCAGTTTTTTTTTCAGTTTAGTTTTTTTGTTTTTATTTTATAAGTTTTTTTAAAAAAAGCAGATTTGAAATTTTCGGTCAAATTTTGAAATCTGTTCAATTTTTTAAAAAAAATCAAATTTTGTTTTTTGTTCAAATTTGAATTTTTGTTCAAATTTCAAAATCCGTTCATTTCATAATTCATTCAAATTTTGATTTTCATACAAATTTTGAAATCCGTTCATAGTTTGGAATTCATTCACATTTTGAAATTTGTTCACATTTCGAAATTCATTCAAATTTCAATTTTTTTTGAAATTTTGAAATCCGTTCATATGTTGGAATTCGTTCACATTTTGAAATTTGTTCACATTTCAAAATTTGTTCACATTTCGAAATTCATTCAAATGTTGAAATCCGTTCAAAAATTAAATTCGTTCAAATTCCAATTTTTGTTCAAAATTTGAAATTCGTTCAATTTTGAAATCCGTTCAAAAAATAAAATTTGTTCAAATTTCGATTTTCATTCTCAAAATATAAAATTTGTTTCGCTTTGAATTTTTCACGGTTAGAAATTTGTTCCGATTTGATTTTTTGTTCGATACAAATTCCATTCCAATTTAAAAATTGTTCAAAATTTATTTTATTTTTCAAAATTTAAAATATGTTCCAATTTATAATTCATTCAGATTTTTAACAGTACTTTTACAAATTTTCACATTGTGAAAAAATATCCGAAAAAATCAGATTTATTTAAAAAACAAAGAAAAAACAGAAAAAGACAGAAAAAAAAACTACATGTCATTCTGATTGGGCCGCGGCCTAATAAACCTCCGCGGAAGCACGCACGGGTGTGCGGCAGGGCACGGCCGCACGAGTTGGAGCATAGGAGCTCCCGGACAAATACTCCGTGATTAGCCCATGCTTAATACGTTGGACCTTCAAGGCTTCAACTCAACAAGCACAATGGCCCATCTGATTAGTTTAGGCCATCGTGGCCTGCTGTTGTTTTGCACACACCTCCTAATCCTTCCTGTGCCGGCAGCCCATGATCGATGGAGGTAGAACTCTGCTCCTGGCTGCTGCTATGGCTGTGAAGAAATTCGTGAAAAATCTTGCCGCGCACCAAATCTGGTGTCATCTGATCATTCTGGTGTGCTTTTGTGAAGTACTCCCTTCCATCAAAAGTAAGTGCCGATGATTTTATACCAATTTAGTATACAGTTTATATTAATTTACTGACACTTATTTTCGATCGGAGGGAGGGAGTACTTAATTTTGATCGTCTAGGTACTTTGATGGATGTTCGGCATGGTAAAATTGCCAATTATAAATTATGAATTTATGTGTCAAAATATAAATCTACGAACGTACATACATGGGTCACCCTAGAGAGGCAGTTAAGGACATATAGATAAGCTTAAGCTGACACCACTCTGTCGTGCAACCCGAACCCGGATTTTTTCAGGACCTTATGGCGCCAGGACCCTATCGCCAGCCGTTAAAATCCATCAGCGCATCAAGATTGGTGAGGCGATTTTGCCAAAAAAGTCCCTGCACATATTTATATTTTTATTGCGAGGTCCTTCTCGGTTTCTGGTCAGATGATGCAGGCTCAAAAAGTTCTTCAAAATTGTTCTTGTGGATCCACTGGTACGAATATAAAGTTCTATACATTTTAACACCCATTTTGCTAGAAATCCATTGTGAACATACACTGGATCACAAAGTTCTGCATAACAAACTGTAAAGAACCACAAATTCGTACATAGAGATCCAGTTTATCCTTACACAATTGCATCAAATCCACACAACCCGAAAAAGTTCTGTACATTCGATCAAACGACACCCTATATACCAATGAAAGGATCCCTGCAAACATGCAAGCAGTCCAGCAAGATACAAGATGCATACACCAACAAAACCGAAATAAAACAAAAAAAAAGCCACAAAACTAGTAGATCTGGGCAGATCAGGCCCAGATCCGTCAGATCGGCACCAGATCTGGCCGTGCCCGAGCTTGTAGATGATGCAGCCTCGTCGTGGTGGAGCTCGTCGCCGACGTCGTGGTTGGAGCACGAGACGGCCGGCGGGTGACCGGGCGAATCTCGACGCCGTCCGGCAGGTAGGAGCTCGAGGTGGCGGCGTCGGGGAGGAAGGCGAGGCACCTGCGGCATCGGGGAGGCAGGCGACGCGGCGGCGGCGTCGGGGTGGAGCTGGAGCGGCGAGGCGGCGCCGTCGGGGTGGAGCAGGTGGCGGCGGCGTCGGGGGGGAAATGGCCTCGCTAGGGTTTGTCCCGGCCGCAGGTCACTTTTATACTGTCCAGCGCCAGGATTGCGGGTTGATTCGTCAAAACAGCGGGGGCTTTTTTGCAAAAAACGGCAGCACGAATCTCCAACAGCCTCCTGCGGCCACGGATAGGGTCCGGGCGCCATAGCGTCCTGTAATCCGCGTTTTCGGTGCAACCCTAGTTAATCAGATGGTGGAGCTACTAGCTAACTATACATCAATCGCTCATCCTTGCCTGGACCAGACTTAAGTGTCTTGAAGCGCAGGTGGTTGCCAAATGTGGACATACACATACATACAGATGGTGCATTCGACCATGCATGGCCAGGGCCAGCTCACATCCACGCATGCATCATGTTCCTGCTGAATGATCAAGTTACTATATGCATGTCTGATGGATCGGCCGGACAGGCACTTAAATCCATTCGGTAGCTGTTTTAATGCACGACAACATCATTGATCTTGGATTTTTTTTTTCTTCACCGAGGCGTCCAATACTAGTCATCACATGCACTCTCCATAAGAAAAAAAAGAGGAAATACGACTGATCGCCATGAGAGATGGGTCTGAACTCTGAAGAAGTAAAGATCTCGAAACTATACACATGTCTGAATCTTCTCCTCCTCCTCCTGCAGGGACGAATCCGGAATCAGCTTGTTTGGATGTTAATTTCGTCGAAAATTAGAAAAACAAGGGAATCATCTTAGAGTACTGTTCCGGTCCAAACATATATAGGGTATACGAGAAAGTTAGCTCCATCCATGGTCAGTTGGTCACTGCTCCTTTTCATATCACCGGTACTAATTAAGCAGATCGGCGTGAGCTGTACCGAAAGCAAATCTCACCGGCCGGCGTACGGCAGCGTTAAGTCGTGAACCGGCGAATCTGGCAAAGACCAATGAAGCGTCAAATCAGGCGATCTCGAGGCTGATCAGGGGAGGAGGCGACAAGAGTTTTGCATTTAGAAGCTTGTCTGCCTGCCTCAGTGCTGCGGCCCTGGAAGTTACACCCAAGCATGGACGATCGACGACGACCCCCGACTGCACTGTGACATCCATGACCGCATTCAGTTACCCTGAAAGCAACCACTGAGTTGGAGAGGGAGAAAGACGAATGGAGGTGCTGGAGTGGGAGACTGAAACACCTTCTGCCGCAATGCTGGAATCTAGAATCAAGACCAGAAGTAAGCACGGCTAACAGTAGCTCGTGATGAGTATGACACATTATTTTCTTACTAGAATCAAGACCAGAAGTAAGCACTGCTAACAGTAGCTCGTGATGAGTATGACACATTATTTTCTTATCTACAGGCTTAGCAATAGGTACAGGAACTAGCTAAGCTAGAAAGGACTGTGTGTTAGGCAACGCATCCATACGTGTATTCAGGAGTAGGAGCTCATGAGTGTAGTGCATGGCAGCATGCTAGTGATAGTCTGATGCACAGGATGACACTGGTACCATGAAGTAGACAGCAACACCTCGCTGACAGATCAGCTATACTGCTGGCTCGATCAGATTCATGGACCCCTGCCGGGCCCCAAGGGATTAGGAGTAGGTGGCCGCCGACACCGGCAGGCCGGCCGGCGGTATGCGTCGTCAAGAGCTCTGAAATTTTCCTTCAGCCGATCGATAGATAGATAGATTGATCGATCGATCTCCGTCGCCGTCGACCGGGACGGTTGCCTTGCCTGAAGGGTTGATGTCTACTACGTACGTACTACTGGATAGTGGATACATCTCAGGGTTGATGTCTACTACGTACGTACTGGATAGTGGATACTGATCGATCATCAGTAGCTTGTTGCGTACGAGCCGTAGAGTTCACAGACCGCAAGCAATACCAAGCTGGCATATACAGCCGTAAGAATAGCGTCGCTGTTAGCCTGTCCCTGTGTCGCAGCTTCAGTGGCTAGGAGATCGATCATGGCTAGTTTGAGGATTCAGGCAACTGGGGAGCAGGGCAACCGTATGTATCATGACTATCTGAAAGAAGAAGAGTTGTTCGGAAAGTGACTGGCAATCCTCTGAATATCAGTGTGTTAATCTTGAAATATATGCAGACAATAGCAGAAAGGAGTTACAGGAAGAGAGAAAAAGGGCAACACAACAAGTGGCTGACTGGCTCTGATCGAGTTAGAGCATCTCTAACAGATAATCTATAATTCAGGCCCTTGTAACGCATATAAGTGGTGCCGATGAATCAGTTTACACTTCGCAAACTCGTGTGGAAGAACGAATAGCTGGCTGCCTGGTGAATGGTGATCGAGTTACTGTTAGTGCCCGGCATGTGGTCTCTGTTCTGTGATGTGATCCACGGGGCTTTGTTATTCAAACCCAAATCAAGGGTGGATTGGCTTGAGTATGGCAAGTGCCTCTCGGTGGGCCCATGCACACCCACATACTCTCAGACGAACGATTTACCGAGCTCGAATATTCGCTTGACTTTCGTGGGAAACGAAAGTTTGCGGCTAGTTGCATCCTCACCCGATGTTGCATGCTGTATTTCTAAAAAAAATTAAAAAAATGAGATAAATCGTAGACATGAATTATGTTGTATCTTATGCATCCACAATTTTTATAAAAAATATGACACGTTGTGGCATGTAAAAGAAGAAATGATCCGCGAATATCACATTATATTATTCAGTTTTTTTTTTGCACATGCCACATATGGTTCTATTTTGAAACAAAATTCTGTCGATGCATAAGATACAACACAACTAACACTATGATTTATCTCACATTTTTAAACTTCCAAGTGCAATATATAATAATGCAGGTGCACATGCAACTAGTCGTGGAATATTTGCATGGAAGGACAATTCAAACCTATGAACTTGCCTTGCTTGTCTGACTGTGCGTCTTTTTTCTTCTAGTTTAACCTTTGAGACTAGGGGCGGACCCAGGACAAAAATGTCCCGGTGTCCAGATGCGAAGCAAACAATACAATACATACAAGTAACACACCTAAAATTTATAATATTTAGTAGTAAAAATGGTTACCAAAGAATATTATCGCCCTTGATATATTATTCCATCATGAACTTGTGCAATAAATCATATAAAACTCCAAACTATGAGAAAAATATGATTGGCTTGAAAAAAATATAATGATTGCCTATAAAAGAAAAACAAATGTTAGTAACTAGTAAATTAACTGGGTGTAAAAATTCATAAAGTTAAGTGACGAAGGAATGACCTGTGGGTCTTCGATATTCGCCTACCTGGTTTTCGGACCAGGAAGGGCATCCACCGAAGGGATAGCAAGGCCCACGAAGATAGCGGCCTGGCGCGGCCCAGGAGCAAAACTTGATGTTCAAGGCAAAGATTCGAAGAGTCCGAGTTGGATTAGGATTCGATTAGGGTTTATTCAAATCGGTTCTATCTGTAATTAGCTTGGAGGACAATCTTGAGACCCAGCCTTCGTATATAAAAGGCTGAGAGGGAGGTCCTGTAGCGACTAGACGCCTTTTCACCACCCTGCACCAAAGTGCTCGAATCCTCGGGTACTCACCACTTTTCGGCCAGATCCAATCTACGCCATCGCTGTAACACCTCCATTGTAGCCACCTCATCAATAAAGTCAGACAAACAGGACGTAGGTCTTTACCCTACAAGGGGGCCTAACCTGGGTAAAACCTGTGTTTCCCTATGCCGTTTGATCGCCGTCGAGTTCGCCGGATCCCACAAGCGCTCCATGTCTCGAAAGCCCTCAAGCATGGGCATTGCCGGGGTCAAACCTCGTCAATTGGCGCCAACCGTGGGGACGACGGGATCTGGATCTACGGATTCGCCGGCTCCTTCACCAACCATCGCTGATCTGCACACACCGACAAGGGTCGACGGCTCGCCATCATCAACTGCCACCGATTCTGCATCACTAATCGCCATCGACATTGACATCACCTCGTCCACCATCAACATCGACACCACATCACCCACCATCGTCGGCATCGCTGCGCCGACCGCCATCGACGCTACTCAGACAACAACCATGCTCGACATCACTGAGTCGACCATCATCGACACCGCGCCGCCAAGCATCATCGATTCCACTCCAGCGCGCGCCTTCGATTCTCCATCTACGACTACCGTCGACCCCATCTCAAGCTTGACGGGGGCGGTTTCGGCAAGATCCGGAGGTATCGATATGGCCTTCGTGTTGTTCAACTTCCACGTGGACAACAATGGCGCCGCTAAGCTGGTTTCTATCAGCGAATTGACCCTGCTCGCGGCGGATCCAAGCACGCCACCAGCTATCGGGGGCAATACTACGACAACAACATCACCGACGCCATTGGAGGAAGAACCAAGACTGAAGACATCGACCCCATCAGTTGGGTCGAACGATTTTCAAGATCCACCGTCATCCCCAACCACCGCATATTGCGTCAAGTGCGACGCCTATCACTTCGTGGGCGCCAGAGACTTCTCGGCTCACGAGATCGCCGGCTGCGAAGACCCTCGAGGGGGCACCGCCGCCATCTACCCGACGATTTCTGAGTGTGAGCAGGCTCTCAACGCCCTCACGCTCCAACCTACACCCTACGACCCCGATTACGTCGAGGGGTTACATTCGGACTACACATGTTCCGATGACGACGTCTATCCTGAGGCCAAAGGAAAGATTGGCAATTCAGCCAGTTCCTGTTCGAGCAAATCCGCCATATCAGGCAGTGGATACGTGGTCGATTATGACTCCGATACTATGATCGAGGCTGGATCGTGCATTAGAGACGATGACATATACCCCTTGGCGCAGGGCAAAATCAGTGACGACTCGACTCCGCCATTCGGTGGACACTGCATGATGGCATCGCATGGAGATGGGAACGAGCACGGAGCCAACAACAATCGAGATCGGTCAAACGCTGGTGGCCGGTTCATCACACAAAATCAGATCCAGCATGCAAGGAAGGTCTATTCGGGCGAAGTACCTATGGGACCTAATCCTAACCCCAAAGAGGTAGCCACACTCCATTTCATCATCCAGGAGCAGAAGGACCAGATCAGCAGCGAGAGGCGAATCATGGAACGACGCAGAGACGAAGCCGACGCGTCCAGCAGACAACGCGCCGAATTGTCATCACACTATTCCTCGAGCGTCCCGCGTAGGTCAAGATCTCATCTCCCACCTGGGGGCGATGCACACAACATCACCAGGAACTTAGAGGCCGTATTTAACGAGGCCGAATTGTTGCCCAAGACCAAGGAGGCTGCGATCATGGTCGCAGCAGCTTACATCACCGCGAACGCATCCAACGGCGACGAGCACATGCGTCACCTCCATAACTTGGCGCTCGAAGGCATCAGGGTGCTCCAAGGCACGAATGAGCAAGGACACGACGCAGCACCCTAGAGAAGCATTCCTTCGACGGAGCATCTCAGACAGCAAGCATCGGTGCCAGTAGTAGCGCCCAGGCCTCAAGTCGTGGAACCTATCAATGGTGAGCTTCGACATGGCTTGGCTCAGAACAGAGTCGACCTAGCGCATGCACGACGCGAGGCGCGCCGCTTCGAGGACGAATGCGAACTGGAAACGTTCGGTAGCAATCACCATGGCCTGTGCCGAGCGGAGTGCTTCAGCATCTTAATTCGTTCCACACCATTGCCGAAAGGAATCAAGCTCAATGACGGAGTAGTCAAGTTCAATGGGCAGCAGGACTCTCGAATTTGGCTCGATGACTACATAACCGCCGTCACCATTAGCGGCGGATCCAGGGACAACGCTCTTCAACTGCTATCGTTGCACTTGAAGGATAACGCAAGGGCATGGCTCAATAACCTTGCTCCAGACAGCATCCGCTCGTGGGAGGAATTTCGGCAAGCTTTCATCGCCAACTTTCGAGGCACCTCGCGACGGCCAACGTCGTTCGAAGAACCGCGTCTATGCCTTCAGAAGACCGGAGAAAGCCTGAGATCATACATATCACGATGGCTCAGCCTACGCAACACTTCGGAGAACATCTCGCCTGAAAGGGCCATCGATGCTTTTCGAGACGGCCTTGTCCGACGTGACTTCAGTGAAGAATTGGGGCGATGCAAGCCCAAAACCATCGACCACCTCATGAGCCTGGCTAACGAGTGGGCTGACAGAGAAGACTCAATCACGAACCCAAGGAGCCGTCGCCGCTCGCCAGATCGCGATGTCGACCCGAAGGATCAGCTTCACTCCGGTGCACGACTAGTGCGACAGAAGGGATGTCGAAGCCGTTATGGAGATTCCGATACAGCAGACATGGTAGCAGCAGGCTACGTGAACAACGACCACGACGACAACCACGACGGGCCAAGGCAGGGGAACAACTACTATGGAAGCAGTAGTAGAGGCGCTGGCCGCGATTTGAGGTCGAAAACGGAGTGGCATCGACGTCGTGACCAACCACCACTTTTGGCGGAGGAAATGCTCAACGGAGGGTGCACCAGGCACACCTATATCGACAAGGATGGAAGGCGGAAGCCAGCACACCTCCTCATCGAGTGCAGAGAATTCCTTCGGCTCAGTCAAGCGCTTCAGGAGAAGATGCGATCCGAGCAGCCGGTCGCAGGTGCTGTGGCTTATAACACACCACCACCACCACCAAATTCGCCACCGAATGTGGTGCAATAGGGTCATCAGGCAGCCACAATCTAGCATGTCATCAAGCCGCAGCAGCCGGTCGATGAAGAAGAAGCGTTTCCACCACCACGTGGTTTCGTGCCCATGATCTAGAGGGGACGCCCGACAAATCGTGTCCAGAGGAAGCGTGGAAGAGAAGTTTTCCACGCCGAACACACACCGCCATCATCGCCCGAGTACTTGAACTGGTCAGAGCACCCGATCGGCTTCGATCGGTCAGATCACCCGCTGAAGATCCCACGCCCAGGGCACCATGCTCTAGTCCTCGAGGCGCAGATAGGAGGTTTTACCTCCAAAAAAGTGTTCATGGACAGAGGAAGCAGCTTGAATCTCATCTACACTGACACGCTGTGAAAGATCAAGATCCCGATGAATGATCTACTAGCAACAGAGACATCTTTCCACGGAATCATACCGGGGAAGCCGACGTACTCTCTGGGGGTGATACACTTGGACGTCATTTTCGGCACCTGTCGTGGGGATGACTTCAGGGGTATGCCAAGGGCAGCGCAGTCTGCCGGCTGGCGTCCCAGGAATCTCCATGACGCTAAGTCAAGAGGACCAGCTCTGTCCAAAGGGCCAGCTGCGCCAGCAGCAGGCTGGCGACTCCACCGAGGAGAGCCAGAGCCGGGCGAAGATGACAAGACCCCTCCAACGGCTGTTTCGCTGAAAGTGGCATGGCCCCGACAAGATCAACATAGGTGAGGGCCGGGCATGACGCAAGCCACACCCAGGCTCAACCAATCAGCGAGCAAGAGTCTTCCCCACAAAAGAATCCGAGGCAAAAGAGAGGACATATGCCTCCAAGATGCTGGTCTAAAGGGGAAAGCCACTTTATAAAGTGGCTACCGTCAGAGCAGAGGATCACACCGAAGACGCAGCCACGGAGGAGCCGGCATCCGGGCAGCCGGCCACCTAACTTGTAACCAGACCCCTGCCTATATAAAGGGGTCTGGACCCTTAGCCTAGGGGGATCCCATCCATCTTCTTCTTCCTCCTCTAGATCGAACAGTTCGAGAAGCGTTGTAACCACTGTCGAGATAATAGAAAGCAAGGCAGGAAGTAGGGGTGTTACCTCTGGCGTGGAGGGCCCTGAACCTGGGTAAACCGAGGTGTCTCTGTTGGCATAATCCCAAGCCGGGCCCATTGTCGCACACCGTCGAGCCCCTCCGATAAGTCATCCCCATGGCTACTGTCTCTAAATTCCCACGACAGTTGGCGCCCACCCTGGGGCAACGCGCGGTGGCGACTGGAGTCAAGTTCCGGCCGGGATCCCCATTGATTCCTGGCGAGAGGGTCACCTCCGGCCTCGTCTGGAGGTTCGGCACCCTCGACTGCGTCAGCGACAACTTGGCCTGCTTCAAGGACGGCTTCGGCGACAACGGCTCCTTCCTCGACGTCGGCAGCCACCGCTTCTACATCGCCAAGCCCTTCCCGGAGGAGGTGACCGATGTCGGGGGGATGACCCCCGGTAGGGTCAAGAGACTAGAAAGACATAAGGAAAGTGGTTGACTTTGTGTTGGTTGACCAAGGTTGGGCCTGGCCGGAATATAAGAGTATCGGCCAGGCCGGCATATAAGCCGTATCCCAGCCAGTGTTCAGATATGACGGCATAGCCAGGATACATGGTGAAGAGTGCCGGCGTATATATAGATATGCCGGCTTAACCTAGTTGTTATATTATACAGGAACAGGGGAGGCCGGATTACCCGACCTTGGGTCGTTGGTCCGGCATATAGGTCCAGGATATGGCCAACGGCTATATCCTGGACACAGAAGTCAACCAAGGTCACATCCCTACAATCAAGGAGAGAAACATCCAAGCATGGAGGCAGATCATGATGACAGGGTGCACAGTGGTGGTCTACCAACCATCACTGTGCCAAGTACCGACCTTGAGATCACAGTGGAGAGGTCATAGTCCAAGAAGTACATCGTGCAGGGATGTGGAGTCACATCGAGAGCAATCAGGGAGAAAGTCAAGGGGTTCTGCCATCGTCAGCATGTCCTATTTGGAGCGTAGCTGCTGTCTCTTGGTCCAAGTGACCGTTGTAACCCTGGCCACCCCTATATAAGGTGGCACAGGGCACCCTAGCAAAGGGTGGATCTCTTCTCACTCTTTCAGTTCATAGTTCATCTTCCTCCTCTCGCAGAGAGCTTGGAAGCACCATTGTTGTACACTCCATCGATCCAGATATACAACCAGTAGAGCAGGAGTAGGGGTGTTATCTCCTTATGAGAGCCCCGAACCTGGGTAGCTTGTGTGTTCCTTTTTGTCGTGCTTCTTAGCTCACTCCCCTCACCCAAATCCTCCAGCATCTAGTTCGGCCCCCATTTAAGGCATCCCATGGCATATGTTGTTTCACCACAATGACATTTGGCGCCCACCGTGGGGTAGATCGATATGCTGGGCGGAGTGTTCATTCGGACAGGGTCCGTGATAGTGGCGTCGGGAGTGCGCGTGGTCTCTGGCCTCGTCCAGAGGCTAGGCGCGCTCAGCTTCATCAGCGACAACGCCGGATGTCTCGGCGGCCGGCCGTTCCCCAGGGATGGCCGGATCATGACTTTCAGTTCCCACGAGGTGTACGTGGAGACTAAGAGTGTTTACAGGGAGAAGGTGCTGGTGGTGGCGGATCCTCCGTCGCATCTGCTGGCTCACGCTAGGCGTAGCGCTCTCCCAGTAGAGTCGGCAGAGGTGATGATGGCCGGCACATCCGTGCCGCCGGCAGGTGGCGCCGGCAAAGCAACAGCAGCAGCAGATACTCCCCCGGAGCCGGAGAAGGTCAAGAGGTCAGCGCGTCCTCCGTTGGAGCGTGCAGAGAACCTGGCCGGCGCATCCGGCGTGCTAGCTAGGGGCCAGCCCCTCCTCCCCATCATCGATCGGCTTCTCGAGCCGGTGCGGTCCGGCGATGATCCGGAGCAGACGAAGGAGGTCCTGGAGGGATCTCGCCAGGCCCTCACCGACGAGGCCCTGGCCATGCATCAGGAGCGCGAGCGGTTTAACCGATAACTCCATGAGTATGAGGCTGCCCATGGTTTTACTCCTGTGGTAACCCGGCCTAGCCGGATAGAGGAAGTTAGAACTAGAGGTAGAGATCTTAACACTGAGCTAGGTAAAGATGCTAGAGCTAAGAGTCATAGTGCAACTAGTACTGTACCTAAGGTAATCTATAGCTCACCAGTAAAGAACCTTAGAGCAGCAGCAGAAGTAGCTAAGGACTTATCTAGTTTATCCGGTGAAGCACTGCGCGAGCAGCAAGCCCGGCTTAACCATCTTTTGTCTGAAGCTACCAGGTAGCAGGAGGCCTTTAAGAAGGCAAATCCAGGTGCCGGTGCATCCTAGTACATTGCGTTGGTGGGAGGTGCCGGCGGGAGGTCGAAGGGCCAAGCCTTGTCCTCGCATCCAAGTGCCCGGTGTGCGGGAAGTGTGACCTCTGGCCGCCGGGACAAGCAGATCCAGGTGTATGATCCGGCGATTGCTAGAAAACAAGCGGTAGTTCAGAAGAGTGCCAGCCAAGTGGACAAGAATGTCGGCAACAAGAGTGCCGGCCAAAATGTGCCGGCCGGGCAAGGAACACGCCCGGCCGATGGTGGCCGGAGTAACAGTGCTGCCCGGCGTCAGCAGCAGGGCAGCGGATATGCGGTGCAGCAGCAAGGCGCAGGTCAGCCGAGACATCGGGAAGATGATGGAAATTCTGCCCTTGCGAGGACGGGATATCAGCAACAGCAGCAGCAGCAATACCAGCAAGGCCAGCATTATGAGCATTACCAGCCAGAGCAGCAGCAGCAAAAAATGATTCCGTGTCCAATTGCCTCCCGGCTAGGACCTCGGTCTTTGGCCCCGGATGATGCGCGCTTCAAGCTGGACAGAATTTACCAGACAGAGCTGGTGGAAAGACAAGGAGCTCCGGGTCCTATGTGCTTTGGACCCCGGATTATGGGTGAACCGGCACCTTACTATTTTTAGCTCACGCGTGGCGCGAGGACATATAACGGCAGTACAAAGCCAGAAGATTGGTTGGAGGACTACTCCACTGCAGTGAACATTGCCGGAGGAAACCTCAGATGGGCGGTACGCTATGTGCCGCAGATGCTTGAAGGGTCAGCCAGGATATGGCTGAATAATCTGCTGGCCGGAAGCATCAATGGCTGGGTTGATTTTGAAGAGCAGTTTGTGTCAAACTTCACCAGTACCTACAAGAGACCCAACCGCCCGCAACAGCTAGCTAACTGCCGGCAAGGAGAGTATGAGACCGACCATGACTACCTCACTAGGTGGTGCACGCTGCGCAATTCCTGCGAAGGAGTTGTGGAGCAGCAGGCTATCATGTGGTTTGCTGAGGGGTGCCGGCATGGCACCATGCTGTGGCAGAAGCTTCAGAGGGATATGCCGGCCTCCTTGGCCGAGACTATCAAGATTGCCGACAGTTATGCATTGGGAGATCCCATGCAGCCCACCCTTGATTCACAAGGCCAGGGGCAGACCCAGAGGAATAACAATAACACCGGGGGATCGGGGCAGTTCTATCGCCCTGATAACCAGAACAAGAGAAGAGATGACAGGTTGGATTATCGGTATGGTTCGTCACAAGTGGCGGCCGTGGAGGAAGAACAAGGGGGCACCGGCAGTAGCCAGCGTCCGAGATATGAGGGCTATCAGTAGCCTCAGCAGCAGTAGCAAGCGCAGCCCTTCCAGAAAAAGAATGTCTGGGTCAACAAGAATGCCGGCAGCGGCGCTGACCAGAAAAAGCAATGGCCGAAGTATACAGTGGGTCTAGCCATGGACAAACCGTGTGTGTTCCACACATTTCAGCCGGGTAAGCCGCAAATCACTTAACCAGAAACTGTTCATGGCTGGACGACATATTGGCAGGTCGTGCAGGTCCCTTTGGACCAGCTAGGCCACCTATCCCGGCAGCGCCATCGCCGTTGACAGGTGCAAATGCAGTTGCAGTCCCGCCCAGCCGGTTAATCCCGGAAATCAAAGCAATACCAGAAATGCCAGCGTGAATCAAGTTGATCAGAGTTATAACCCGGAGTACTATGCCGGCGGCCCAGCAGTGGGCCGGAATGAATACAAGGAACATGATCAGAGCTACATCGTCTTTGAGACCGAAAGGACAGACAAGCAGAGTTTATACCGGCGGAGCTTGGAAGTGAATGTCGTTATGTCGGCAGTCCCGAAGCTAATGTACTGGTCTGACCAGGCCATTGGCTGGGACAGGGATCACCCCAAGATCATGCCAAACCCCAGCGGATATGCTCTGGTGATGGATCCGACGTTCGTCGGGCCGGCAAAACAATGTGAGGTTCAGCAAGGTCCTCATTGACAATGGAAGCAACATCAACATCATGTATCAAGATACGATGCAGAAGTTGGGCATCAAGGAGAATATGCTGGAGCCAAGCAAGACAACATTCCACGGCATTGTGCCGGGACTTTCGTGTGCGCCGATGGGCAAAATCCGGATAGATGTCATGTTTGGCAACCGGGATAACTGCAGAGTGGAGAACCTCATGTTCGAGGTAGTGGATCTGGACAGTCCCTACCATGCATTGCTGGGCTGGCCGGCATTGGCGAAGTTCATGGCCTCTACTCATGTGGCATATCTGAAGATGAAGATGCCGGGGCCCAGAGGAGTGATTACCATCATTGGTGATTACAAGTGCTCAATGGCGTGTGCTACTGCTGGATCTAATCTGGCCGAGACTCTGATCATAGCAGAGGAAAAGAAGAGGCTCAAGCGAGCAGTGGAGATTGCTGAAACAGTCGTGGCCGGCAAAGCTTTGCCGGGCATGACGAACCCAGGTGGCGACACTTCCTTTCAAGTGGGCAAGGATGTGAAGAAAGTGGCTCTGGATGAGCTTTTCCTGGAGCGCCATGCCCTCATCGGCACGGGTTTAGACCCCAAATAGGAAAGCGAGCTCATCAGCTTCCTCCGTGAGAATCGGGATATCTTTGCATGGTCCACTTCAGACCTGCAAGGTGTGCCGAGGGAGCTGGCTGAGCACGCATTGCATGTAAGGCCGGATGCTAAACCGGTGAAGCAGCCACTCTGGTGGTTTGCAGATGATAGAAGGAAAGCGATTTGGGAGGAAGTGGCTAGGCTCCTAGCTGCCGGCTTTATCAAGGAAGTACTGCATCCGGATTGGGTGTCTAATCCGGTTTTGGTGGAAAAGAAGAAGGATGAGCCCGCCATAGTCAAGATATGGCGGATGTGTGTTGATTACACCAACTTGAACAAGGCATGTCCTAAAGATCCATTCCCGCTCCCTCGGATCGATCAAGTGATTGATTCCACAGCCGGATGTGAACTGTTATCATTTGTAGATGCCTATTCTGGTTTCCACCAGATCCCTTTGTATCAGCCGGATCAAATAAAGACATCCTTTATTACCCCGTACGGGGCTTATTGCTATCTCACTATGCCGTTCGGTTTAAGAAATGCCGGCACAACTTACCAGAGGTGTATGCAAAAATGTTTGCATGACCAAATAGATAGAAATGTGCAGGTGTATGTTGACGATGTCGTCATAAAAACCAAGGAGAGCAAGACTCTCATAGATGACCTCCGGGAAACCTTTGCAAATCTGAGGAGGTTCCGGATGAAGTTGAATCCGGCTAAGTGCACCTTTGGTGTACCGGCAGGCAAATTGCTCGGTTTCCTGGTTTCCAGCCGGGGTATTGAGGTAAATCCCGGCAAGATTCGTGCCATAGAGAGAATGAAGCCACCGACAAATCTGAAGGAAGTACAAAAGTTCACTGGGTGCCTTGCATCCCTGAGCCATTTCATAAGCCGGCTGGGAGAGAAAGCCTTGTCGTTATATCAACTGATGAAGAAGTCCGACACGTTTGTCTGGACAATGCAAGCAGATGCAGCTTTCAAGGAGTTGAAGCAGATGTTGTCAACAGCGCCGGTATTGGCATCTCCAATGCCGAAGGAGCCGATGTTGCTCTATATAGCGGCGACCAACAGAGTTGTCAGTGCAGTGGTGGTAGTGCATCGAGAGGAAGGAGGCAAAACCGTGCAACGGCCGGTATATTATTTGAGTGAAGTCCTCTCTACCTCAAAGAAAAACTACCCCATTATCAGAAGATGACATATGGTGTCTATATGGAGGCCAAGAAGCTCAAGCATTACTTCCAGGAGCATCCAATCCGGGTAGTGGCTGAGGCCCCTATCTCGGAAATCATAAGCAACAAAGATGCCAGCGGCCGGATAGCCAAGTGGGCAATAGAGCTTTCACCGTATATACCTCAGTATGACAAGAGGGATACCATCAAGTCACAGGTGTTGGCCGATTTCTTCATTGATTGGGCCGAGATACAGTATGAGCCACCACTGCCAGACGCAAACTATTGGAGAATGCATTTTGATGGGTCCAAAACAATTCATGGCTTGGGTGCCGGCATAGTTCTCAATTTACCCAAGAATGACCAGTTGAGATATGTTCTGCAGATCCACTTTGCAGCATCAAATAACGTGGCGGAGTATGAGGCACTTGTGCATGGCCTGAAGGTGTCAAAGGACATAGGCATTCGCCGGATTATGTGTTTCGGTGATTCGGATTTGGTGATTCAACAGTTTTCGGCATATGGGATGCGCATGATGCCAACATGGGATCCTACTGTTTCTTGGTGCAGCAGTTGAGTGGCTACTTCGAAGGTTGTGAGTTCCGGCATGTCCCTCGGGCTCAGAATGAAGCGGCCAATACATTGTCCAAGTTGGGATCTTCTAGAGAGTCCATTCCGCCCGGCATTTCGCTGGAGCATCTGAGGAAGCCATCAATCAAGCCCTCGCTGGAGTCATCGTCCATATATGTTCCGCTGAGCCCAGAAGAAGCAGTTCCAATGGAGATAGATGTTGATGCTAGTTCAGATAACCCGGGGACTGCTCTCTCAGTCCCGGGGACTGGGCCGACATACGCGGTGACTGCTGTGTTCCGGAGCAGAAGCAAGGGAAAGGGAAAAATGTATCAAGAAGTTGTTCCGGCATACTCGGGGACTGCTTCGGCATATCCGGGCACTGCTCTCTCAGTCCCGGGGACTTCGCAGCCCATGGAGATCGATTATGTGTCGGTCAAAGTGATGGAGATAGATCAACCAGTGTTTACTGCCAGGGAGGTGCCCTCATGGGCGCGACCAATTATGGAGTTTTTGGTTGATGGTCAATTGCCAGCAGATGAGGCTGAAGCCCGCCGGGTTATGAGAAGATCAAAAGCATACACCATCATCAATAGAGAAATATATAAGAGAAGTGCCACGGGTGTACTGCAAAGATGTGTTGAATCTGCGGAAGGCCAGGAGATGCTCCGAGAAATTCATTAGGGGGAGTGTGGTCACCACGCTTCATCCAGAGCCCTAGTGTCAAAAGTATTCCGGCATGGGTTTTACTGGCCGACGGCACTGCGAGAAGCAGAGGACTTGGTCCGGAAGTGCAATGGGTGTCAGATGTATGCCCACCAGATTCATCAGCCGGCATCAGCGTTAAAAACTATCCCGATAACATGGCCCTTTGCTGTTTGGGGCCTGGATATGGTCGGGGCATTTAAGACGGCAAGGGGAAAGATGACTCATATTCTGGTCATGGTGGATAAATTCACCAAGTGGATTGAAGTAAAGCCAATAAGCAAATGTGATGGCCACACAGCAGTGAAATTCTTAAAGGATATAATCTTGAGATACGGTGTTCCGCATAGCATCATCACTGACAATGGGTCGAACTTTGCCCAAGGGCCATTTGCCAGATATTGTGAGGAGGTGGGAATCCGGCTAGACATTGCGTCGGTCGCTCACCCTTGTACCAATGGCCAAGTGGAAAGATCAAATGGATTAGTGTTATTCGGCATAAAACCCCGGTTGATAGAGCCACTAGAGAAGACTCCTGGATGTTGGCTAGATGAATTGCCAGCAGTGCTTTGGAGCTTTAGGTCAACTCTGAATAGGTCAACAGGCTATACGCCATTTTTTCTGGTGTATGGAGCAGAAGCTGTGCTTCCAACAGATGTAATACATGATGCACCAAGGGTGGTGCTATATACCGAGGAAGAGGCTAAAGAAGCCAGAGAAAATGATGTTGATCTGCTGGAAGAAGCAAGAGAGATAACACTATCAAGAACTGCAGTATATCAGCAGAACCTCAGACGCTATCATGCGCAGAAGGTGAATCCAAGGAGATTCCAAGAGGGAGATTTAGTGCTCTGGCTAAGGCAAGGCACAGAAGGCCGGCATAAGTTAACTCCTCCATGGGAGGGGCCATTCATTATGAGCAGGGCTCTGCACAATGATGCCTACTATCTTATAGATGCGCAGGCCCCCAAGAAGAACACGGTGGATAGGTCCGGAAAAGAAACCAAGCGGCCATGGAACATAGCTCTGCTCCGTCCTTTTTACTCCTGAAGCTTAATGTATGTATTTCCATTTTGCTTTGTGTCCCGGCACTATATGCCGGCGCAAGACTAATGAATGAAATGTCGGCATCCCGAGGAGATCGGGCACTGCCTCTGGTATATATTGTTGTCTATGTTCAGTTTTTCATTTATATGTCGGCTGGCTTGATTTGAATGTTTCCTATGTCGGCCTAGTAATGTGTCGGCACCAAAGGCCGCTCTTCGACTTAGCTGCTGTCCGAAACCCGGCTTCATGGCTAGCAAGAGTAGATGCCGGAGATTGTCTACACATGGAAAATGGCTAAGGAAAGATAAAGCAAGGGAACCGACATTTATCTTACTGCAAAAGTTAAAACT
Source organism: Dactylis glomerata (assembly GCA_007115705.1). NCBI lineage: Eukaryota > Viridiplantae > Streptophyta > Magnoliopsida > Poales > Poaceae > Dactylis > Dactylis glomerata. The sequence continues at coordinate 386,783 of QXEO01000454.1, forward strand.
TGAAGTGTCGGGTGATTTGAAGTATAAGTTTCAAAGTTTAAGTACTGTATGTTTAATAAAGCAACCTTGAGACTCATACGTCAAAAGCCGAATAAGGTAGGCAAGTAGCCAAGGTTGTGGAGTTAAAGAAATAGGAAAACAAACTCGGTGACTTAGCCAAAAGATGATCCGGCATTCATAAGCAAGCAAACCAAATTAAAACTTGTTCAGGTAGCAAACCAAAGGAAATAGAGTGTATCTTACAACTGCACCCGGCATACCGGGGATCTGATAAAACTTTAAAGTTTTTGTGCTGCAAAGTTTAAGGGGCAGGAGTGGAAGCAGAGCCGCCGGTAGGTGGAGCTGTGGCAGTAGAGATATCGGCTTCAGGAGTGCCGGATCCAGCAGAAGGAATAGAGCCATCACCTCCGGCCGGGGCAGGACCCTGCTCCGGAGCTTCAGTGTCGGCGTCTTCAGCTTCTTCTTAATCTTGGCTGGAGTCTGAGCCCTCAGCATCATCCTTCTTCTCCGGCTCGCGCATGTCCCGGACGAAGGCCTCAGTGTCGGCGTAGTCCACATAGCTATGGGCTAACTCCTGGCGACGCCGGATAAACTCCGGGTCTGTGGTCCACACAGATCCTTCATGCACAGAGCGCAAAGTCTCCAAGTCAACCTTTTCATACCAAGAGAGGAAGTAAGTGAGAGCTTCATCAGCTCCCACCCTTGCGCCGGAGTCCCGCCATTCCCTGAGGCGAACTTTGGAGAGCTGCAAATCATTGTCGAGGTCAAGAGGGTCAGTGGGTGTTCTCTGTCCCGGCCAGAGGGCAGAGTGTGCTTCCTGAGCACCAAGGAAGAGATCTTCAGTGTAGGATGTCATGGCGTTCTTGCGGGCTTCCAGAGCGATCAGCTGCTCAGACATGTCCCAGCTGGATGAGTCAACCGGAGCATTCCGGTTCACCCGATCCACCTGCAGAGCCTTCTCAACGTCCTCGACGGAAGTAGGGAACATGCCTAAAAGATAAAGTAGATGTTAGAAACAGGAATATAGGTCGGCATGAAGGTTATGCCAGAAAAGATCATTATATGTCGGACAAGATGTGTCGGGCAGAAGAGGATTTGAAGCTTACTGGCAAAATCGACGTTGAGCCGGGCAATATCAACTTCCCACTTGGTGGCCTGCTCCTTCAGATGCTGCAATTCAGTTTTGGCTCCGGCGGCATCAGCTTCGGAGGTGACAAGCAGCCCCTGGACCTTCTTAAGTTGGCCATCCCTCTCCTCCTTTTCGTCCAGGAGCTCAGTAATCTGGCTCTTCAGTTGCTCCATCTCAGCTTTGTGGGCGATATCTCTTTCATCCAACTGCTTGGCCACATCCACCGAGGACACACAGTCCTGGTGGCGCGCTTCCAGTGCAGCCTTTTCATCTGCAAGGATTTGAAGTTAAAAGGATTTGAGGATAGAAGAATAAAAAGAATTTGAAGATAGGAAACAATCACAAAGATTGAAGGGTTTGAAGTATAGAGTGCTTATTTGAAGATGGGCAGAATCCAGCATACCTGTGAGCTCCTTTACCCTCTTAACAAGCTCGGTGACTTGTTCCTCAGCAGTGGCTGAAAAATGTCGGCAAAGGGTTATGTGTCGGTGCATCAAGATGTGTTGGCAAGAGGAATATTGCGAAGTAAAAGGAGGAAAGGCATCCGGCATATAATGGTATGTCGGCTGAGTTTACCTTTCTTGGTCAGATCCAGGCGAAGTTTGCTATCCTCGTCAGATAACTTCCGATGCTCGCATACCAGGTCATGATACATGTCGGCACGTGCATTGTTCATGCGCTGCAAAAGTGTTGGGATTTGAAATGTTATGAGAGAAATTTAGCATATCAGTTAAGTTGAAGATTCTACCAAGTTTTCATTTTTTGAAGACCCGGCACAGGTGCTGCGCACCTATCCCGGCCCTCGGTGACTATGATTTGAAGCTCGGATCGAGCTTATATGTCGGACAGTTGGATTTGAAAACACCTAAGTGGAAAATAATATTTGAAAATCCCGGATGTCCGTATCCCGGACAACCGACATTTTCGGGGACTGGGGATATATAAGGAAAATACTTACGTTGGTGGCATCGGCCAAAAGGTGAAGCCTCTGCTGGATGCTGAGGAGCTCACTGGCAATAGGAATGGGCTTGGCCGGTATAACATCAGGATTGCCAGGGGCCGGAACTCCGGCCAGTTTCTTCTTCTTGGAGCTGGCAGTGTCCATGTAATCAGCATCGTTCTACTTCATGCAGTATTCCTTAAGGGATCCAAGGCTTTTATCGCTCTTGGTCAGCAGAGAAACGCGGCCCTCAAGTTCCGGTGTCTGAAAGAAGCTGGGCCGGGCCGCTGCCTTGCCAAAATGAAGTGTCATGGCAGAGCTGGAGGGTGCGGGCTTAGCAGATGCCGGCGTAGTTGTAGCAGATGGTGTCACGGTCTTGATGATTTGCTTCATCTTAAAAGTGCCGGTCTTGGCCGGGACAGCAGTCTTTTCAGGAGTTGGAGCTTTCGGCATTGGTTGTTCCAGCGCGGCCGGTGTAGCTTGTCCTGCAGAAATTGGTGCCGGGTTAATCCGGACTTCTGGTACTTTGGGAGCTTTTCCTTTCTCTATGCCGGCGCTCTTGTCGCCTGCGTCGGCATCTTCAGCAGTTTCGGCGCCGCTGGCGGGCGCGCCGGTGTTAGAAGCATCTTGTTGAGCCCCCGTGTCCATGTGGACATCGGGGGCAGAAGTATCTTGTTGAGCCCCCGAGTCCATGTGGATGTCGGGGGCAGAGTTGTCATGTTCCGGAGGAGGATCATCCTTCGCCGGGGAAGAGGCCTTTTCGGGCGCAGGCAAAGAAGCCGGCACCGGAGAGGTGGTATGGCTGGCAGCAGGTATGTCGGGGCGTGCAGCAGTCGCCGGCTTATCAACATTGGGGCTGGTACTAGAACTGGAGGCTTGTTCCGGCGCAAGAGGAGCCCTGAGGAGGAAAAGAGCAAGTTAGTAAAACAGAAGAAAAGTCCCGGAAGTATTGTAAGGGGAAGAAAGTTACCCCGAGGCAACAAGTCTCTGCCTCTTGGGCTGGGGCACGCCGATCTTCTGCCTCTTATGCGTTTGAGCTGGTTCAGGCTGGGGCTTCACTCCGCGCTTCCGGCCGGCATGTCCACCGGTGGAGGGAGGTCCCTGATTTAGAGGGGCAGCATCGATGACTTACTCGTCCGGGATAACTGAGGACGGTATTGTGGGAAAGGCATAAGCAAGTGGCGTTGGGTCATAGTACATCAGGATCTCCTCATCAGAATCATCCTCACTCCAGTCTTTAATGGAATGCCGGGATGAGGAGGCCTTACCCGCGGCAGAAGCGGCGCGGGTGTTCTTCGGCAGTCTGTCGTCATGATCCGGATCTTCGGGATCCGCAACAGTGCGGTCTGCGGCGATCTTAATCCGGGAGTTCTCCATATCCTGGAAGCTGAATTTCTGCATAAGACATAGCAAGTTGATCAGAAACAAGAAGTATGTCGGCAATAGCAATATGTCGGATCAAGTATTGTGATATCGGCAACAACAGTATATCGGCTTAAGCATTTATATGTCGGTAGAGAGGATATGCCGGGCGAAAAGCAAAAGTATCGGCTAAAGAGGTTTACCATCGGGGCGGGGCGGTCCCGGCTGTATGGCTCGAGCCCCCAGGCAAAGGTGACTTGCGAAGACTTGCAGATATCTTTAACCCGCCGCAGAATGTCGGTGGGGCTTAGCTCATGAGTGGAGTGTCGAGTGGGATCCATGGCCCCGCTCATCTGGCAAATCTTGTGGGACCGGCGCAGAAGAGGAGAGACACGCTGGCTAATGAAGCAAGCAACAATGTCCTGCGGCGTCAGGCCGGCATCTCGCAGCTCGCTCTTAACCCGGTGGAGGGCATTGACCGGCCCCACCATGTTCTTCGGGTTATATGTCCAATTCTTCATCTCAAAGGGTGGCTCGTCCACATATGGCGGTAGGTTGAGCAGATCGGCATCCGTGGTGTTCTTCACGTAGAAGAAACTCTTCTGCCATTTCTTGCAAGACTCGAGCAATTCTATCTTTGGAAAGTCGGAGCCTTTCCAGGACATGATGGTGGCCGCGCCACATTGGGTCATGGGGCGATCCTTCTTTTCCTGAGCAGTTTCTGGCGGGTCGTCCTTGCTCCGGGGCTCTTGAGCGCTCTGTTTGCGCAGCTGGAAGTATTTTGCCCATGCCTGGGCAAAGGGCTCTATGCCGGCATAGCCCTCGCAGAAAGCAGCAAAGGCCGACAGAATCATCACCGCGTTTGCTGGCAGGTGATGAGGCTGCAGGCCGTAGGTATCCAGGAAGTCCCGAAAGAAGTCACTAACCGGCAGAGCGAAGCCCCGCTCAAAGTGAGAGATGAAGACGACGCGTTCGCCGGATTCAGGTGCCGGCACAGTCTCTCCGGCAGGTAGCCGGCACACTACGCCGGCCGAGACACGTCTCGTTGTGGTAATCTAGGATATGTCGGCCGGGGTCACCTCTGACCCCTCCTAGCCGGAACGTCCCTGTACCTGGGCCGGATTATCCTCCTCCGGCGCAGAAGTGGCTGTCATGCTAGATGAAGCCATCATGGTAGCCGGGACAGGGCGTGAGAGCCGGAGTCCCGTGTTGTTAGTCCTAGCAGAAGCAGAGTGAAGGGGTAAAGTTAGTCTCTCCGGCAAACAAGTCTCACGCAGGTTAGTAGGAAGAGAAGATCTACCGACGCAGTTAAATCGGAAATAATTAGAGAATAATCCCTACGGGAAGAACACCTGCAAAGTTCCTGAGAAGATTACTAGCAATGCTAACCGAACCAACTAGATGCCAAGCAAAGCAACTAAAGGAGATCTAGGCAAACGGAGTTACCATTGCAAATCCACAGAGAGGCAAGAATGAAGAAGAGCTAAGAAAGGGGAAGAGCTCACCGGAGCTTGCACGGCGGTGATGGAGCGACGGCGAGCTTGCGGAGAAAGATCTGATCTCCCCAAGCAATATGCTGGAGAGGAAGAGGACCGGCGACATCGAGGATGAAGAAGCCGAGCGACAGTGAGAATCGGTGCCGGCGTGAAGATGGACGACGGCGGCGCGGAGTCTCTGTGGCTCGGTCCGGCGGAGGAGAGCTCGAGGTGAAAAGGCGGAGGAAGAAGAAGGAGTGGGGTAAAAGGCGAGAGTTACCCCCGCTCCCCTATTTATACCGCGGGACGGTGGTCGTGGGTACGGTGGTAGTGCTCCACTACCCGACCGTTTCTGCGGAGGATCACCACATGGCGGCGCGTCGTGGGGCAGCGGTTCCAGTAACCGTGCCTCTAGGCCAGTTATGGCAATGATGACAGGCAGTAATCAGGTTCTGAACTATCACTTGATGTGACCGTTCACAGTGGCAGAGCGGTTACAAGTTTCGAGGAAAACTGTCGGACTTGGCTTCTCGGGGAAGCTTCAGCTATGTGCCGGCATGACCATGCTTGAAACAAATCCCATCCGGAATACCTTCGGGACCGACCGGATTAACTTTTAGAGAAGGAAGAGGAGCCGACATATACACGGAGGGCCGGCATATAATTTAATCGCCGGCATATAATCAAGAGCCGGGATATCAGAAAAGAGCTAATATGCTGAACCTGCCAAGGCCCCTCAGTTAAGACTGGGGGACCTCGACAGCTTCGGGGACTAGTGTCGGGGGGATGACCCCCGGTAGGGTCAAGAGACTAGAAAGACATAAGGAAAGTGGTTGACTTTATGTTGGTTGACCAAGGTTGGGCCTGGCCGGAATATAAGAGTATCGGCCAGGCCGGCATATAAGCCATATCCCGGACAGTGTTCAGATATGACGGCATAGCCGGGATACATGGTGAAGAGTGCCGGCGTATATATAGATATGCCGGCTTAACCTAGTTGTTATATTATATGGGAACAGGGGAGGCCGGATTACCCGACCTTGGGTCATTGGTCCGACATATAGGTCCAGGATATGGCCAACGGCTATATCCTGGACACAGAAGTCAACCAAGGTCACATCCCTACAATCAAGGAGAGAAACATCCAAGCATGGAGGCAGATCATGATGACAGGGTGCACAGTGGTGGTCTACCAACCATCACTGTGCCAAGTACCGACCTTGACATCACAGTGGAGAGGTCACAGTCCAGGAAGTACATCGTACAGGGATGTGGAGTCACATCGAGAGCAATCAGGGAGAAAGTCAAGGGGTCCTGCCATCGTCAGCATGTCCTATTTAGAGCGTAGCTGCTGTCTCTTGGTCCAAGTGACCGTTGTAACCCTGGCCACCCCTATATAAGGTGGCACAGGGCACCCTAGCAAAGGGTGGATCTCTTCTCACTCTTTCAGTTCGTAGTTCGTCTTCCTCCTCTCGCAGAGAGCTTGGAAGCACCATTGTTGTACACTCCATCGATCCAGATATACAACCAGTAGAGCAGGAGTAGGGGTGTTATCTCCTTACGAGAGCCCCGAACCTGGGTAGCTTGTGTGTTCCTTTCTGTCGTGCTTCTTAGCTCGCTCCCCTCACCCGAATCCTCCAGCATCTAGTTCGGCCCCCATTTAAGACATCCCATGGCATATGTTGTTTCACCACGACGACAACCGATGTCCTCAACCCTCTCATCGACGGAGGCTCGAGCTACGGCGAAAGCTGCGACTTTGGCGCCATGGTCGAAGTGATGGCCCTGGGAGACGAGGAGGGTGGCGACTCACCGCGCACCGCGCGCCCGCCGCTCGAACGCCTTTCTCCACAGGAGCAGAACGCTCCACTCCTAGAGTAGGACACCTCGAACATCGCCGTCGTGGACCTGCGCGCACCGCTCGACCAAGTCATCGACCCCACCCAGGTTGCGGAGGCCCTAGAGCGGACGCACCTCGTTCTCCTCAGCAGGGCGGCCGAGGAGGAGACCGTCCGGCATTGCATGAGCACCACGCTCCGCGAGTTCTACGATGCGCATGGAGACGCGCCGGACGAGCTTGTTCATGGCCAGCAGCGCGGCCATGGACTCGTTGCCGCGGGCTCCAGCCAGGTCCAGCGGTCGCCATCGACAAGCCTAGGCTATGGGGGGCGCGGACAGGGTGGTCGTGCTCCGAGCTGCAACACCCAAGGTCACCGCGCCCAGCAGGCTGGCGGAGCTGGCAAGCTGCGCCCAGTCCTGGCGCCGATGCCAGGGCTGGAGCCTCAAGCTCGCCAACCGGCCCTACACATCCATCTGTGGCTTGACCACATGAAGACGCTCCCTAGGGGACCTGCTAGCTCAAAGCGAACGGCTACTGACCAAGGAGGCCCGGGGGCTGCTGGTGGCGGTCAGGGGCGCAAGGAGGGCAAGTATACCCTCGATGGTGCACTTGACCAGACATGCAAATTCCACAGCACCCCTAGCAGGGAAGCGACCCACTCCACGCGTCAGTGCCGTTTCATGAGAGAGCTGGAGCAGCGTGCTCAGCAGCTCCCTGGAGTTTCGCAAGCGCTGCCGGCTGGAGGTCAGGAGGACCAGCAGCACGAGCCGGCTGCCGATGATCCGGATCAAGGCGAGGATGACTTTCCGGCGGATGTTGAGCAATATCACATCTTTACTACCCCGTGTTGGAATTATGCCCTAGAGGCAATAATAAAGGTGTTATTATTATAATTCTTGTTCATGATAATGTTTATATTCCATGCTAGAATTGTATTAAGCAGAAACTTTAATACTTGTGTGGTTTATGAATAACACCGTGTCCCTAGTACGCCTCTATGGACTAGCTCATTGATTAATGATGGTTGAGGTTTCCTAACCATAGACATGAGTTGTCAATTAATAATGAGATCATGTCATTAGGAGAATGATGTGATGGACAGACCCAAATAAAGCGCAGCAATTAGATCGTGTCATTGTGTTCATCTTTACGAAGCTTTTTCCTATGTCATGTATTGTGTTCCTTAGACCATGAGATAATGCAACTCCCTAGTATGAGAAGAGAGCTTTGAAGTCATCAAACGTCATCCTATGAGAGGGTGATCATAAAGGTGTCTCTCAGGTGATCGGAAAATGCTTGTTGGGTTGTATGTATCGAGATGGAATTTGTCCCTCCCGAGTCGGAGAGATATACTTTGGGCCCACTCGGTAATCGATATCAACACCGCTTGCAAGCACGTGGTTAAGGAGTTAATCACAAAGTGATATCGGATTATGGAACGAGTAAAGTACTTGCTGTGAACGAGATTGAACTAGGTATGCCGATACCGACGATCGAATCTCGGGCGAGTAAAATATCGTGAGACGAAGGGAATATAAATACGGGATTGATTGAATCCTGACATCGTGGTTCATCCGATATGATCATCACTGAGTGCGTGGGAGTCAATATGGATTTCCAGATCCCGCTATTGATTATTGATGGAGATCATGTCCGCGTATTCTCGAACCCGTAGGGTCACACACTTAACGCAAATCAATGCTAGGGTAGTTTTGGGATATATGTGAAAATGTTTCAGGAAGTTACGAAATTGTTCCGGGTGGAAAATACAATGTTTATTAATTACATGAATTAATAAATATTAATCAATATTTATTTGAAAGAAATAAATAAAGAAAAAGGGGAAAAAAGGGAGTGCGGCGGCCAGGGGCGTCACTGGCGCTCGCTCGAGGAGGCGGCCAGGCGCTCGCCCTGGCTCGCTCGCTCGCCCTGGCTCGCTCGCTCGACGAGGCCAGGCGCGCCCTGGTGCGCTCGCTCGACAAGGCCCGGGCCGGCTGCCTCGCTCCTTGGGCCGGCCGTGTGCCCTCTGGGCCGGCTGCATGCGCACTAGTGCCTGGCCTGGCCGGGCGTTGCCTGCAGATATCGATCTATACGATCGAGTATCTTCGTGCGTAGCAAGGCATCAGGCGGCGGCGTAGTGGTAAGTTTTTAGAAAACTTGTTCAGCACTTTTAGGTTTGCATCGTGCACCTATAAATACAAGTGCACAGGGCTGGCCGTCGTACCAGTTTTTTGCGGAGCCGCTGCCCGGTTTTTGAAGCCTCTTTTCTCCGTTCTTTCTCCACCATGCAAACAGGCGAAGCCCTGTCGGCGCATACTCTCCACCATAGATACCACGACGTCGTGTTGTCGATCCCATCTACCACTCCACCATATCTCGCTGGACCGGGAAGGCAGAGTCATTGGTGCGCTGTACATGTGCATCTCTCGGAGGCGTCGCCACTTGCGGCGTTGGATCAGATCGGATCTCGAGGAGGAGACGGCTAGTATGACTACATCATCCATGTTCTGTTGAACATTTCCGCCGTGCGATTTCTTCAAGGGTATGAAGATCTCATCTATCTCTCTCGTTGATTACATCTCCTAGATTAGATCTTGGCTTTCTCGTTCACATCCGTAGGAATTTTTTTGATTTACTATGCTGCGAAACCCTTCACCCCGGGCAAAGACAAAAGGAACGACCTTTGGCACGAGGCGGAGGTGAACGCCATCATGCATGCAGAGCCCCAGTTCATGCACTGGTCCGAGGCGGCCATCACCTGGGGGCGCGAGGACCATCCACGACTGATGCCCAGTCCGGGAGAATATGCTCTGGTCCTGGACCCCGTCATATGTTCTGATACACACACATGCCGGTTCTCCCGCGTGCTCATCGACGGCGGTAGCAGCATCAACCTTCTTTACCAAAGCTCAATGGAGAAGCTGGGCATCCCACTTGCTCAGCTGAAACCGAGCCGGCTCACCTTCCATGGCATCGTGCCTGGGCACTCGTGCACTCCTATGGGCAGGGTGCAGCTGGAGGTTCTCTTTGGGGAGAAAGGTAATAGCCGCCGCGAGCCCATCTGGTTCGAGGTGGCGGACATCAGCAGTCCCTACCATGCATTGCTTGGCCGTCCAGCCCTGGCCAAGTTCATGGCGGTGCCGCACTACGCCTATCTGAAGATGAAGCTCCCAGGGCCCAAGGGCGTGATCACAGTCTCGGAAAGCTTCAAGAAATCGCTAGCGTGCGCCAAGGAGAGCTCGCAGCTGGCAGAAGCATTGGTCATCGCCGAAGAGAAGCGGCAACTCCTCCATCGCGTGGAGCTAACCCAGCAAGATGTGCCGGCTCGCCAGTTGCCGGTGGAGCAGTTCAAGCCGGCCAACGACACTAAGAAGATCCTGCTGGACGAGAGCGATCCCTCCAAGTTTGTCATCATCGGCACCGGCCTTTCTGCTAAATAGTAAAGCGAGCTCACCAGCTTCCTCCGTGAGAATCAGGACATCTTCGAATGGTCTCCAAAGGACATGCCAGGTGTGCCGAGGGAGCTGGCTGAGCACTCACTCAACGTCCGGCCGGATGCCAACCCGGTCAAGCAACCGCTACGGCGCTTTGCAGAAGTGAAAAGGAAAGCCATCGGTGAGGAGATTGCCCGGCTCCTTGCAGCCGGCTTCATCATGGAAGTATTTTGCCCTGACTGGCTGGCGAACCCAGTCTTGGTCCTGAAGAAGAACAACACTTGGCGCATGTGTATCGACTACACCAGCCTCAACAAGGCTTGCCCCAAGGATCCCTTCGCGCTGCCGTGCATCGACCAGGTGATCGATTCCACAGCCGGTTGTGACCTGCTGTCCTTCCTGGACGCCTATTCAGGCTATCACCAGATCTCGCTCTACCGGCCAGATCAGATCAAGACATCCTTCATCACCCCATATGGAGCCTACTACTATGTCACCATGCCATTCGGCTTGAAGAACGCTAGAGCAACTTACCAGTGAACCATGCAGCGATGTCTGCAAGGGCAGATTGGGTGGAACGTGCACGCTTACGTGGATGACGTGGTGGTGAAGACTAAGCAGAGTGGCACGCTCCTGGACGATCTCAAGGAGACCTTCGCCAACCTGCGGCGCTATTGCATGAAGCTCAATCCCGAGAAGTGCACCTTTGGCATGCCGGCTGGACAGCTCCTAGGTTATATCGTTTCCCAGCGAGGGATCGAGGCTAACCCCTCGAAGATAAAAGCCATCGAGGCCCTAGAGCCGCCCACCCAGCTCAGAGATGTGCAGAAGTTTGCTGGATGTTTGGCCTCACTCAGCCGGTTTGTCAGCCGGCTCGGGGAGAAAGCCATGCCGCTGTACCAGCTGATGAAGAAGACGGACCATTTCGTTTGGTCCCAGCGCGCTGATGATACCTTCAACGACTTCAAGCGAGCCTTGTCTACCACGCCAATCCTGGCAGCGCCAGCTCCACGGGAGCCGATGCTGCTCTACATCGCAGCTACTCTGCGAGTCATCAGTGTTGTGATCGTGGTGGAGCGCACCGAGGAAGGCAAGGAGCTGCCGGTTCAACGCCCAGTGTATTACTTGAGTGAGGTGCTCACTCTCTCCAAGCAGAACTACCCGCACTACCAGAAGGTCACGTACGGCATGTACATGGCGTCCAGGAAGCTGAAGCACTACTTCAAGGAGCACCCTATCATGGTGGTGAGCACCACTCCACTCTCGGAGATCATAGGGTGCAAGGATGCAACTGGCAGGGTGTCCAAATGGGCGATTGAGCTTGCTGCTCATACCATTCAGTACAAGCCCAGGACGACAATCAAGTCCCAGATCATAGCAGACTTCTTCGCTGATTGGGGAGAGCACCAGTACTTGCCGCCGGCTCCGGACTCAACATACTGGCGCATGAACTTCGATGGCTCCAAGATGCTCGGGGGCTTGGGAGCCGGTGTCGTTCTCACCTCTCCTAAGGGAGACAAGCTGCAGTACGTGCTGCAGATGCACTTCCGCGCGTCGAACAACGTCGCGGAATATGAGGCCCTGGTGCATGGGCTCAAGCTGGCCATGGAGATTGGAATTCGGAGGATCCTCTGTTTCGGAGACTCCGACCTGGAGGTGCACCAGGTCTCCGGGGAATGGGACACCAAGGACGCCAACATGGCCTCCTATCGCTTCTATGTGCAACAGCTCTGCGGATTCTTCAAGGACTGCGAGTTCCATCACGTCCCTAGGGCAAACAACGACGAAGCGGACATGTTATCCAAGATCGGCTCCACCAAGCAAGATATCCCGGCTGGGGTGTCCTTGGAGATCATCCGCAAGCCATCCATCAAGCCTTCGCCGGAATCCACCTCCATCTATGTGCCCGGAGACCCTGCTCCGGCTCAGGCACCGCCACCGAACTCGGGGGCTGCCGCCTCGGGGCTGAAGGAAGCAGCCGGCCAGCCCAGCACGGCCGGCTTGACGAAGGACTCGGGGGCTGCCGTCTCCAGGCTGTCCCCTCCAGCCGGCCAACCAGGCGAAGCCGGCACGATGACGGACCCGGGGGCTGCTGATCCCTTGGTCGCCAGTGTCTTCCACATACAGGAGATACCATCCTGGGCGGAGCCATTCTCCAACTACCTCATCACTGGGGACGTGCCTCAAGACGAAGCGGAAGCTAGGCGACTTCAACCTCGTGCGCTGGCATACACCATCATCAACAGCGAGCTGTACAAGCGCAGCGTGTCAGGAATCTTCTAGAAGTGCATCGAGCCAGAAGAAAGGATAAAGCTGCTGAGAGAGATACATCAAGGGGAGTGCGGGCATCATGCATCTTCCAGAGCATTGGTGGCTAAGGCCTTCCGCCATGGTTTCTATTGGCCGACGGCCCAGAAGGACGCAGAACAACTGGTGAAGCACTGCAATGGCTGCCAGCGCTTCTCCAAGCATCGGAACACCCCAGCGGCAGCCCTCAAGACCATCCCGCTCACCTGGCCGTTCGCTGTCTGTGGCCTGGACATGGTGGGACCATTCAAGATAGCGCCCGGGGGCTTGACGCATCTGCTGGTCGCAGTGGACAAGTTCACCAAGTGGATCGAAGCAAAGCCAAACAAAAAGCTTGACGGCTCGTCCACCATCAAGTTCTTCAACGAGATCTTCACAAGATATGGAGTTCCCCATAGCATCATCATTGACAACGAGACAAACTTTGCAAAAGGAGTCTTCGCAAAATACTGCAGCCAGAAGGGCATCCGGCTGGACCTGGCGTCAGTGGCGCACCCTCAGACCAATGGTCAAGTGGAGAAGGCAAATGGGCTGATCTTGGCCGACATCAAACCAAGACTGGTCGAGCCTCTTGAACGCTCAGCCGGCTGCTGGGTCGAAGAGCTATCCTCAGTACTTTGGAGCCTGCGCACCACTCCCAACCGCTCTGTCGGCTTCACCCCATTCTTTCTGGTCTACGGGGCAGAGGCAGTGCTGCCCACCGACATTGAATTTGATGCGCCCAGAGTTGTCCAGTACACGGAAAAGCAAGCAAAAGAAGCTCATGAAGATGGTGTTGACCTCCTCGAGGAGGCACGAGAGCAGGCCTTGGCCAGATCAGCGCTTTATCAGCAGCAGCTACGACGATACCACAGCCGGAAGATCCGTCCACTCGCGTTTCGTGAAGGAGATCTCGTGCTTCGGCTGATCCAAAACACCAAAGGCATGCACAAGCTGTCCTCCCCCTGGGAGGGACCATTCACTGTCAGCCGGGTGCTAGGAAATGGGGCATACTACCTCATCGACGCACAAGAGCCCAGGAAGAACAAGGCAGATAATTCTGACAAGGAGACGGAGCATCCCTGGATTGTCAACCTCCTAAGACCTTTCTTCTGCTAAGGCAAAAGCTTGTACCCCGAAAACTTGTCAATGAATAAAGGATAGCGGAACGGCTAGTCACGGCTGGCTCCGAGAAAAACACTTCGTGTATGTTTTTTCCTGCGTTATTCACTTGACCGGCAGTCGGCTCCGGGCACCGAGCCATAGCCGGCTGCCCTAAAAACGATCGATCTCCCGCTAGCCGGATGAGTATTACGTATGGAGCAAGTCTCGAGTGCAACCTCCATCTCCCGGCTTCGCGAAGCCAGAAGGATGGGAGCCGGCAGACCACATACGAAGGAAAGCCGCAGGGGAAAACCGCGAACGATAAAAAGTTGCTCAACTAAGCATTGAAGGCAGTGTTCGTTAACCATGCGTTGGCTAGCTCAAGCTAGGGGCCTAACAGACCGAAGTACTACTTCTCACCCCGCGGCACGCTCCCACCCTAGGCCGGCTTTCGGCTGCCAGCCCAAGGGAGACCAACCGGCACCAGGCTGCCGGTTGGGGGTAGAAGGGCCGAAGGGTGGGGAGATTAAGGAAAAAGTTGAGGGAACCAGGCTAAGGCAGGCCAGCAAACGGTCGATGATCACAGTTTTTTCAATGTTTAGGCTGAGTAGCCACGTCAAGGAGTTTCGAAGCTAGAGCTGCCTCACGTGATGTCAGCACCGTATGCGAACGAGCTAGTTTCAAGCCAGCTATTTTTCTAGCTGCCCCAAAACTCGGGGGCTAGGGGGAAAGGGAATTGGCCCTTAGAAATGGGCCGGCTCCAATCCCTCGCCGGCTGTCCGACCAGTTGGCGCTGTGACATGACCAGCAAAAGGGCATCGAAATCGAAATCTAGCGCTCGCAAAGAAAGGGCTAAGGCCAATGGTTCGGGGTTCACTCTAGCCACGGCAAGGGGCACGCGAAAACCCGTAAAGGGGAGACGTGCCGGCTCCGGTCTCGCCCGAGCCGGCATAGAACGTAGCTTCCGTTCCCGTCTCCTCAAGCCGGTGCTAGCTCGCATCTCCCGAAGCCGGTTGGCAGGGGCACCTTTCCTTCCACGCTGAAGCCAGAAGAGCTTGCTAGGAACGTCCCATTAGGATTGGCGGCTATCTTAGCCCCTACCTATAGGCCTGCGCAGCGACGGTCCTAGCATAGGAGAAGTCTCTACTATGAAATCTTCATCACGCTCTGATGTGAACAGAAGACATTCATACAAGGACAAAGCAAATTTCCACGGCAAACAAGACTTGCAGGAAATTAAAAGTTCTTAACATTTGGCAGGCGATTACATAGATAGGGCCACGCTAAGGGCCGGGATGACAAAAGCTACTCCCCCACCCTAAGCTCCCAGAATCTTCCACTGACAGAGCCGTCGTCAAGGAAGGAGCTGTGGGGGTGCTCACCGCTCACGGCCAGGGGGAGTAGGCACGGGCGCAGCTAGAGGTGTTGACGACGCGGATGCAGAGGACGGGCGACTCGGGGCGACGAGTGTAGATGAGGGACTAGCCGCACTTCAAGTCGTAATCGTCGAGGAACCTTGTCCAGCCGTCGGCGAGGTAGCTCTTCCCCTGCCCATCGTGAAGGATCTCGATAAATAAGAGTGTCGCACCCAACGAGGAGCAGAAGGTGTTGATGAGCAGTTTTGATCAAGGAATCACTGTAAATACTAGCAAACAGGTTTTCAGGGGTATTTTGTAATATGAGTAAATAAAGTGCGAGTAAATAAAAGACAGTAGTAACAATTGCAGCAAGTGGCCCAATCCTTTCTTCAGCAAAGGACAAGCCGGTTGTGTACTTATAATAACCAAACGTTCTCGAGGACACACGGGAGTTTCTGTCAAGAGCTTTCGCTTCATAAAGCCAATAGTCTTTATTGGTTTGATAGGTGTTATGGGGGTGAACCTGTGCTAGCGCACTACCCTTACTAGGATAAATACACACTTGTGATTATACCCCTTGCAAGCATCCACAAATACAAGAAAGTAATTAAGATAAATCTAACCACAGCCTTAAACTCTAAGATCCTACGCTCCCTGGTGCAATGGTTTCCCAACGGAGGTTTAGGTTTCTGTCACTCCAGCAACCCCACAATTGGTAGCCAAATACACAATGCATCTCACTAGGCCCATAAATGGTGAAGTATCATGTAGTCGATGTTCACATGACACCACTAGTGAAATAGCACCACAACAATATCAAACCATTAAATATTTCTCAATAATAATTCACTACTAACATCTTGACTTCTCCCATGTCCTCAAGAACTAAACGAACTACTCACAAGACATCATATGGATCATGATCAGAGGTGAAATAATGGTAAATAACAATATGAACATAAACCTTAATTCAATGGTTCCACTCAATAGCATCAACTACAAGAGTAATCAACACCGGGAAAGTTTCCCCTATGAATATAACAAGATCCAACTCAAGATGTTACAGCGGGATGGCGTGGTGATGGTGGAGATGAAGGTGCTGGTGATGGAGATGATGATGATCCCGATGAAGTCCGGTGCGATGGTGAGACGATGGCGACGATCTCCCCTCTCCGGGAAGGAATTTCCCCGGCAGATTTCTCCCTGCCGGAGAGCTTTTCTCTCTCTGGTCTTTTCTGCCCCGCAGAGGCGGCGGTGTCTAACTCTGAGCCTCCCCCTGACTTAGGTTTTCGGGGGCGATGAAGTACGCGCAGGGGAGAGACCAGAGGTGGGCCAGGGCGGCCTCACACAGGGCTGGCGCGGCCAGGGGGTAGGCCGCGCCACCCTGGCGTGAGGGCCCCTCCTGGCTCCTCTCGACTCCTCCTTCTGGCTTCCTGAGTCTTCTTTCCTGGTATTTTTCTGGAATTTTCCTGATCTTCAAAATATGGTCCCTTGATGGCCCTTTTTCCAGCAGAATCCTGACTCCGGCAGCAAATCCTCCAATGATCATCAAACATGTGAAAACAAAGGAAATAACATAAGTATCAAATCTAAATATGAAATATATCAATGAATAACAGTAAATTATGTTACAAAATAGTGATGTAAAATGGACGTATCAACCCCCCAAGCTTAGACCTCGCTTGTCCCCAAGCGAAAACTAAACTCGGTAAACATGACCACATGTTTATGGAGTGAAGTGTCGATAATCAAAATATGGACAAGAAGCATCACATTCACCAAGGCACAAATTATAATAGACAGCAACTTCCCTTTATAAGATATAGACTTGCAATGGGTAAAAGGGAATCACATGTAAAGATGCACAAGGTAAACTATAATTGGCAATGGCAAACCTTAGTTCTTGGTCAAAGAATGATGAACAGGCTATTCTTTCTTTTGAACGGAGCCTTTTTTAAAACAGAGCTAATATAGCAAAGACCATATGCTCAACAAGGTAAACTTTTGCATTCATAGAAAGCTTTCAAAGATATATTCCTTCAGACAAAAGCATTGTACAAAACAAGGAAGATAGTAAACATGATTAAACGGATCAACATATGGATGAGTGAAACATAACAACTCAAATGCTTGCTTGAGACAGAGGGAAATAGGTTGACTCAACAATAAAGTAAAAGATAGGCCCTTCGCAGAGGGAAGCAGGGATTAAACATGTGCTAGAGCTTTTCATTTGTAAAACAGAGGTAAAAATTTGTTTTGAGAGGTGGTTGCTTTTGTCAACGACTAGCAACGGAGTTCTTGATATCTTCCATACTAAACAAGTGAGAGCGGTTCCGAGATGTTTGATTAATTGGCACTTTGGTGCTCTTTTATAGCTTTGCACTCCTCCCCACCTTTTTCCTTTCTCAAACCATGGCTAACCGATTCCATCGGGTGCCAACCAGCTTTCACATACCATGGAGGAGTGCTTCTTTTTCTTTTCTTTTCTTTTGAGATTATAATGGTCTGACCAGCTCCCTTGCAAAATTAATGACGAGCAGATGAAGCTGCCTAGTCGAGGGGTACTTAATTTAGTATGGAAGATAATAAACCCATCCACTACGTCCTCATGAGCTAAAAACAGTGGCACAAAATGAGAAGTGTTTGAAGATTTTTGAAAGGTAGCACATGAAAATTTACTTGGAATGGCTCGAAATACCATGCATAGGAATTTATAGTGGACTCTTTGGAAATGACTTGGCATTTGGGAATTGGATGCACGAGAAGTATTTCCTCTCAGTACAGGTTTTTGGCTAGCAAGGCTGGGTAGCAAGCATAAGAGTTGCATGAAACAAACAAACATACATATAATAAGAACAATCATGCAAACTCCCTTGAAGGTACAATGATTTTGACCTTGAGAATAACAATGCTTAAAAGCCAAACATAAGGAAAACCTGAAGTGATGTAACTACAAGCACTTCTTTATTCTTTTCTACTTAAACCTCAAGGTAAAGTTGCTACTGACCAAGCTAGGTTTGCCAAAACCAACTAAATTTACTCATGCTCCCAAAGTGATACCAATACCAATCAACAAGACTAACCATATAAGAGAGATTGCAAACTAACATAAAGTGTGCGGAAAGTAAACGATAAAACTTCTCATTAATATTTTATTACCACAACTCACACCAAGGGATACATAGATAACCAACTAAGGAGGATACTTCTAAACTGCAAACTATTCTATAAGATAACTTCTCTATTCATGATATGACTCTACTTGAAAAGTAAATGAGCAAAAGGTAATGATGTGATACCGCGGCACTCCCCCAAGCTTGGAACAAGCCAAGGGGATGCCTATACCGATGACGAATTACTCCTTGGGTGGTATTGGTAGCAGCCTTGGATTAATGAAGTATTCCAGCATCTGGCGAAGCCTAAGATTTTCTTCTTGCAGCATCTCTACCTCCCTTTTCAAAGCTTGATATTGAGCACAAAACCCATAAGTGACCAGCATACCCTCTTCTATCATAGGCATGGAGTTAAGATCCAAAACATGATATGTTGGTCCCTACAGATCATGAGAAAAGATACGTCTAGCTTTTGTTGGTCCTTCAAAAGCAGGGTTCTTGGGCCTTGCTCTCCCTGAACCTTGCTATTCCTTCCACTTTTGGCGCTGGTGATCATCTACCCAGGGTCCTTTGCCCTTGTTGTCACTTGAAGAGGCCATGGCTCCCCCAAGCTTAAGATCAACTCCTGACAGAAACAGCTCGAAACAAAACACGACGAGAAAACGATATACAGACCTCGGGGACTCCGGGGGGTTAAATAGGCGAAAATTATACATCAAAACGAAATCACAGGAGGAAACCGGGACGGAAAAGAGTTCTAGGGTGTTCTCACACCTAGGTGGCGCGGCCAGGGGTGGGCCCACGCCACCTACGTGTGAGAAACACACGGAGTCCTTTTCCTGCCGGTTTTCATCTCGTGATTTATCATATTTAGTAAAAATAGCAAAAATATTAAAGGAAGAGCTTTTCGCGAAACTTCTCTGACTAGAACTGTTACCTATTCGAAAACGAACTCTGCAAGTACCTGCAATTTGTCTTGGATGAATTCTTCTGGAGAAACTGTTTCAATAACATCAACATCTTCATTATAAGAATCTCTAGAAATATAATGTTTGAGTCTTTGCCCATTCACCAATTGTGTAGAGTCATCTTTCAATGAAGCAATCTTAATAGCACCTGAGCGGTACACTTCCACAATAACATATGGTCCTTCCCATTTTGAAAGTAATTTTCCTGCAAAAAAATCTGAGACGAGACCTATACAATAGAACTTTCTCACCAACAAGAAACTCTCTCTTAAGAATTCTCTTATCATGCCATTGCTTGACTTTTTCTTTAAAAAGCCTGGCATTCTCATACGCTTCGTTTCTCCACTCATCTAGAGAACTCAAATCTAATAACCTTTTCTTACCGGCTAGTTTAAAATCTCTATTAAGCTCTCTCACTGCCCAAAAAGCTTTGTGTTCTAATTCTAAGGGCAAGTGACATGCTTTTCCGTAAACCATCTTATAAGGAGACATACCCATGGGGTTCTTATAAGCAGTTCTATAAGCCCATAAAGCATCGTTTAACTTACTAGCCCAGTTTTTCCTAGATCTATTGACAGTCTTCTGCAAGATAGACTTAATCTCCCTATTTGAAAGCTCTACCTGCCCACTAGTTTGGGGATGATAAGCAGAAGCAATTCTATGATTGACATCATATTTAGCAAGAGTTTTTCTAAGACTACCGTGGTTAAAATGAGAACCTCTGTCAGTCATAAGATATCTAGGCACACCAAACCTAGGAAAAATAACATCCTTAAGCATTTTTAACGAGGTCTCACCATCGGCACTCTTTGTAGGTATGGCTTCTACCCATTTAGTAACATAATCAACAACAACAAGTATATGGGTATAGCCTTTTGAAGGAGGAAAAGGACCCATGAAATCAAATCCCCAACAATCAAACGGTTCAATAACAAGAGTGTAACTCATAGGCATTTCATTGCGTCTAGAAATATTACCAACTCTTTGACATTCATCACAAGATAAAACATACCTTCTGGCATCTTTAAAGAGGGTTGGCCAATAAAAACCTGATTGTAGAACCTTCTGTGCGGTTCTATCTCCAGCATGATGCCCTCCATAGGCGCTGCTATGGCATTTTCTTAATATCTCTTGTTGCTCAGATTCCGGTACGTATCTTCGCATAATACCATCAACTCCTTCTTTATATAAGTGTGGGTCATCCCAAAAGTAATGCCTCAAATCATAAAAGAATTTTCTTCTTTGCTGAGCTGTAAAGGTTGGAGGAAAATAATTGGAAACAATAAAGTTAGCATAATCAGCATACCAAGGAAGGTCTCGCGAAGTTACATTTATTGCAGCCAACTGTTCATTTGAAAAACTACCGTTAACAGGAATAGGATCAAAAGAAATGTTTTCCAATCTAGACAAATTGTCAGCCACAGGATTTTCAGCACCTTTCCTATCTACGATATGCAAATCAAACTCTTGTAAAAGTAGCACCCATCTAATAAGCCTAGGCTTAGCATCCTTCTTAGTCATAAGGTATCTAATAGCAGCATGATCAGTATGAATAGTAACTTTAGAATCAACAATGTAAGATCTAAACTTATCACATGCAAAAACAACAGCAAGAAACTCTTTCTCAGTAGTAGCATAATTCTTCTGAGCAGCATCAAGAGTCTTACTAGCATAATGAATAACATTCAACTTATTATCTACGCGCTGTCCAAGAACAGTACCAACAGCAAAATCACTAGCATCACACATAATTTCAAAAGGTAAATTCCAATCAGGTGGTTGAACAATAGGAGCAGTAGTTAAAGCCTTCTTAAGAGTTTCAAAAGCTTCCTTACAATCATCATCAAAGACAAATGGTACATCTTTTTGAAGAAGATTAGTAAGAGGCTTTGAAATCTTACAGAAATCTTTAATAAACCTCCTATAGAAACCAGCATGACCAAGAATACTACGAATACCTTTAACATCTCTGGGACAGGGCATTTTCTCAATTGCCTCCACTTTTGCTCTGTCAACTTCAATACCTCTTTCAGAAATTTTATGTCCAAGGACAATTCCTTCATTCACCATAAAGTGGCATTTCTCCCAATTAAGAACAAGGTTAGTTTCTTCGCATCTCTGCAAAACTTTATCAAGGTTGTGCAAACAATTATCAAAAGAAGTTCCATAGACGGAGAAATCGTCCATGAAGACCTCCACAATTTCTTCACAAAAGCCATGAAAAATAGCAGACATGCATCTTTGAAAAATAGCAGGAGCATTGCATAAACCAAATGGCATACGTCTATAAGCATAAGTTCCATAAGGACAAGTAAAAGTGGTTTTCTCTTGATCATCCTTCTTAACAGCAATTTGAGAAAAACAAGAATAACCATCAAGGAAACAAAAATGAGTCTTCTTAGATAACCTTTCTAGCATTTGATCTATAAACGGTAAAGGATAATGATCTTTCTTAGTAACTTTGTTTACCTTCCTATAATCAATGCACATCCTATAACCAACAACTACCCTTTGAGGAATAAGCTCGTTATTCTCATTAGGCACAACAGTCATACCTCCTTTCTTAGGAACACAATGGACAGGACTAACCCATCTACTATCAGCAATAGGATAAATAATACCAGCATTAAGGAGCTTTAATACCTCATTTCTTACCACATCCTTCATCTTGGGAATTAGGCGGCGTTGATGCTCCACGACTGGCTTCGCGTCTTTCTCCATATTAATGGCATGCTGACATAAAGTGGGAGAAATCCCTTTCAAATCATCAAGCGTATATCCCATAGCTCCTCGGTGTTTCCTCAATATCTCCAGTAATCTTTCTTCTTCCTTTCCTGAAAGTTTAGAGCTAATAATAACAGGATATATTTTCTTATCATCTATATAAGCATATTTAAGATTATCAGGCAAAGGCTTTAATTCGAAAACAGGATCTTCCTTAGGCGGCAAAGTGGTACCAAGATCCTCCACAGGTAGATTATGCTTGATTAATGGTGGTTGACGAAGAAGAATATCGTCAATCTCTTCTCTTTCCTTGCTGACAACATCACTTTCGTGATCTTCCATGAATTGCTACAAGGCATTATTAGGAGCAAGCGCAATAGAAGCAAGCTGTTCAACTCAAAAATTTTCATTAGGCGTGTCATTTTCATAAGAAGTCTTAGCAAACTTGGAAAAATTAAACTCATAAGACTCTCCATTAAACTTAGTAAAAAAATTCTCCTTCTTACAATCTATCACGGCGCCACAAGTGTTCAAAAATGGTCTACCAAAAATAATAGGACAAGTTTTACTAGCCTCCTTACCAAGGACTAGAAAATCAGTAGGGTATTTAGTCTTACCGCAAAGAACTTCCACATCTCGAACAATACCAAGAGGCCAAACAGTCTCTCTGTTAGCAAGCTGAACAACCACATCAATATCTTCAAGTTCACAAGCGCCAATCTCATGCATAATTTCTTTGTAAAGCTCTAAAGGAATAGCACTTGCACTAGCACCAATATCACATAAACCATAATAGCAATGATCTCCAATCCTGACAGAAATAACAGGAACACTTGTTTTCCTATGCTTTTTAGGATGTGAGAGAATGTTAGAAGCATCTTCACAAAAAAGAATATATTCATCCCCTACATCTTTAGTAACAAGATCCTTCAATATAGCTACAGGAGACTTAATAGTAATTTGCTCATCAGGTTCTGCATCTTTCTTAGTACTTTTATTAGACACACTTACCAAAGTAGAATACTTCTTTACCTTAGCAGGGAAAGGTGTCTTCTCAAAATAAGGTTCAGGCACAATGCTATCAACAGTACAAACTTCAGTAGCTGCAGCAGGTAAATGACTAATAGCATCTTTATAAGGCGCATGATATTTGTTCCAATCTTTCTTTGGAACATCAATATAAGAGGCCAAAGCCTTAAGACAATTAGCAAGTATTTGTGAATCAAGACCATAAGCAGCGCTAACACTATGAAAGTCATCGGTCCCCATAAAAGATTTAATGCATTCATAATCATAGTTTATACCTGACTTCCTACCTTTGTCGTTTTCCCAACCTTCAGCATTCTCTTGTATACGGTCAAGAAGTTTCCACTTAGTATCTTCTTTCATATGAGTAAATGATCCAAAGCAAGAAGCATCCAAATAATCCTTATCAGGAAGAGTAAGCCGCGCATAAATATTATCAATAACAATATTATTAGGGAGCTCATGAATGGGGCATTTGAGCATTAGTAACTTCAATCTCCCCCACGCTTGGGCAATACTTTCTCCATCATGAGGCCAAAAATTATATATCCGGTTACGGTCTTTATGAATTTCACTTGGAGGATAAAACTTGGAATAAAAGAGAGGTACAATATCCTCCCATGCCATAGATGGACCATCTTGGAGTAGTCGATACCACTCTTCAGCTCTGCCTTTCAATGATAAAGAGAATAATTTCTTCTTGACCTGGCTTGGTGAAATACCTGCACATCTGAACAACTCGCATAATTCATGTATAAATAATTAGTGATCACCCGGATGGACAGTTCCATCTCCTGAATAGCAGTTATCCATAATACGCCCAACAATTTTCATAGGTATTTTAAAAGGATCAATTTCAGCAGGTGGTGGCGGTGGTGGTTCATCCACATGTGCAGCAGTAGTAGTAGATGTGTTTCCAAATAGGAAACCAAATGGAGAGTTCTCCATAGCAGAGTAAAATAAAAATAAAAGACAAAATAAAAACAATACTCACAGCGACGGTTACCTTTACCAATTCCACTCTTCAATAGCGCTACACATCCCCGGCAATGGCGCCAGAAAATAGTCTTGATGACCCACAAGTATAGGGGGTGTATCGTAGTACTTTCGATAAATAAGAGTGTCGAACCCAATGAGGAGCAGAAGGTGTTGATGAGCAGTTTTGATCAAGGAATCACTGTAAATACTAGCAAACATGTTTTCAGGGGTATTTGGTAATACGAGTAAATAAAGTGCGAGTAAATAAAAGACAGTAGTAAAAATTGCAGCCAGTGGCCCAATCCTTTCTTTAGCAAAGGACAAGACGGTTGTGTACTTATAATAACCAAACGTTCTCGAGGACACACGGGAGTTTCTGTCAAGAGCTTTCGCTTCATAAAGCCAATAGTCTTTATTGGTTTGATAGGTGTTATGGGGGTGAACCTGTGCTAGCGCACTACCCTTACTAGGATAAATACACACTTGTGATTATACCCCTTGCAAGCATCCGCAAATATAAGAAAGTAATTAAGATAAATCTAACCACAGCCTTAAACTCTAAGATCCTACGCTCCCTGGTGCAATGGTTTCCCAACGGAGGTTTAGGTTTCTGTCACTCCAGCAACCCCACAATTGGTAGCCAAATACACAATGCATCTCACTAGGCCCATAAATGGTGAAGTATCATGTAGTCGACGTTCACATGACACCACTAGTGAAATAACACCACAACAATATCAAACCATTAAATATTTCTCAACAATAATTCACTACTAACATCTTGACTTCTCCCATGTCCTCAAGAACTAAACGAACTACTCACAAGACATGATATGGATCATGATCAGAGGTGAAATAATGGTAAATAACAATCTGAACATAAACCTTAATTCAATGGTTCCACTCAATAGCATCAACTACAAGAGTAATCAACACCGGGAAAGTTTCCCCTATGAATATAACAAGATCCAACTCAAGATGTTATAGCGGGATGGCGTGGTGATGGTGGAGATGAAGGTGCTGGTGATGGAGATGATGATGATGATCCCGATGAAGTCCGGTGCGATGGTGATGACGATGGCGATGATCTCCCCTCTCCGGGAAGGAATTTCCCCGGCAGATTTCTCCCTGCTGGAGAGCTTTTCTCTCTCTGGTCTTTTCCGCCCCGCAGAGGCGGCGGTGTCTAACTCTGAGCCTCCCCCTGACTTAGGTTTTCGGGGGCGATGAAGTACGCGCAGGGGCGAGACCAGAGGTGGGCCAGGGCGGCCTCACACAGGGCTGGCGCGGCCAGGGGGTAGGCTGCGCCACCCTGGCGTGAGGGCCCCTCCTGGCTCCTCTCGACTCCTCCTTCTGGCTTCCTGAGTCTTCTGGGAAAATATAATTTCCTGGTATTTTTCTAGAATTTTCCTGATCTTCAAAATATGGTCCCTTGATGGCCCCTTTTCCAGCAGAATCCTGACTCCGACAGCAAATCCTCTAATGATCATCAAACATGTGAAAACAAAGGAAATAACATAAGTATCAAATCTAAATATGAAATATATCAATGAATAACAGTAAATTATGTTACAAAATAGTGATGCAAAATGGATGTATCAGCCGCCGCTGCCCTCTTCCACCATGATGCTCGTCGGGGGGTTCCTCCCCATGGTGCCGACGAAACTGGTGGGGAGCGGCAGGCGCGCCTCGCACCTGGCCCTCAGATGCACCACGAAGGTGGTGAATCCGTGCTCCGAGACGTAGGAGAGCCGCTGCCGCGGCGGCGAGCGCTGAGGCATGCGCACCTTGGCGGCAGCCACGCGGGACGAGCCACCGACGCCTGCGCCGGCGAGGCCCGAGGGAGCCGCCCCGACTGAAATTGCGGTGCCGACGATGGCGGCCGCTGCCTCAAGGGGAGTCACGGCTAGGCCGCTGACGGAGGCTGCGCCCACGGGGGCCGCGACGTTGGTAGCGGCCGAGGCAACCACTCCTGCAGGGGCCACAGTGACGGCGGCGGCGGAAGCCGCCCCAGCAGATTCCGCGGCGGCCGCAGCCGGGAGGGCCGCCAAGGTTCTCTTGTTGCGGCTGCCCGGCGGACGGCCGCGCCTGCGAGGAACCGGCGGTGTCGCCGCCGGGTCTTTCGCCCTGTTCCTACTTCCGAACGGGCGGCCTCGCTTGCGCCCGCCTGATCCGCTGGGGACTCCGGCCCCGGCTCTGCCTAAAGCTCCGGTCGATGACATGGAGGTGAAGGGGATGAGCTGGAGAAGCTGAGGGAACCGCTCGGCGAAGAAGAAGAGTGAAGGCGCTCAGGAGTGGGGAAAAACCCTCGAGAGCTCCAAGCCTTTAAAGGATGGCGAGGCATGAAAAGTCGAGCCGGTTTAATGCGAGTAGATCAAACGCGTGGCGTTTCGATGGGACGCATCACTGACGTAAGCCTCGTCTCGCCACATGACGTTGTCTGGAATCATTACGGAGACCGAAGAGTCCAAGCGACAAGACATGGCACTGCCGCACTGCGCCGGCCACAGCGTGGGATCAGAACCCGAAGCGGCACAAGTTCCGAGGGACCGCGTGCCGACTAGCGGCCGCGTGGCAGCCGCCAGCTGAATCAATACTGGAGCCGGCACGTCCCGAGATGACCGGTGACGCTCCGCGAGACTAGACCTCAAGATCGATGACCTCCGAGCCAGACGAAGAATCCTGGGACTTCGACGGAAGCATGATGACTTCAGCAAGAAATAGAACCCGCCGAAGCCCCATGCTCGCCCATGAGACTTCGCCAGTTTCGGGGGCTAGTGTCGTGGGGATGACTTCAGGGGTATGCCAAGGGCAGCGCAGTCTGCCGGCTGGTGTCCCAGGAATCTCCATGATGCTAAGTCAAGAGGACTGGCTCTGTCCAAAGGGTCGGCTGCGCCAGCAGCCGGCTGGCGACTCCACCGAGGAGAGCCAGAGCCGGGCGAAGATGACAAGACCCCTCCAACGGCTGTTTTGCCGAAAGTGGCCTGGCCCCGACAAGATCGACAGAGGTGAGGGCCGGGCATGACGCAAGCCACGCCCGGGCTCAACCAATCAGCAAGCAAGAGTCTTCCCCACAAAAGAATCCGAGGCAAAAGAGAGGGCATATGCCTCCAAGATGCCGGTCTAAAGGGGAAAGCCACTTTATAAAGTGGCTACCGTCAGAGCAGGCTAGAGGATCACGCCAAAGACGCAGCCACGGAGGAGCCGGCAGTCGGCCACCTAACTTATAACCAGACCCCTGCCTATATAAAGGGGTCTGGACCCTTAGCCTAGGGGGATCCGATCCATCTTCTTCTTCCTCCTCTAGACCGAACAGCTCGAGGAGCGTTGTAACCACTGTCGAGATAATAGAAAGCAAGGCAGGAAGTAGGGGTGTTACCTCCGGCGTGGAGGGCCCTGAACCTGGGTAAACCGAGGTGTCTCTGTTGGCACAATCCCGATCCGGACCCATCGTCGCACACCGTCGAGCCCCTCCGATAAGCCATCCCCATGGCTACTGTCTCTAAATTCCCACGACAGCACCCCCGCAAACTTTAGAAAGGAGAAGATCGAATTCGAGGTCATCGACTGGCCCTCGCAGTACCACACCATCCTCAGGCGACCAGCATTTGCCCGATTCATGGCGGTGCCTCATTACGCTTACCTCAAGCTGCGGATGCCAGCAAACAGAGGGCCATTGACGATCAGCGGAAGCTTCGCCCGCTCCGAAAACTGTGACAAGGATTTCAACACCTTGTCCCAGACATTCAGGATACATGAAGAGCTCCAGCACATCAGGGAGAGCACCAACATGGATATAGACCCCCCGGTGTAGCAGAACGCCCCAGAATTGTCATTCGATGCCAGCAAAGACACGCGGGAGCACCAGATCCACCTGACGGATCCCTCAAAAATGGCGTGGGTGTCGAATTCCCTTTCCCCAGCATAGGAAAGTGCGCTTGTCGAGTTCCTCCGTGAGCACTGGAGGATGTTCGCCTGGTGTCCAGCAGATATGCCAGGCATCCCCAGGGAACTCGCCGAGCACGAATTGAAGATTTTCCCTAACACAAAGCCCATCAAGCAATCGATGCGCCGCTACAATCCGGAGAAGGCCCGGTCGATGGGTGAAGAGATAAATCGCCTCCTTGAGGCGAAATTCATCAGGGAAATAAAGGAGGCCACATGGCTCTCGCCACCGGTCATGGTGGAATAGAAGGACACCAAAATCTATAGGATGTGCATTGACTTCACGACATTAAATAAACACTGCCCAAAAGATTACTTTTCGCTACCTCGAATCGATCAGATCATCGACTCCACCGCTGGTTGCGAGCGTCTCTCATTCCTTGATGCTTACTCGAGATACAACCAAATAAGGTTGAAGGTCGAAGACAAGGACAAGACCATGTTCATCACTCCGCATGGGGTATACTGCTACACAACGATGCCATTCGGGCTAAAGAACGCAGGAGCCACCTATCAACGGTGCATGCAGGCGTGCCTAAAGGAGCAGATCGGTCGTAACATTGAGGTCTATGTCGACGACATCGTCATCAAATCTGCAAAGGCAGATAGTTTGCTCGACGATCTATGGGAAACCTTTGCCAATCCCAATCAGTACAGCATCAAGCTCAATCCAAAGAAGTGATCCTTTGGAGTACCCACAGGCCAGTTGTTGGGCTACCTCATCTCTGAGAGAGTAATCGAAGGCAATCCGGAGAAGATTCAGGCCATTATCAACATGCAGCTGCCGAAGACGCTTCGACATGTCCAGCAGCTGCCAGGTCGTCTAGCGGCGCTTAGCCGCTTTATAAGCAAATTAGGCAAAAAAGCTCTCCCTTTCAATCGGCTCCTACGAAAGATGGACAAGTTTACTTGGACAGAAGAGGTGCAGGCCGCATTCGACGACCTCAAGCGTCACCTTTCGACGTCTCCGGTCCTGGTCACACCTCGAGAGAAAGAGCCCATGTTGCTGTACATAGCTGCAACCAACCAGGTGGTCTGCTCTGCTCTAGTGGTCGAACGCACAGAAGACAGCAAAGAGCATGGGGTGCAAAGACCGGTCTATTATCTCAGCGAAGTACTATCCCCAACCAAGCAAAGGTACCCCCATTATCAGAAGCTAGCATATGCTATATACATGACAGGGAAGAAGCTGCTGCATTACTTCGAATGCCACTCCATCATAGTAGTGGCCTCGACCCCAGTCTCCAGCATACTCAACAATCCCGATGCCACGGGGCGCGTTTCACTTTGGGGTATTACCCTGGGACCTTGGGTGATCACATACCAGCGACAATCAACAATCAAGTCGCAAGTCTTGCCGGATTTCATCGCCAAATGGACCGAAGCACAGATGCCAGAACTCCCAGACTTGTCGAACTCATGGACAATATACGTCGACGGTTCCAAGCGCGTTTCGGGAGCAGGAGCAGGAGTGGTCCTAGTGTCACCACAGGGGGACAAGATGCGCTATGTCCTACACATGCGATTTGCGAACCCCTCGAACAACAAAGCTGAATACGAGGCTGTCCTACATGGCATGCGTATGGCGAAGGCCTGCGGTGCTACTCGCATCAAGATCCACAGGGATTCGAACCTCATTGCCCAGCAAGTCATGAAATAATGTGATGCGACCTGCACAAATATGATAGCATATCGGGCAATGTATGACAAGCTGGAAGGCAACTTCGAGGGGTGTGAGGTGACCCACATCGGCAGGGAAAGCAACGAAGAAGCATACAACTTGGCTAACATCGGATCCAAGTGCTTGCCGATACCACCAGGAGTATTCTTCGAGGAGATCTTCGAACGCTCCGTCAAAATCAAGCCAGCCGTCGACCCAGCGTTAGCAACACACTCGGGGGCTAATCATTCAGGACCCGCCCCAGCAGCAGGGACAGAGGACCCGTCCAAGCAAACCGCCATAGTCATGCTCATCGAGGTGGTCTGGACGAAGCCATACTTGGCTTACCTAATACGAAGCGAGCTACCAGAAGACACCATCAACCGTCGACAAATCATGCGATGCTCCAAGGCCTTCACGATAATCCAATGAGAGCTTTACAAGCGCAGCACCACAGGGGTTCTCCAACGGTGCATAGCGCCCGAAGATGGAATCACTCTCCTAAGAGACATCCACGAAGGAACCTGTGGGCATCATGCCAGTAGTAGGACCTTGGTCGCTAAAGCCTTTCGTTCAGGGTTTTACTAGCTTTCGGCCCTCCACGACGCCAAGAGCATCGTCGAATGGTGTGACGCCTACCAACGCTTTGCAACAAAGCCTCATGCGCCCATGTCAGAGTTACGCACCATACCGGTGGCTTAGCCCTTTGTGCAATGGGGGCTCGATCAAGTAGGACCTCTGCCCAAGTCATCCCGAGGCAGCCACACCTACCTCCTAGTCACCGTTGACAAGTTCTCCAAGTGGATCGAGGCCGTTCCTGTCACCAACCAAGAAGCGACTACGGCGGTCAAGTTCTTTGAGTCCATCATCTACCGATATGGAGTGCCCAATAGCATCATCACCGACAATGGCACTAACTACACTCGGGCGAGTTCCAAGAATTCACCAAAGAGCTCGGCATCAAGATCAAGTATGCATCGGTGGCACATCCCAAGTCCAACGGCCAGGTCGAGAAAGCCAACGGGCTTGCCTGCGCCGGCCTGAAAAAGCAACTCCTTCGACCCCTCAAACGCGCAGCAGGCGCTTGGGTCGAGGAATTACCATCAGTCCTCTGGAGTCTGCAAATGACGCCCAACTCATCCACTGGCTACACGCCGTTCTTCTTGCTCTTCGGAGCAGAAGCAGTGCTTCCCACGGATGTGCGGTACTGCGCACCTCGCGTAGTAGCCTATGTCGAAGAAGATGCACAAACGGCACTGGAAGATGCCCTCGATCTGCTAGATGAAGTGCGAGATGTAGCTCTCACCCGATCGGCAGTCTATCAGCAAAGTCTCCGCAACTACCACAGTAGATGGGTACGCGGATGATCCTTTGAGCCTGACAACCTTGTGCTTTGTCTCAAGCAAACAAGCACGTCAAAGCTGGAGTCACCATGGGAGGGCCCATATCTCGTCTACGAAGCTATCCCAGGAGGAGCCTATCGACTACGCAACCCCAAAACAGGGGTGGACGAGAAGAACCCATGGAACATCGTGCAGCTGTGCCGCTTCTATCCTTAGTGCAGATAGACATCTCCTTTTCCTCTCTCTCTATAACTAGGCGTCGGCAGCAGACCACGCCAGAACATCGTGCTTTTGGCACCAATCAATAAAGTATGATTCCTCATATCATGAGTTGATGTTTACTCGACCCACGCTCAGGGGCTTCGCCTTAAAAATTACTCGACCCACGCTCGGGGGCTTCACCTTAAAAATTACTCGACCCACGCTTGGGGGCTTCGCCTTAAAAATTACTCGACCCACGCTCGGGTGCTTCGCCTTAAAAATTATTCGACCCATGCTCGTGGGCTCCGCCCTTCGACCCACGCTTGGGGGCTTCGCCTTAAAAATTATTCGACCCACGCTCAGGGGCTCCGCCCTTCGACCTACGCTTGGGGGCTCCACCATTCGACCTACACTCAAGAGTTCTGCCTCTCGAATTCTGCTATTCGTCAAAAAATCACAAGATCTCATGTCTCAAACAGGGGACAACACATTGAAAGACCTTGCAAGAGCATGTACAAGGCACAACCACATCTTACACATGCGAACGAGTTAGGCCACTAAAGGATCCCGACTCGCTCTTTGATGATCACTTTCACTAATGATCTATGTCGCGATGCAATCGGTGGCCTGCCTGCAAGCAGAATAATGAGCGGCCATATCAACGCGATCGCTGGGTGTCGGGGGCAGCGTCTTCACCAAATTCATGTCAACCTCTGGGTAATGGGCCCGCACAAAGGATAGGGCAACCAGAGCCCACACCACAAGTGCTCACGAATGAAGCGGTAGATGGCTTCACCGTTCTCGAAGCGGCTAAGCAATGCAGGAAGACCATCAGGCTGGTCATTCAGAGGAAACATCGCCTAATGCACGAGCGCAAGAGCGGCACGACTTGTTTCAGCTAACGCCCTAGCCTGGGAAATTCGATCTTGGAGTACGGTCAACTTCATCGCTTTTGACCGATTAGCCCAGAAGTTGTCTGTGATCGAATTCGCATGTGTCTGAGCTGCACGAAGATGCGCATTCACACATCAAGCCTCAACTTCGCTGTCAAGACACGCATCTGCATTCGACAAAAAGAGACGATCAGAAGATGCTAACCAGAAGAAGAATAGGTGAGGAGCATGAAAAAACTTACATTCCATCACCTTCCCAAGATTTTCGATCTCTCCAAGAAGGAACTTCTCCACGTCCACGGCCAGCAAAGCTTTTGAGAGAGCAATGTTGACTTTGGCGGTAACTATCTTTAGCTCTTGTTGAGCACATTTTAATTGGTCCCGCAAGGAACGGATCAGGGAAAGCTCGCTTGTGGACGGTGCTCGCCTTTCGACGACAGCTGAAGAACTACCAACTGTTTTGTATGAGACGGGTGACGAGGGGTTAACTCGACAAATGTCCTAGATGAAGGACTTAGGATCGGGGAGATAGGGCGTCGGATGAACTCGAAGGTAAAGTTAGTCGAAATAGGTGTGTGTCGAAAGTAAACTTGGGTGTTCAACCTGGCTTGCTTTCAATCTGCCCTACACCGTCCCCTCCTGGCCCCTATATACAGGTGCCAGGTCTCGAGGATCGGGTAGGGTCTGATACAGATTACAATATCAACATACGGTAAGAACTCGTATTCGACTGTCATTACAATTGGGCCTAGCTATACGGGCCTTAGGGGTACTCAACTAACGGGCTCTATTAACTATACCCTTGTCAGTAGCCCCTGAGATTCTACCAGAATTGCAGATTCGGGTTGAATCTCTAATCTTTAAATCTTCGACTTTGATCAATTCTTCGATTTCTTCTTATCTTCAAATCTTCGACTCGGTCTTTCGACTTATTTTCATGATATTTTTTCGCAAGGGGTTTTGATGAACAAGCCTGACAACTCTGACGGATCAAGAGGTCAGTTAACTGCCGGAACAGATACTTGCCACCTACTTCAAATTCAATCCCCTTGGATTTGAATTCGGGATACCGGTCAAACCCATTCTTTTGCCGCATTTAGGACTTACAAAGAATGAATCCCAGTGATTCTCAGGGTACCCAGTGCGTCCACCAGGATTTTCTTTGCGTCGTAGACACGGATACATACCAGCAGAGCGCATCCATGTGCGTATACTAGGCCACACAGGACGGATCCCGGGGTCTTACCTTCGTGATAAATCACGGCATTCGAGTTTCGTTGCGATAACGCAACTCGAGAATCTTATGTCGCAGCCAAGTTTTGACTGATAAAATCAAAGAATTTCGAACTTAAATTAACTTCTTCCAATTCCCTCCCGATGGGAGTAGTCTCTCTATATTTGGTCGACTATGTAGTCGAAGTTCGCATGATAATCTTTCTTCATCTCCACCATTGATTATCTTATCCTCCATCGGGTGCGCGCTCAGCACTCCCGATGGGAGTAGCCCCCGAGGCTATGTTTGAATACTTGTAGTCGAGCATAGGCTCAAAATTCAATTCATCTTCTTTCTTGTAATACCTCCTGCTTACAAGCCCCCGAGCGCAAGGCGAGGTCTTGTATATCGTGCAACCACGCTCTCCCCTTCTTATTTTTCTTCTTTGGTACTTATCGTCTGCTACGTGCAGAATTTAACACTTTTGTAGAATACGCTTATGGGCTTTACGAAGGCCCAGTAATACGTACTTATAAATTAAGCACCTTCTGGCAAGGGTAAAAAACCCTAATTAGATTCCTCCTCCGCCGCATCATCTTCTCTCGTCATCTAGGGTTTCCAGCCTTCTTCCTCGTCCACATGGCTGACGCGGATGGTTCTCGTTTGAACCTTGGATCTCCGGTGGCGCCGCGAGGTCGGGGGCGCCCTCGTGGAAGCAAAAACAAAACAACCCCGGCCGCCGTAGGATCATCATCGGCCGCTCCGGTTAAACGCCGCCCCGGTCGTCCACCTGGTAGCAAGAACAAGCCTAAGGTGGCTAGCGCTGCCCTAGGTTCAAGCGCTCCTCCTCCTGCTGCTCTCGCTGCTCCTACCGCTCCTCCTAGAATCTTTTCCTTTTTTGCATTGCCATGGCGCAGTGCCGTGAGATTCAGCGCCTGCCGCTGAATTTCACCAAGTTCATGGATGGGCGAGAACTGCGAGAAGCGGTTCTCCGCGAACAATCTGGCAGTGGGACTCCATACGAGGTGGAGGTTTGGTATGATGGCTACGGTGAGCAGTACTTGAAGGGTGGCTGGTCGCAGTTTGCAGAAGACCACGACATCCACCAAGGCTTCTTCATGGCCTTCGACTTCCACATCGGCACGTCGAAGTTTGACGTGAAGATCTATGACGGCACCCAGTGCCAGAAGAAGTATGAAGCTGAAGTCCACTTCCATTATGATCTGTTTTTTATGTAATTTCGTTTGATAATGTCTTTGCTGCCATGTTATCTGTAATGAATATTTGTACTCTGTTTTGATGTTTTTACTAGTACCATGAAAACAAGTCATTGTTCTGAGGTATGCTTTCCATATATCGGGTTCTTTGCGAACCAATTGATATGAAGAATATCGGGTTCTTTTGTGAACCAAGTTGTTTGAATATTTATCGGGTTGTCTGCACAACCTTATAGTGAAAAAAGATCTCCAAGTCGCGATAAAAATTCCTTTCGTACGACCCGAGGGTTGAAGCCCCCGAGCGGAGAAGTAAAAATATTTGTACAATTTTGTTGAGTTCAACCCAAAGAGCCCGACCCGTGGCCTCATGTTCTGGGTTCAGAAGGTTAACTCGAGTTTACTGATACCACTAGATTTATTCTACGCGTAAAAACGCCGTAGCTGCTCTGCATTCCATGGGTTGCTCTCGTCTTTCCCTGTCTTCTTGTCTTGTAGTCGATATGCTCCTCCTGGTATTACTTCTGTGATGATGTATGGTCCTACCCAAGGGGACTCCAATTTGCCGTGGCTGTCTTGCCTGAGTCGCAAAACTAGGTCTCCCACCACAAAGGATCGCGGACGAACTCGACTGCTGTGGTAGTTTCGTAGACTCTGTTGATACTGCGTCGCTCTTTCTAATGCCTTATCTCTTGCTTCATCTAGTGCATCGACATAATTTTGCAATGCTTCTGTTGATGTTGTCTCGTCGTATGCTGTCACTCTTGGGGCCTCATGTGTAACTTCGACTGGAAGCACGGCTTCTGCGCCATGGACCAGGAAGAAAGGAGTTTCTTGAGTTGCTGCGTTAGGCGTAGTTCTTAGGCTCCAAAGAACGGAGGGCAATTCTTCTACCCAAGCGCTCTTGGCTTTCTCGAGAGGTGCTAAGAGCCTCTTTTTTATCCCACTACATATTAGGCCATTGGCTTTTTCGACTTGCCCATTTGTCTTCGGGTGTGCCACAGATGCGAATTTGAGCTTGATCCCTAGTCCTTCGTAATAATTCTTGAATTCCTTTGAAGTGAAGTTTGTCCCGTTGTCTGTGATGATGCTATACGGTACACCAAAATGGAATACTATCGACTTGATGAAGCTGATTGCTGCTGTCGAATCTTGAGTTGTTACCGGGGCCGCTTCCACCCACTTGGTAAATTTATCGACTGCCACTAGCATGTAAACATGTCCTCCTGGCCAGGATTTGTGCAACTTTCCCACCATATCGAGGCCCCATTGCGCAAAGGGCCAGGACAATGGTATTGTTTGTAGCTCTGCTACTGGTGCATGCGGTCTAGATGCAAATCTTTGACATGCTTCACACTTTCGAACTATATCTTTCGTGTCTTCGATGGCTGTTAGCCAATAAAATCCTGCTCGGAAAGCCTTTGTCGCTATTGCTCTGCTACTAGCATGATGGCCGCACACTCCGCCGTGTATGTCTTTTAGTATTGTTTGTCCTTCCTGGGGCGTTACACAACGCAGCAAAACGCCGGTAATACTCTTCTTGTATAATTTTCCCTACAACACGACAAACGCTTTCGATCGTCGAGTTATCCTCTTGGCTTCCACTGCATCTTCTGGTAATTGTTTATTTATCATGTATGCAAGATATGGCTGCATCCAGGTTTCTTCTATCATCATGACCTCCTCTGGCTCCGACGTAGCCCCCGAGTCTGCTGCAGTAGTCGAGCTTTTTCCACTTTTTATTGATCTTTCTATTATTTCTTCCCAAAATACTCCGGACGGCACGGGTAAGCACTGTGACCCGATATTTGCTAAATTGTCGGCTTCTTCATTACTATTCCTGCTTATGTGCGAGACTTTGCATCCATCGAATGTTCCTTCGAGATAATGGTATAAATTCTTGTAGGCCATCATGTTGTCATTGATTGTGTCACATCTGTTCATAACTTGCTGGACAACGAGGTTAGAATC
Organism: Dactylis glomerata; assembly: GCA_007115705.1. NCBI lineage: Eukaryota > Viridiplantae > Streptophyta > Magnoliopsida > Poales > Poaceae > Dactylis > Dactylis glomerata. The sequence continues at coordinate 422,957 of QXEO01000454.1, forward strand.
TCCAAATATTTTTAGGCGAGTTGCTCCACATGCTTTAGCCATCTTCATTCCGTGCAACAAAGCCTCGTATTCTGCTTCGTTATTAGAAGCCTGTGGAAAGCTCATCCTTAAGACATACTTCAATTTATCGTCGTGGGGCAATATCAAGACCACTCCCGTGCCTGCGCCTTGGAGTCTTTTAGAACCGTCGAAGTACATTGTCCAAACACTGGATAAGTCTGGTGGTCCCGTGCTCTGCAGCTCCAGCCACTCTGCCGTAAAATCTGGCAAGACTTGCGACTTGATCGCCTTCCTTTTTTCGTACGTGATGTCCATGGGAGATAGCTCGATTCCCCACAAAGAGACACGCCCTGTTGCTGAAGGATTGTTCAATATATTCGACAGTGGCGCTTCATTGACCACTATAATTGGGTGCACCGCAAAGTACTGTCGCAGTTTTCGTGCGGTTGTGAAAACACTATACGCGAGTTTCTGATAATGCGGGTACCTCTGTTTTGTCGGAGATAATACTTCACTGATGAAATATACCGGCCTCTGGATGCCGTGGGCTTTTCCTTCTTCACTTCTTTCGACTACTAATACTGTGCTTACCACCTGGTGGGTTGCGGCGATGTAGAGTAGTAGTAGTTCTTTTTCTTTTGGTGCGACCAGCACTGGCGGCGTGGAAAGCACTGTTTTCAACTGTGCAAAAGCTGCATCTGCTTCTTCTGTCCATTGAAATTTATCATCTGACTTCTTAATAAGTCCATAGAAAGGAAGCGCCTTTTCTCCCAATCGAGCAACTAAGCGACTTAATGCCGCAACGCGTCCTGCGAGTTTCTGTACGTCGTGTAGCTTCGTGGGTTTCCCCATTGTTAAAATTGCTTGAATCTTCTCTGGGTTCGCCTCTATTCCTCGTGCCGATACCAGAAACCCCAAAAGTTGCCCTGCTGATACGCCGAAGGAACATTTTTTCGGGTTAAGCTTAAGTTTGTACCTGCTCAGGTTGTCAAAGGTTTCTGCCAAGTCGCTGATTAAAGATTTCTCCTCTCTTATGGTGATGACTACATCATCAATGTAGACTTGGATGTTGCGTCCTATTTGGCTTCCGAGGCAATTTTGCATCATCTATTGATAAGTTGCTCCTGCATTTTTTAGGCCAAACGGCATTACCTGGTAGCAAAACACTCCGTACGGTGTGATGAAGGCCGTTTTTTCTTTGTCTTCTTTCTTCAATTTGATCTGATTGTAACCAGAATATGCGTCCAAAAAGGCAAGCCTCGCGCATCCCGCTGTTGAATCGATTATCTGATTGATGTGGGGTAGAGGGAAGGGATCCTTTGGACAATGCTTATTGAGAGATGTGTAGTCGACACATACTCTTTGTACGTCTGTGTTCTTCTTGGGTACGATGACTGGGTTCGACACCCAACTCGAAGTTTTGATTTCTCTGATAAATCCGACATTTTCTAGCCTGTGCAATTCTGATGCTATCGCCTTCCTTTTAGGTTCATCAAATCGTCGCAACGGTTGCTTGACTGGCTTTGCCTTGGGATCTACATTTAATGCGTGCTCGACGAGTTCCCTGGGAACCCCTGGCATGTCTAATGGACACCAGGCGAAGATTTCCCAGCGCTCACAGAGGAACTCGACGAGCGCGCTTTCCTATGCGGGATCCAAGTTCACCGCAATTGATGTCGTCTTGTTTGGATCTGTAGGGTGGACCTGGATCTTCTTCGAGTCCTGAGCTGTATCGAAAGCCTGATCTGGCAGGGACCGTCCAACGTCGGGTAGAACATTATGATCCGTTTCTCCTTTTAGCCTCTCATATTCTGCTGTCATGCCGAAGGTTTGCGCCATCCTATTGAATTCTCTGTCACATGTGTTGGCTACTTCAAAGCTCCCCTGCACCGTAATTGTTCCTTTGGGTCCTGGGATTTTTAACGTAAGATACGTGTAATGAGGTACTGCCATGAATTTTGCAAATGCTGGGCGCCCCAGGATTGCGTGGTATTGTGACGGCCAGTCCATAACTTCGAATTCCAGCTTCTCTCTGCGGTAGTTGCTGCTACTGCCAAAGCAGACATCGAGTTCTATTTTTCCCAAAGGGTAGTTTGCGGCTCCTGGTACTATTCCATGGAAGGAGCAATCTGTTGGCTTCAGACTCGACAGCGAGATGCACATTGCCTTTAGGGTTCTAGCATATATTAAGTTTATGCCACTCCCTGCATCCATGAACACTCTTCCGATGTCGTACCCTCCTATTTGCGCCTTTAAAACCATAGGCGAGTGGCCTGGCCTAGGAACTTTCCTCGGGTGGTCTGCTCTACTGAACTTAACTGGTTGATCTAACCACCGTAGGTACTCTGTGGTAGCTGGTGGTGACGATATTGCTAGGTTTACTTGCCTGGATATGCTCTTTCGCTCTTTCTTTGACTTGGGCACCGGTTGAATCATAGCTGATATGTAAACTTTTGACTCTAGGTGCCTTACTAACCTTTGCATTTGATATCCTTGACTTCTGTGTTTTTCTCCTTGCCACCCTCCGTGGCTTGAGCCCATGGCGCTTTGCAGCCTTAGAAATGTTCTACAATCCTTCATCTGGTGATTTGAGACTCTTTTCCCGTCAAGATATGCGTAGTGGATTCGACAAGGTCCGTATAGCATATCCTCGGCCGAAGGACCGGAGTATCTCGATTTTTCTACTCCTTTTGCCTGAAACCTCCTATTTTCATATCCTTTCTTTTCTTCTGCTACGTAGCCCGCGGCTACCTGATTTCGCCTTCCTTGGTTATCCCGGCTGCGGTGTCGTCTCCTCTGTCTACTTATTCTGTCGACTTCTGGTGAACGTCCTCTTTTGTTATTATATGCGTCCTCTCCATCAGCGAATTTGTTGGCTTGTTCCATTAGCTCAGCTACTGTCGTAGGCCTTGCTCTTCTGATTCCTTCCACGAGATCTGAGCGACGAAGTCCGGCCGTAAAGGCATCTATTGCTCACTCGTCGGAGACGTCCTCTGCTGAGTTTTTTATTACACTCCAATGTTGTATGTAAGAACGTAGAGTTTCGCCTTTCCTTTGCACACACGCCTTGACTTCCTCTAGTGATGCTGGGCGCTTGTATGTTGAGCGAAAATTTCTTGCGAATTGACTTTCGAGTTCTCCCCAACTTCCAATGGATTCGTTGGGTAGGGTATTCAACCAGGACCGTGCTGCGCCGGTGAGGTGTAGCTGTAAACTTTGCATTGCAGTCGCTTTTGTTCCCCCTAATATCTGTACTGCCTGCAAATAGTCCGATAACCATAGTGTAGGTTCTTGCGACCCGTCATACTTATGCTGGTCATGTGGCAATTTGAATCCTTTGGGTACCGCGTTTTGCGAACCCTGCGGGTAAAGCATAACGCGCCCATCTCTTTATCATCGTCTTCATAATTCTCTTCCCTCCAGGTGTGGCGTGATTTATTTACTCGAGCTTGCGCTATTATATTTCTTGCGTCCTCCTTCCTCTTATGTCGCCTTTCCTCTTCTGATGACTCGCTATACTCGTTATCTGTGAAGTTGTATCTGAACTTCGCCTTTTGATTTTTCTTGTAGCTTGTCGACTTCGTCTCTGGGCCTTTTTCCCTAATCTTGCTTTCCACTATTCTGAGGCTTCGTATCGCGGCTCGGTGCATATCTTCTCGCGGATCCCCGGGTTCTGGCCTTGTAGTTAGTAAATACGCGTGTGCTGCTACTAACGCTGCTTCTGGCATTTCTTGTACAAAGTCATCTTCCTCCTCTTCTAGCTGTGGGGTAGGGCTCCTTGGGTACCTTTCTTCTCTGCTGCGTGCTGTCGCCCCCCCTGTTGTGTTTTGGGTCTCCGCGCCTTTCTCTGCTGTACTCTGAATCTTCACTATAGTCTTCCCAGTATTCCTCCCTTGATATATTGTTATTGTCTTGAAAAACCATGTCTCTTCCCTCCCTTAATTTCTTCCTGTGTTGGTATAATGCATATTGATATCCCATTAGAACTTCTCTTCTCGATCCTTCGGGTACTTCTGTACCATGATTGATAGCTGATTTGATCATTCTCCATTCGCCAGCCGAGACGTATACTTTCTCCTTTTCCTTTTTGTTGTGTTCTTTTATTTTGTCGACTTGCCTGTCGACCTTTTTACTTCCTTCGCTGTTGTTTTCTTCTTCTGCTTCAGTGATAATGATGCATAACTGATGTACTTTGGAGACGTCGCTGCTTCCCGCGGCGAAGTCCTTTGCGTTGTTGTGCGTTTGACACGCTCTTTCTTCTGAATCGAAATTTTCCTGAATTTTGTTGCCTTCTGCGATTGGTGCTTTTCTAAACTGACTTGCGAGTTTACCTCGCTGGAAGAGCCTTCTGATGATTCCAACGTTTCCTCTGTTTCGGGCTTGCTCGCCGACGGACCTGGTTTCGTCGAATCTGAGAGGCGAGATGAACCCGACGGCCCGATGAGGATGCTCAAACTTCTAATTGTTAACTCCATCTCTTGACTTCCGTCGATTTCTGAACTGCTATTGGCTAAAAGCGAAAAAGCCGTCAAATTCATGACTCCAACGCCCAAGGTCCCCACGGTCGGCGCCAATTGACAAGGGGTTAACTCGACAAATGTCCTAGATGAAGGACTTAGGATCGGGGAGATAGGGTGTCGGATGAACTCGAAGGTAAAGTTAGTCGAAATAGGTGTGTGTCGAAAGTAAACTTGGGTGTTCAACCTAGATTGCTTTCAATCTGCCCTACACCGTCCCCTCCTGGCCCCTATATACAGGTGCCAGGTCTCGATGATCGGGTAGGGTCCGATACAGATTACAATATCGACATACGGTAAGAACTCGTATTCGACTGTCATTACAATTGGGCCTAGCTATACGGGCCTTAGGGGTACTCAACTAACGGGCTCTATTAACTATACCCTTGTCAACAGGCCAGGCATCAGACCCTGCGTGTGTGCCCTGCAAGTGAGGAGCCCAGTTACAAAAGGCCATTCGTAATCATAGCACAACTGAGCATCGAATATCTTGGCTGAAAGCACAAAGGCTAAAAGCAACTTCAACAGCAAGCATGATCAGGAGTTTACGGCAAAGAGAAGTGAGCACTACATTATCCATTACAACAAAGTTCCAGCTTTCCAAGCAGATTACGTCGAACTACCAGTAGCCCTACCAGACGATTCACCCTTCGTGCTGTGCCTCTGCTCTCGAGCAGCCTTTTTCCTAGCGTTCCTCTCTGCCAATAAGTTAGCCATACGTGCAGATAACACCCGAGCACGCTCAAGATACTCTTTGGGTGATAGGTCATGACCGTCTTTGCCCTTTGGGTAGGTGCTCGTGACCTTGTCGAAATCGCAGTTGACCCCATGCATCATCAACATCGAAAAGACGGACTCGGTGCCAGTGATTACCTGTGGGCGAACCGCAGCAATCAATGGATCCTCGCCATCCTTCTTCACTGCTAAGGCTTCAAGGACACCGGTCATGGTAGTACTCGTCGACTCCTAAGCGGATATATCGTGGATGCGATCAAGTGTCGAGTGCACCTTCGCAAAAAGTTTTCGCACCTCCTGGCAAACATGCTACACGTCTCCAATTCTGGACTCCAGTCCAACGGGCTCCGTCATTGTCGCCACAGCACCTAATTCGGCAACAACTTCATAAAAAGCAGGGCTTCCAATCAGCAGAAAGAAGCAACCTTGGCAAATCTCAGATTGAACAAGGAATGAGGTTTACCACGCAAAGAATCGAGGGCAGCCTGCAGGCGCTGCTGCAGGTTTTTCTCCCTCGATTCAGCTTCCGCTTGTCGCTTGTCGAATAGCTCTTGAGCCTTCGCCTGGTCAGCTCTGAGCTGGGCAGCTTCGACAGCCAGACCATCAGCCTTCGACTTCAACGAAGTGTTTTCGGCTACGAGGTCGTCCACCTAAGCCTTTAGCAAGGTCTTGTCGGTAGCGGCTTGAGCAGCAATTTCTGTTTATCCGAAAGGCAAGTGAATGAATAATCAAATAAAGTCTTCGAGCAAAGAACTCAAGATAGGCAAAAGGGGAAGAAACCGCTTACGGCGAGTGTCATCCAGCGCAGCAGACAAACGCTGGTTCTCCTCCTCAAACACAATATAGTTCTTGCATATCTTGGAGAGATCATTGACGATAGGCTATACCAAAGGCAACAAGGATAAGCATCAAGATTTTGAGTTAGAGGGCAAGCCCAAGTGTAAACACTTAGACTGTAATATTCGGTAACTGCAAGACAAGAAGTTCAAACTCACATGGTGCTTGGGCCCGGAGGGCTCGTCGGAGGAAGTAACTAAGATAAGGTCAGGCTCGACCGTACTCTTTTTCGGAGGAGGCGACGGCTTCAGGAGATCCTTTAGCATTGCATCCTCGATGGTTTTTTCCTGAGAGTTGGCGGTCTGCTCGAGGGAGGCGTCATGAGGTCGAAACTGGAAGTGTTCACGGTCGCATAAACTCCCAGGGGTTTCCTCATTCGAAGATCTGAAGATTGCAACAGAATTAAAGCGTGACGAAGCCATCCAAAAAGATATTCGAGAGCAAGAACTTACAAAGCATCAAGGCCGAAGTTTGGAAGGACCCTCTTCCCCGCTCGAGGAGGAGGACGACTATCCAGAGGTTTGGCGGGAATCGCCGCACCATCGTCGCCTTCTGAAGAGGGGGCATGATCATCGAGGTCTTCCGAATCCTCGACTATATCGGTGTCCCCGACATGCGGGCATTTCATCGAAGCACGCGACGTTGTGGGAGTGGCATACGCCAATTCCTCTATAGCCTCGACAAATTCGAGTCCAGGATATTCGCCCTCTTCGGGTTGAGGCGGATAGCAGCGAGCAATATCAGGAACCTAAGCAGAAGACATTTTATCAATCCGTGAATCTCAACGGGAAATTTATCAAAGGTCGAAAAAAGCCCAGTAGAAAGCAGAAGCTGCATACCTCGGTGCGGGGATTCGATTTACTGAAAGCTTCTGTGCCAAAATTCTTAGGCACGGGTGACTTCTTCTTCAAAGATGTGACGGCGCGAAATCCGTCATTGATCTCAGCTTCTCTCAACTCGTCGGAGGAGAACCACGTTGGGTCTCGGTGGCCGGTGTAATCCCACATATAGTGGGCCCGGGTGGAGAGCGGTTGGATCCGGCACTCGATGAAAGTACGGATAAGTTGGAGGCCAGATACCTCTTTCTCAGGCGTGGCCTGAAGCTGCTGAATCTTCTCCATCATAGGCTGCGTAATCTTCATCTCCTCTTCTGTCAGCTCATGCGTCCACGACGCCCGGGACCGAAGGATGTTGGTGGGACAAAATTCCTCAAGCCCGAATCCTTGGCCCACGGAGGGCTTGTCCTTGGCGTAGAACCACTTCGTCCTCCAGCCGGGATTGTTTTCCGGCGTTCGAAGGTTGAAGTATTCGATGTCTTGGCGCACTTGGAAGCTGAAGCCACCGGTTTGATAATGGAGAGGCGCTTGATGACGAAAATTTGCCGCCAGAGCGCCTAGTGGGGTTCGATCCCTAGGAAACATTCACAGAGCGTGATAAAACACGCAATGTGTAAAATGGTGTTGGGATTCAGATCATGAAGCTGAATCCCATAGGCAAAGAGAAGCCCACGAAGGAAAGGATGAGGGGGAAAGGAAAACCCTCGGAGGAGGAAAGCAAAGAACAGTACCCGGAAGCCCGCGGGTGGCGGGGAATGATTTCCGGTCCGGGGAGGAGAATCTCCGCCGGTCTTCTCGGCTCTCTGCAACTCTTTCTCCAGGAATTTGGTTTCAAGCCAGTTGCCCACGGCGGGCGTCTCCGCATCCGCGGTTTTGGCTTTCTTCACGGTGGCGCCGGTGGCGGCACCGGTGGCGGTCGAGCTCCTCTTTCCCATGGCAATGCGGCTCAGTCTGGGTCTCACTAGGAATGGAGGGAGAGATGCGATGCAAGAGAAGCGCGCAAGGAGGAAGATGATGATGGCGGCGGAGTAGGGTAAACAGTTACTCCCTCTGGTTTTTCTTTTATCCCTCTGCGGGAAATCGCTGGCCCATCCTAGCCGTGCGTTCTAAAGGGGAAGCGGCGGTGTGAATCTGGCCGTCCATGTGTCAGCACCGCATGCGTTATGGCCTCCACTACGCACGGTAATTGAGGAGGCGGGGCAGACTTTTTTCACCAGATGTGCGGGACGTGCGGTCAAATGCAGTCAATAGTCGGTATGCGTGGCCCTGGGCCCACGGGGCGTCCGGTCTTGTCAATGTCAGGCTATCCCTACAGCGGGTGGCATGACAACTCAAAGAAGCGATGCGTCATCACTGATGTCACTCCCTGCGAGGTTAATTTCTTTCGACCAAGAAGAGAGATCTTTTTCGGGTCGCCATCTTTTCGAGGTATGTATCACCAGGGTTCGCCGTTTCTTTGGCGGCAAATGTTCTTTGGAATTTGCGCCCTTCTTGCGTTATTTGAGCGCAAGGGTCATTTTTTCGAAGTGTTTTGCCTTCTATTCGAAACCTTTGAATCAATCCCTCGAGGTCTTTTCGAGCTCGGCACTTCGCATGAGTACCAGCTCCTCGAGGGGACTTTTTGGTTCTGATCGACGCCATCTTGATATTCGAGTTGTGGATTCTTATCCCTCGAATTATTTCTCTTGGGCCAGCAGTGCCACCATGCTTTTTGGGTAATGGATTCTCATCCCATGAATTACTTTCGCGTGGGCCAGCAGTGCCGTCTTGCCTTTCAAGCTATGGATTCTGATCCCTCGAATTATTTTCTTTGGGCCACCAGCGCTGTCTTGTTGTTCGAGTCGTGGACTTTGATCCCTCGAATCTATTCTTTTCGGCCAGCAACGCCGCTGGTTTATCTGAATAATGGATCCCGGTCTCACAGGTTACTTCATTCGAGATTATGACATATCCCTCTGCAATGGGCCATGTAGCACACTTGGTCCGATTATTCGATGAAACTTTTCACAGTTCAACGAATTCATACATTCAGGCCATCAGCGCCATTACTATGACCCACCATGGGCTTCAGTCCCCAAATTCTCTATAATTCGGGGCCAACAGCGCCTCAGTCTCGATTCGGGTGGAAGTCTCAGCTCCCCAAAGTCCTGTCTTGCGCTTATGCTTACTCTTGTTACCCGAATTCTGGTGGCAATATACCAATTCGGATGCCGTATGTCAAATACGAAGGTAAGTCCACAGTTAGCAACACTAGATGGCCTGGTAATCGCATCAAACACGCTCTGCTGAGAGAATTTTCCATACCTGCGGTATGAAGTCTTGCATCGATGGACGCATCGAGAGCCTTACACACTACTGGGCTTCGACCTGATAAGTCCACACGCGGCTCGGGTCGAAGTAGCGCCAGTCCACGCGGGTTCGAGGCAGGGGACTCGAATCTGAGTAAGCTAACCGATGTTTTTGCGACTATGCAATTAATAGACCCGACGGGAGTCTTAGACTGGTTATGCCGATCCCTCTAGCAACAAAACTATGCGTCTTCGAGGCTTGGAACGAGCTTACTCGAATAGACTAATTCTCCTAAGCAAACCATTCGTATACATGTTGTGCCTTTCTATCTTTACAGGTAGGGCAAAAGAGGTTATACGCGATTGAATAAAAACTCGAAATAATGGAATTAGAGTCCCTGCCATAGTCTTCGACTATCCCAGGCACTCGGGGGCTACTGGCGAAGGAATGACCTGTGGGTCCTCGATATTCACCTACCTGGTTTTCGGACCAGGAAGGGCATCCACTGAAGGGATAGCAAGGCCCACGAAGATAGCGGCCTGGCGTGGCCTAGGAGCAAAACTTGACGTTCAAGGCAAAAGATTCGAAGAGTCCAAGTTGGATTAGGATTCGATTAGGGTTTATTCAAATCAGTTCTATCTGTAATTAGCTTGGAGGACAATCCTGAGACCCAGCCTTCGCATATAAAAGGCTGACAGGGAGGTCCTGTAGCGGCTAGACGCCTTTTCACCACCCTGCACCAAAGTGCTTGAATCCTCGGGGTACTCACCACTTTTCAGCCAGATCCAATCTACGTCATCGCTGTAACACCTCCATTATAGCCACCTCATCAATAAAGTCAGACAAGCAGGACGTAGGTCTTTACCCTACAAGGGGGCCAAACCTGGGTAAAACCTGTGTTTCCCTGTGCCGTCTGATCGCCGTCGAGTTCGCCGGATCCCACAAGCGCTCCATGTCTCGAAAGCCCTCAAGCATGGGCATTGCCGGGGTCAAACCTCGTCATTAAGAGTATTACATTTTAGAAAGTCTTTCTACGGTCTTGCAGGATCTCAAAATGATCAATGACCGCATCATTGGCAACTCTCCTCATTTCTTCTTTCTCCATATAGCAAATAAGATTGTACTTCAAGGCATCATCACTAAGACGATTGCGCAAATATGTCTTCACAATTCTTATGGCAGAAAAACATCTCTCAACTCTAGCAGTGGCAACAGGCAAGACTAATGCTAGCTTTAATTGTCGGTAAACAAGAGGATAGCAAATATGTTTCCTTGTGTCCACCATTAATTCTCCAAGAGAGCTCACAAATAGTATTTAGGCTAGAGAATCGATCATATGCGTGAACATCATTAATGTAAAGATGGAGGTGATGTCTAAACTCCCTTTGTTCTCCATCATCAGAATCTTTGGGATGAAGTCTAGCTAGATCTATCAAATCTACTATCCTCAATTCTCAGGATTTTTGTTTCCGCTTGGCCTGTTAGGCCCTGTTAGTATGACACCGGTGTCCACAAACTTTTTTAGGGGTGTCACAACTAATACATGAAGCTATATGTATTGGTAAGCCTAAAAATTTGGGGGTGTCCAGTGACACCGGCTGGCCTAACATAGGTCCGCCCCTATGAGACATGTGTTTGGTTGGAGCATCAAGTAGGACTAGTTGATAAACATGCGTTGCCAAGAAGATGAAAGATGATTTTCATGTATGACAAGGGCTGATAATGACACGTGGATATTCTGCATGTGCAACTTGTTAACATTAAATTTGCACAGACTTTGCAAAAAGAAAACTTGTGCAAGCATAGTTATCCGGATAAGAGGTTTTGGTTGATGACGTGGACACTCGACATGTGGAGCTTGCAAATGTTAAAGTTGCATGCATTTCACAAGGAAAGAACTCGGACATGCATGATCATACAGATAAGAGAGGTTGGTTGATAACATGAATACTCTGCATGTAGAGCTTGCAAAGGTAAAATAAAGATAGTGAATATCAAATTGTACCACGTCTAGCACTGATCATTCTTGTGTTTGGTTGTGGAATGCGTTGTTTCCTCCAAATCTGTGGAATCTAAACGTTCCTCGCACTAACTCACCGCTAATCTCGTTGAAGTGAATTGGAAGACACGGTGGCCGAGTGAACAAGGACAACAAGAGCTCCATGGTGATTTAGCAACAACATCACGAAAAGGGCAAGGGAGCAACAAGTCAGAAGCACAACCGTACGCCGTGTCAGTATGCTAATTGCACTAAGTATCAACCCCAGTTTTTGTGCATAAGGTTGACGTTCATGGACACCCTACGAGTTCAACTAGTTCTTCTAGTTGCGCCCCCCCTCCCCCCACCACCACCTTCAACAACCTAGGAGATAATTGATGCATCATGCTTGCGAAAATGATTACTCACATTGTATCTCAGGGTTGAGATTGTCCGAGAGGCTAAAGGGTGAATGCGGTGGTTGTGGGGCTCGCGTGCTGGTTCTGCGCATCCCTAGCCAGCTGGAGTGTGGAGGTGGTGCATGGGCCACCCATCCACTCGGGTGATTTTATGATAGTTCTCTTAGTCATTCAGTTTTGCGAATTCAAGATTTTATTTTTTCAATTGAGCTCCAGAAGATAAATTACGCAAAAAGGTTTCTGGACTTTCAAAGTTAAATAGCATCTACTATATACTAAAAGCACAATACGGGGGTTATAAAATAGAGCCACCATATTAGTCCACATCATCTTAATTATTTTGATGGTTAGATCTAAAATTAATGGCTAGGATTTAAACTTAGAAACATTAAATTTACGTAACAAATGTGAGCTACCTGTTACACTTAAAGTCTCACGTTGCCACGTCTCATGTTACGTTAAGGAAAAAGAACCCTACAAAATAGTTTTGTATGACGTAATACTTGTACATCTCCGTTCAAAAAGAAGATAAAATACCTATAAAAAATAACTACACGTTATGGGATTAGGACGTGGTGATCTGGTGTTGTATCCGTTCCAAATAAATAAATTGTTCAAAGAAATAAAGAAGTGCACGCAAGCAAGCTATATAACACAAAGTTTGGGCGTAAAATATGCATGCACGCATATACTATTATAAATTCATATAGACTACAAGAAAATATACTGTTGATTTTATGGCTAATCGTCAAGATTAAATAGATCCGAGTGTTACGTAAAATATTAACACGTGACAAGTCTATGTCACATCTACACTGTGCATACCATATATTTCTCGGTCACGTGCGTGCCGTGACAACGGCTGTTACGTGCTAACAAAAAAAACATAAGCCGTAACATACTTGAACACTGGCTAGCTTCACGTGCTAACAAAAAAACACAAGCCGTAACATACTAGGACACTGGCTAGCTTATCGTGTGTTTCAAAAGGATAAAAAAGAGTTAGCTAACCCTGCCCATGAAAGAGTTAAAATACCCAAGACACCCCACGTCCGTACATGCAGCAATGAAAGAGATACAAGCGTGTTTTTATAAAACTTCAGAAAGGATTAAAAAATAGAGTATATACATGTAAGAATTAATTGTAACTGCTAATTGGTGATCGGTCGTCTACATTCTACTTAGCTGCTTATTTGCCCGATTAAGACACAATATTGGTGCAGATACAAGGACCGGGCAAAAAAAAAAACACTCTCGGTTGCGCCATATAGATTCTACGCGTATACTTATATTCTCTATTTGATAAATTTAATATAAAATATATATTAAAACCCTATAATATTGAAAACATTAAATGTAATACTTTCTAATTGTCAAATTGATGACTTAGAAGTATGTGCATGGCATATACTACAACGAGATAGAGGGAATATAATTTGACCAATTTTAAGATGGTACACCAAACAATAAATGCATCAGCGTAAATGAATAGACTTGCAAGCATTTGTAGACACAACACTAAGCGGAGAAACAAGTGTATTTTGACTAATGCTAAGGTGCTATGAAAAAAATGATTAATTTTTAGATATATTACCAAGTAATATGCATAAGTAGTCAACTTTTCATGAAACTAAAGTAAGTACATTTGAATGCATTTGGGACATGAGATTGCCCTGAGTATAAAAGAAAAAAAATGCAATTTGACCAATGTAGAGCTGATTAAAAAACTAAAAGTAGTAAAATTTTAAGTAAAAGATATACCGGCGATTTTACTGCTGATGGTTAGGATTTAATAGATCTTAGCGTTACGTAAAATATAGCAATGTGAAAATTCCATTTCACATGTACACCGGTGCATACTAAATATATGTTCATGTCAGGATAGACCCACGTGCTATCTGAAATGACAAACCCGTGAGGTGGTAAAAATAGCAAAAATGTAAAAAATCAAGTACACACGGTTTGTGCGTTAAGATTTATTTTTTCGTGCAAAAAAATAAAATATTATTGATGGAAAAATTAACATGAGAGTATGTGGATTAGGAGAAAATAATTAAATATAAATCATAGATTTTAGTCAAAGCCTACGGTTTTGTTCAACAAGCCACAAGCACACAAATACAATTAGTTTTTATATTCACACAATCCATACTGATCGAATGCACCACATTAAATGATTTTTCCAAGGCTCCAATTATATTATCTCAAAATGAAAATTCTATGTAAACAGTGGCATATCAATTTTAGATTCACATTGGTATATCAATTCTAGATTCATAATGGTATATCAACAGTAACATATTGATGAAATAAACCAAATAATAATGGTCTTAGCATAAAAAGTGACGCATAAAACATTTAGTGTTAATTAAAATACTATAATTTTTTGTGGCAATCAAGTGACACACAAACACCGTAGCATTAGCATCATAGAGCTAATATATTGAATGCATAATTTAACGATACTTTGAAAACATAGACTCACAAATGCATGGTAACTATGCTTGAGGGCAACACGTAATATCCAATAATGCAATAGATTTATATGAACATGGATCAAATGTACCAACATATATGATTTCCTTAGGTGTATTAAAAGGTATTATGCAAATATTGTGAAAGAAGTTCAGGAGAGTACAAAAGAGACTAGCCAATGCATGCAGAAATCCATTGTGAGACCTGCAGAGTTCATGATGGCTAAAAGCGGTCGGTCGATAAGTGGTTGGTTAAGAAAAAATTGCTATAAGGACTGAGTATATTGCACATATGACATCAGCAAGAAAAAAAGTTGGAACTATCTTAACATGCTACATGTGCAAGAAAACTTCTTGCGCAAATTAATATATATGATGATGTGAGTGCACCGGTAATATGAACATGGAAAACATCTTGAAAACATATCTGTCTATTTTTCTAAAAGGTTTTGCTCAAAATGTGCATATTCGACACTTATAATAAATTTTTCTTTATCAAATGTAATATCAATAGAACAATATCCAAAAAAACACTAAGAAGTTTGCATGTTGGCTAGGATATCATAACAAGCTAATGAACAACTCCACACATGGAATAAAATCTTCATGGTTCCTATAAGTTTTGTAGGGTCTTCCAATGTGAACCTAAAATCTTAAGGATCATTAAAGATAAAACAACTAATAAATAGAAAATAAGAATCTCTACAAACTCCAACCGTAGGAATGCGCAGCTTGCCCAAATACGCTCTAATTAGTACTTACACCATATCATATATGTACATAGTTATAGTTTTACATATACGACAACAAGCTACAAACATAATGTCAACCTAGCATTTAATCCCAACTAATAAACTATGATTTTGTGTGAATTTTGAAGTTCAATTATATGTACTTATTTTATATAACAGACCCATGATATATACTATCAATGATATGTATGGTCTTTTTTGAAATGACATTATTATCCTTAGACAATAAAAATTAAAGATGATAAAATATGTTTCTGTATATGGTAATATATTTAGCATTATATCATCAATACTGATATAAAATTTACATTCATAAATATAAATTTATGTCTAAAATCATTTTCATCACATTGAATATAGTACCCTCGCATTTGCGAGGGCCACCTGGCTAGTTATTATAAATATCACATAAAAATAGTAAATTTCAATGAAAACATTGTATTAAAATGAAAAAGGAACATGTATATGTTTATAGTGTATCAGCAAGCTTCCTTCAGAAGACTGAAGTCATACTCGGGGGAGCATATGAAAGCCGAAAATCTAGGTGATAGTTTGAATCCTTCTGATGATGATGTGCATGTGAAAGCCGAAAATCTAGGTGATATCACCTTGTTGTAGTGTTGTAAACCTTTGGAATATGGTACCTTTATAGGCTAGCTATTATGTTAAATTAACTTGTCAAGAATAAACACGTGGATTTTGCTACCCCTTAGCTCGGTATTGAGCTTAATTAGCATTTGAGAACATGTGTGTCATTCACGTGCCCAACAACAAATTCAGGATAAAATATAACTTGAGTAACAATCCATCACCTTTTTATCTCATGGTCTCTTGCTCGTTCCGTGCGAGGAATAGTTCATGCTACTTGTGGTTAGTAAAAAACTTTTTGAGCAAAAATCTAAGGTCGGAATACCAGAGTTCTTTCTTTGCTTCTAAGAACATAGATTCCTTCTTCAACCCAGGTCATGACCGAGAGCGGGTATCTCACTCGCATATCTAGAGCCTAGCATCTCTCCTGAACAACAGTCAAATCTGAGTGCATATAGTCCTCAATGTTGGATGGGGTTATTTCTACACCCTATGAAGGATGGTGTGTTTCTGGACTTCAGTGCAACGAAGACAGTTGGGTTGGATATGTACATGGAATATGGGTGCAGTCCAATAAAAGAATCTGTCGTGCATTAGGTGCTACATGTATTTTCTATTCTTTTTTGTGTTGCTGGACTTCAGTGCAGCGAAGACAGTTGGGTTGGATATGTACATGGAATATGGATGCAGTCCAATAAAAGAATCCGTCGTACATAAGGTGCTACATGTATTTTCTATTTTTTTTGATAAAGAGAATATATTAATATCGCGGAGATACCAATTACATTCAGCCTCTGCAACAACGCAATACCCTAATAACCGTACGGATGCACACAACAACAAAAAAACTAAGAAATAAAAGTCCCACTGCAGAATTCTAGACCTTACAGCAACAATACAACCACCACCGTACCAAGACAACACATGAACTATAATGGGATAATGTCTTACACATTAGATGTTATTTAAGAAAAAAGCTATAAGGGGAATTAGTATATAAAAGACTAAATCTATAATGGGATAATGTCATAATTACACAAACTTGATATATTTTAAAATTAGAAGTCCTTAGTAATAGTAAAATCAAAAGCTTAACCAACCTACTCTCCAAAAAAAAAGCTTAACCAACCTAACAAATAAATGTTTACTTTTTGTTGGCAACAACAAATTAATTTACACTATAGTATTAAATTTCCAACATGATAAAAATATCGCAAAAAATGTGGATAGTGAATTTTTAAGTAAGCAATTTTTTATTATGATACAAAAAAGCAGATCATGCTTCTCGTGTGAATATATTATAAAATAGTATATTATTATTAGTTAGACAGTAATATCATGCTTCTCGTGTGAATTTTTTATTCCATCCATCCCAAAATGTACGTCGTCTGAGCTTAGTGAAAAGTCAACATCATCTAAGTTTGACCAAGTTTATACAGAAATATACAAACATTTACAATACTAAATCAATATCAGTAGATTCACCATAAAGTATATTTCTTCAATGATTTCATTCAATATTGCAAATGTTTATATTTTTGTGTATAAATTTGATCAAACTTGAAAGATGTTGACTTTTGACTAAAATTTGGCGCCTTACATTTTGGGATAGGGGAGTATAAAACATTATATTATTATTAACTAAAGAGAGGCATCACATTTGTGGTTGTTAAACTCCCCATTACAATACATAATTGTATGCTAGTATATACATGCATGAAACAACATTTTTCATACTAGTTCTATACAAAAGCTCCATTTTGCAACGCTGCTGCACCAAAGTCCTCCCCTCATTGTCTGCATGCATTCAGTCATAGTCTCATAGATCGACAATAATCAAGCAGCCAGTCATGCTAGCTACCTAGCTAACTAAATGCAGTTCACCGGCCGATCGCTCATCATTCTGTCTGGACCAGACGTAACTATCTTGATGCGCAGGTGGTTGCCAAATGTGGGCATATATACACATGATGCATATGAGTGAGGTCGATCATGAACAACTAGTGCGTGCATGCACTATGTTTCTGCATAATGAGCAAATGTACGTACCATATCGATCTCTACGTACCGTTGGGACAGGCCCTTGCATGCATTCCACAAAAAAGAACACGACTCGTCATCACAGTGAAATTAATTGACCTGAACGATCAGAAATCTATATTTATTCTGGAAATCTAATTTCTTTTTTTGAAGGAATCTAATCTAATTTCTTCTTTGTTGATGCATGCATGAAATATTCTCTGGAATGATCTTTACCAATTACCACCAATAACAATATCGCTAAGAATGAGAAAAGGCAGTAATAATCACCCTTTGAGTGATATTATTACTGGCCCTAGGCTGAGAAGCCACAAAACAAAAAATTCTAAATGATAGGTCTCATTATGAACTGTAGGGGTGTGGGGAAAAAATGTTTTTCTTTTTGTCTTCGTGATCTCATTTATGAACACCAATTTGACTTTATTGGGCTTCAAGAAACAATGAAGAGAAAAGTTGACAGTTCTGTTTGGAGGAAATTTGATTTGGACAATTCATATAATTGGCTTTGGTCCCCCTCTGTGGGACATTCTGGTGGAATCTTATGTGGCATTAAATCCTCTAGATTTAATGTCATAAACTTCTCCGTGGGCAGATTTTTTGTTAAAGCAAGAGTAAGTGATCTAAAACTCCATAAGGAGTACTGGTTAATCATTGTGTATGGGGCAGCTCAGGATGAGGATAAAGATTTATTTCTTCAGACTTTTTCTAATATCTGTGAGAATTTGGACATTCCTTCTTTGATTGGTGGAGATTTTAACATCTTGAGGTTTGCAAATGAGAAAAATAAAGGTGGTGGTGTTAATAGATTTTCTGATGAGTTTAACTCAATTATCAATAAGTTTGCTCTTAGAGAGCTCCCTCTGAGTGGTGGCATGTTTACCTAGTCAAATAATCAGGAAAATCCTACTTTGGAGAAGTTGGATAGGATTCTGATAAATCATGATTGGGAAAATCTTTTCCCCTTAACAAGTGCAAGGAAAATTCCCAGAGTAATGTCAGATCATAACCCCATTATTATGGACACTAAAGAAAGTGTTGAAGTCAGAAGTAGAGAATTCAGGTTTGACAAGTCTTGGTTATTGCAGCCTGATTTCCAGTTAAGAGTGGATAAAGCTTGGAAAACTCCTGTGAGAGGGAGTGATAGCATTAGTGTGTTCCAGGAAAAGTTGAGAAATGTGAAGAATAGTTTGAAAGGTTGGGGGGCAAATGTCAGAGGGGAGTCTCTGAAACTCAAAAAAGAGTTGATGAGTGAGCTGGAAAATCTGGAAGCTTTAGAGGAAGATAATATCTTGCCTGGCCCTTTGTTTGCCAGAAAAGGAGAAATTCAGTTTAAACTCATGCAAATCTATGAGGAAGAAGAATTATACTGGTTCAGTAGATCAAGTGAGAAGTGGTTGCTGGAAGGTGAGAACAATACTGCTTATTTTCATCGTGTAGCTAATGGGAGGAGAAGGAAGAATACAATGTACTCCCTGAAAAAGGATGATATTCATATTCAGGGGACTGCTGACCTGTTGACTCATGCTACAGAATACTATAAAATGCTTTTTGGACCTGGGGAAGGGAATTTGATGCAGCTTGCAGATAGTGTTTGGTCTGTACATGAGAAATTATCTGATGAGGACAACATGATATTGAATGAACCTTTTTCAGAGGAGGAAATTCATGCTGCTATTAACAGTATGGTGAAGAATAAAGCTCCAGGTCCTGATGGAATTCTTGTTGAGTTCTATCAGGCCTGTTGGCCTATTATCAAAAATGATGTCATGAACATTTTCTATGATTGGAAGAGGGGAGTGTTAAACCTTTACAGATTAAATTTTGGCATGATTATCTTGTTACAAAAAACTCTTGATGCAGATGTAATTCAAAAATATAGACCCATCTGCCTTCTTCAGGTGCTATATAAGTGGTTAACTAAGGTTGCTACCCTCAGAGTAGAACCCTTCATGAATAAGTTGATTTCCCCTATCAAACTGCTTTCATCAAGGGAAGGAACATAATGAATGGTGAGATGTCTTTGCATGAAATTCTGCATGAAGCCAAAAGGAAAAAACAGCAGGGGTAGTTTTGAAGCTGGATTTTGAAAAGGCCTATGACAAAGTTGATTGGGATTACCTGATGAAGTGTATCTCACAGAAAGGTTTCTGTGAAGAGTGGTGTGCAAGGATAAATGGTATAATCAGGAATGGTACTTTATGTGTTAAAATTAATAACACAAGGGGAGAAGATTTTGGCAGCCATAGAGGGGTGAGACAGGGTGATCCTTTCTCTCCTTTCCTGTTTAATATTGCTGCTGAGTGTTTGGCTAAAATGATTGCTCAGGCTCAAGAAGCCAAGTTGGTGAATGGGGTTGGTTCCTCACTTAATTGAAAATGGGGTGGTGATTCTTCAATATGCTGATGATACAATTTTGTTGTTTCAAGATGACATGGAACAGATTATTCACATGAAGTTAATTCTATACATGTTTGAAGCCATGTCAGGGCTGAAAATCAATTTCCTTAAAAGTGAAATCATGTTGGTTTTACATGATGATGAGAAGAAAATGATATACTCTAATATTTTTGGTTGTCAACTGGGGGATTGGCCCATAAAGTATTTGGGGGTACCTATTTGTGGGACTCGCCTTAGGGTGTCTGATGTGGACTACCTCTTTGACAAACTGGTAAAGAAGCTGGATGGTTGGGTGGGCCACTCCTCTTCGATTGGTGGGAGATTTTCTCTTATCCAATCCTCTTTGAGTAGCACACTTATCTATCATATGTTAATGTACTTGCTACCCCTTACTAATCTGGAGAAAATGACCAAAATAATCAGGAAGTTCTTTGGGGGGGGGGAAACAGTGAAAAAAGGAAGTATCACTTAGTTAAGTGGGATCTGGTTTGTAATCCTAGACAAAAAAGGTGGTCTGGGAATCAAGAATCTGCAGCTGTTTAATCATTGTTTACTTTGCAAATGGTGGTGGAAATTGGAGACAGAAGATGGCCTTTGGAAGAGACTGGTTAAAGCCAAATATGGCATAAATAAAAGCTTGCATCATATAAGAATAAGAAATGATGACTCTCCTATTTGGAAGGATTTTTTGAAAGTGAAGCATTTGTACCTCAGGCAGAGGATGATGGTGGTTGGTGATGGCAATTCTACTGACTTCTGGAATGATGCTTGGTGTGGATCTTCTCCTTTCTGTGAGAAATTCCCTCAGTTGTTTGATATTTGTTTGGATCAACAGTTGACTGTGGCTGAGGCTGCAGTCCTAGGCTGGCAATTCAGATATAGGCGCTTGATGTCTACGCACGCGTCTGTTCTTGTAGACAGTGTTGGGCCTCCAAGTGCAGAGGTTTATAGAGCAGCAGCAAGTTTCCCTTAAGTGGATCACCCAAGGTTTATCGAACTCAGGGAGGAAGAGGTCAAAGCTACCCCTCTCAAGCAACCCTGCAATTACGATACAGAAAGTCTCTTGTGTCCCCAACACACCCAATACACTTGTCAGATGTATAGGTGCACTAGTTCGGCGAAGAGATAGTGAAATACAAGCGGTAGTGATGATTATAAGTAGTAACTGTAATATGAAATAAATATCACTGCGAGCAAACATATAACAAAACTGAATGTAAACGGTGTGCAAAGCTTGGAAACAAGGCCTAGGGATCATACTTTCACTAGTGGACACACTCCCAACAAATATAACATAATTGAACCAATAGATACTATTATCAATATGCAACTCAAAACAATTCTCCAATGGAAAATGAACACTAATTATGCGTAGGGCTACGAAGCACTCCTCAAAGTCCGTATGTACCCAGACTAGATTGTCCCATACTATCACCGTGAACGCACTAGATGGTTCCAACAAACACCAACATTTCATAGAGACATTAACCAAAAAGATACAAATGATGCACACACTAGTCACCTTTACACCATGATACGAGGTATCTCCGGAGAGTACAATAATAAAGCATAGGAGTAGCATAATATCTGAATAATAACATCTACCAATTCAACTAGATACAAAGCTCACGATCACATAAAGATCACATCATGGGAGAGAGAGGTGAACCACATAGCTACCGGTAGAGCCCTCAGCCCCGGGGGAGAACTACTCCCTCCTCATCATAGGAGACAGCAAGGTTGATGGAGATGGCGGTGAGGTCGATGGAGACAGCGGAGACGGCGATGGAGACCGATGGAGATGGCTCCGGGGGCACTTCCCCATCCCGGCAGGGTGCCGGAACAGAGACTTCTGTCCCCCGAAATTTGTCGGCGGTGGCGGCGGAGCTGCGGAACTCTTTTTGGAAAATTGCCAATTCCGCTAGGGTTTTCCATCCCGAGGCTTTATATAGGCGAAGGGGCATTGTCAGGGGGCTTCCAGGGGCTCCTCACACATAGGGGGCGTGGCCAGGGCCTGGGCCGCGCCGCGCCGCCCTGGTGTGAGGCTGGCCCCTGGCCCCCCTCCGGCTCTCTTTCGGTCCTTGTCCTTCATCCGAGAAAAATAGGAGTTCTGGAACTTGTTTCGTCCAATTCCGAGAATATTTCCTGTGTAGCATTTCTGAAACACAAAAATAGCAGAAAATAGGGAACTGGCACTGTGGCATCTTGTCAATAGGTTAGTTCCGGAAATCGCATAAAAACGCCACGAAGTGTAATGAAACCCAAGGCAAATGGTGTAGAAACAAGCATGGAGCATAAAAATTATAGATACGTTTGAGACGTATCAGCATCCCAAGCTTAACTCCTGCTCGTCCTCGAGTAGGTAAGTGATAACAAAAGAAATAATTTTTGAGGTGACATGCACCATCATAATCTTGATCATATAGGTAAAGCATTGAGTGCTGAGATCAAAGAACTTAAAACATGGGCATGAAAGACATAATCTTGATAATAGAAACTTAAAAACCATGTTATAACATGAAAATGAACACAAACAAAATATCATGAAAATGAAACAATGAAAGTCAAATGTGTGTTCAAATCATAAGGAAAAATATACAAATGGTTTTCAGCTTGTCCTTCATGGAGAGCAAAACATAAATGCATAGGACACCTTCAAGTTTAAGAGGGCGACTAGATACAAATAATTTAAGAACAAGTGAAACCACAGTCATAAATCAATCAATGAAAACTTTGGGACAATGCACATTATACTCAGAATGACAACTATGCTCTCTTAATGGTGCATAAAGGTAGAAGGTGGTGACTCAACATAAAAGTAAAAGAAAGGCCCTTCGCAGAGGGAAGCAGTGATTGCAAGCTTTATAAACCTTCAAAAATTATGGTACTTACCGGCTTTGAGCTCTCATTGCCCCCATCATAAGTATCTTGAATGGTTAAAGTTAATGCGAGAACACTTATGCTGCATATGCTTGACAAATCATAAGTTGAAAACCTCGTGTCCCGTGAATACGAGTACCCAAACCTCATGCTACTTTACTTAGAGTCCCAAGCAAGCTCTTGTCATTGTAAGTATATATGTATCATTGAGAACCGCCAACGGGGTACCTCCGTGCCCGATGACATGGAACAAGCCCACATCAAAATGACAGGACAAGCAGACAATGAACACCTCGACATCTCTTTTATTTACCATTTGTATAGCTTTTTATTTTGAGATGCGTCGTCGAATGTCCACTATGGGCATGCTGCAAATTTCCACCATGAATTATGCATGGCTTAGATTGGCGGCCCAGACGTTTCTCTAACACATATACAAAATCCATGATCCCGCAAGATTCCCAATTCATTTCACACCGTGAGTATCCATAAACAAAAGATCACGATATCAACTCAAATAAGAAGTGCAATGTTGAAAGCTTGCCCCATGACGGCATGGCTGGGCTAGTTCCCAACTTACAACTTGAAAGCATAAAAACTCAACATAAGAGACCACAATGTCAAATTTTTAAGAACGAGAAAAAGTAAAGTGTGCCTTGCGGTTTGTGAGAGCTTTACTGACCAATTTTCGCATAACACTGGTAAGAGTTTAATTTGAAGAGTAAATAAAAGCAAGTCAAATTTACTTGGAATAGAAAATTGCTAATAGGTATGTATGGTGGACACTTTGGCAAACTTGGTTTTTAGGAGTTGGATGCACGAGTAGAGCTCATACTCAGTACAAGGCGAGGGCTAGCAAAAGACTGGGAGCGACCAACTAAGAGAGCAATAACGGCCATAATCATGCAAAGCGACAAAGCGACATTAAAAGAAACATAAGATGGCATCAAAAGTCAAAAACTAAATGATCATAGAGGCTATTGGCGACTTTGTAAGAGTCTAACATGTGTGAGCATGCGCCAAGTCAACCCAAATAAAGCATCAAGGAGAAAACCAAAATAATGCTTCCAAACGATAAAAACAACGCATGATTTTTTCAAAGGCTCATTATGCAATCTCAGTTATTTGAGACAAGTCATGCTACAGCAAAACCACTAAGCATACTATCAAAAAGACATCAAGCACGACATGCAAAAGCCTAGGCCGCAGTCTACACAAGCTCCTTCTTGTACCACTTTTTTGCATAAAGCTTTTTCTCTTTTCCAACACCATTCAAACTTTTTATAAACACCTCTTTTGATGAAAACCAATATAGATCAGAGGCAAAAATACACCTTGATGAAGATATATAACAAGATATGAACACATATCAAGGCGAAAATCGAAAGCTAAACGTAGTTCTAAAAAAAGAGAACACTCGTTGAAATTATAAGAATGAAAAACGGAGTGTTCTTGGCAAATGAAAAGCAAGACAACTTCTCCAAAAGAAATTTGTTGGGGTCCAACCATTTATTGCAGCAAACAAAACTAAACTAAACTTAAAACAAAAACAACTGACGCTCCAAGAAAAATGCATAGTGCATGAAGCAATAAAAATATAGTGTCTTGAAAGGTGACCTGATTTTTGCCGATGAAGAAGGGGTGCCTCGGGGGCATCCCCAAGCTTTGACGCTTGTACTTTCTTGGATATTTCTTGGGGTGACATGGGCATCCCCAAGCTTGAGCTTTTGTCCATTCTTTATCTCATCTCATCATTCTCCAATCCCTACACTTGAAAACTTCCTTCATACAAAACTAAACACAATTCTATTAGCAACATTAGTGTAAGCATAGTAATGAATCAACCCTTTTTGCTTCAGGTTTCAACTCAAAACCACCACATATAAAGTATATACTACTGTATCAACTTCCCCAAAAGTTCCGTGATCAAAAGAACTCAAAAAGAAAGCGATAAAGCAGCAACACAAATATTGGCAGAAATCTGTGAAAACAGAACGGCTAACAAAGGTCGAATTTTTAGAAAGTTTTCTGTTGCTCAAATCAAAAAGTGTTCAACTAATGAAAGTTTGGATATAACCTGGGGCATATGCACAAGAAATCGCAGGTCCAAAACATATACAGAGAATTTTCACGAATTTTTACGGAGCTGCACCGAAAACTGTTTCAGGACAGTAACATCCCCAAATCTTACCTCACTCAAATTAGAGGCTTCTCTTGGCACAAAAACGAAATAAAAATGATAAGGAGCGGTTATTACAGTAGTAATAACTTCCAAGACTCAAATAAAAGAAAAAGTACTGAAAGTAAAACAATGGGTTATCTCCCAAGAGTGCTTTTCTTTAACGCCTTTGAGCTAGGCGCAGTAATTTGCAAAGATGCTCATGTAGGCGCCATATAAGAGCTTGAGGCAAAGGCGCCATATAGGAACTTAAAGCAATAGAGAGCATCAAAAAGCAAATGTGAAATACATTTAAATCTAAACCACTTCCTATGAAAAATAGTCTTGTAAAGAGACAAGTCATGAAAGCGCAAAGCAAAAAGCATAGGAAGGCAAAACAAGTACAACTTCAAGAATTGCAATATAAAGAGGGGAAACTCAATATTGTTGAGATCCATCAAACCATGTTTCCCTCTCTCATAATAACTTTCAGTAGCATCATGAATAGAATTAACAATATAACTATCACATAAAGCTTCCCTATCATGAGCCACATGCATAAAAAAATTAATACTCCCCACATGAACAATAGTAGTAGGAGCAGATTCAACAGAATAATTATTCTCATTACCATAATCATCAAAAACAGGAGGCATATTATAATCATAACTAATTTTCTCCTCAAAAGTAGGTGAACTGAAAATATTATACTCATCATCATAGCCATCATAAACTAGAGGTTTAGTATCATCACAAGCTAGAGAACAGCTATTTCGCAAAGCATATTCATCAAACATATCATCATAAGAAGGAACATGGATAGTACTAATGGTACAACAATTATTAACCTTAGAATTGGTACCAAAAAGATTTTCAACATCAAAAGTAGAGTGCTTTTCCCAATCATGATCACTAACATAGGTAACATGCATAGGAACATCACATAGGGGAGATAAAATATCATCAGAGCAAACTTTCTCCACTAAAGCTGGGGAACTAAAAATATCATGCTTAACAAAACCAGCTTCCCCAAGCTTAGACTTTTCTAAAACAGTGTTCAAAGCATTCATACTAACAAAACTATTAGCATGCGAATTAAGCTCCAAAGGTTTTTCAATTTTCTCTTCAAACACTTCATATCTAAACTCAGGAAAAAGACTAAAGAACTCTTTGTTTTCCATTAAGCCTAACTAGTGAAAATAAAAACAAGAAACAAAAAGATGTAATTGCAGAATCTAAAGGAAATAACTCCGAGCACTCACACAGGAGGATGCGAGTACCTTTTACCTTACCTCCCCGGCAACGGCGCCAGAAAATAGCTTGATGTCTACACACGCGTCTGTTCTTGTAGACAGTGTTGGGCCTCCAAGTGCAGAGGTTTGTAGAGCAGCAGCAAGTTTCCCTTAAGTGGATCACCCAAGGTTTATCAACTCAGGGAGGAAGAGGTCAAAGCTACCCCTCTCAAGCAACCCTGCAATTACGATACAGAAAGTCTCTTGTGTCCCCAACACACCCAATACACTTGTCAGATGTATAGGTGCACTAGTTCGGCGAAGAGATAGTGAAATACAAGCGGTAGTGATGATTATAAGTAGTAACTGTAATATGAAATAAGTATCGCTGCGAGCAAACATATAACAAAACTGAATGTAAACGGTGTGCAAAGCTTGGAAACAAGGCCTAGGGATCATACTTTCACTAGTGGACACACTCCCAACAAATATAACATAATTGAACCAATAGATACTATTATCAATATGCAACTCAAAACAATTCTCCAATGGAAAACGAACACTAATCATGCGTAGGGCTACGAAGCACTCCTCAAAGTCCGTATGTACCCAAACTAGATTGTCCCACACTATCACCGTGAACGCATGATACGTCCAATTTGCATCACTATTTTGTATCATAATTTACTGTTATTCATTGATATATTTCATATTTAGATATGATATTTATGTTATTTCCTTTGCTTTCACATGTTTGATGATCATCGGAGGAGTTGCTGCCGGAGTCAGGATTCTGCTGGAAAAAGGACCATCAAGAGACCATATTTTGAAGATCAGGAAAATTCCAGAAAAATACCCAGAAATTATATTTTCCTAGAAGACTCAGGAAGCGAGAGGGAGGAGTCGAGAGGAGCCAGGGGGGCCCACACGCCAGGGTGGCGCGGCCAGCCCCCTGGCCGCGCGGGCCCTACGTGAGGCTACCCTGGCCCACCTCTGGTCTCGCCCCTTCGCGTACATCATCGTGCCCGAAAACCTAAGTCAAGGGGGGGCTCAGAGTTAGACACAGCCGCCTCTGCGGGGCGGAGAACACAGAGAGAGAAAAGCTCTCCGGCAGGGAGAAATCTGCCGGGGAAATTCCTTCCCGGAGAGGGGAGATCGTCGCCATCGTCATCACCACCGCACCAGACTTCATCGGGATCATCATCATCATCATCTCCATCACCAGCACCTTCATCTCCACCATCACCACGCCATCCCGCTGTAACATCTTGAGTTGGATCTTGGTATATTCATAGGGGAAACTTTCCCGATGTTGATTACTCTTGTAGTTGATGCTATTGAGTGGAACCGTTGAGTTAAGATTTATGTTCAGATTGTTATTTACCATTATTTCACCTCTGATCATGATTCATATGATGTCTTGTGAGTAGTTCGTTTAGTTCTTGAGGACATGGGAGAAGTCAAGATGTTAGTAGTGAATTATTGTTGAGAAATATTTAATGGTTTGATATTGTTGTGGTGCTATTTCACTAGTGGTGTCATGTGAACGTCGACTACATGATACTTCACCATTTATGGGCCTAGTGAGATGCATTGTGTATTTGGCTACCGATTGTGGGGTTGCTGGAGTGACAGAAACCTAAACCTCCGTTGGGAAACCATTGCACCAGGGAGCGTAGGATCTTAGAGTTTAAGGCTGTGGTTAGATTTATCTTAATTACTTTCTTATATTTGCGGATGCTTGCAAGGGGTATAATCACAAGTGTGTATTTATCCTAGTAAGGGTAGTGCGCTAGCACAGGTTCACCCCATAACACCTATCAAACCAATAAATACTATTGGCTCTATGAAGCGAAAGCTCTTGACAGAAACTCCCGTGTGTCCTCGAGAACGTTTGGTTATTATAAGTACACAACCGGCTTGTCCTTTGCTGAAGAAAGGATTGGGC
The DNA here is from genome assembly GCA_007115705.1 of Dactylis glomerata. Taxonomy (NCBI): domain Eukaryota; kingdom Viridiplantae; phylum Streptophyta; class Magnoliopsida; order Poales; family Poaceae; genus Dactylis; species Dactylis glomerata. Next base: position 451,037 of record QXEO01000454.1, read on the forward strand.
CACTTTCTGCAATTGTTACTACTGTCTTTTATTTACTCGCACTTTATTTACTCGTATTACCAAATACCCTTGAAAACCTGTTTGCTAGTATTTACAGTGATTCCTTGATCAAAACCGCTCATCAACACCTTCTGCTCCTCGTTGGGTTCGACACTCTTATTTATCGAAAGTACTACGATACACCCCCTATACTTGTGGGTCATCAAGACTATTTTCTGGCGCCGTTGCCGGGGAGTGTAGCGCTATTGAAGAGTGGAATTGGTAAAGGTAACCGTCACTGTGAGTATTGTTTTTATTTTGTCTTTTATTTTTGTTTTACTCTGCTATGGAGAACTCTCCATTTGGTTTCCTATTTGGAAACACATCTACTACTACTGCTGCACATGTGGATGAACCACCACCGCCACCGCCTGCTGAAATTGATCCTTTTAAAATACCTATGAAAATTCTTGGGCGTATTATGGATAACTGCTATTCAGGAGATGGAACTATCCATCTGGGTGATCACTTATTATTTATACATGAATTATGTGAGTTGTTCAGATGTGCAGGTATTTCACCAAGCCAGGTTAAGAAGAAATTATTCTCTTTATCATTAAAAGGCAGAGGTGAAGAGTGGTATCGACTACTCCAAGATGGTCCATCTATGGCATGGGAGGATATTGTACCTCTCTTTTATTCCAAGTTTTATCCTCCAAGTGAAATTCATAAAGACCGTAACCGGATATATAATTTTTGGCCTCATGATGGAGAGAGTATTGCCCAAGCGTGGGGGAGATTGAAGTTACTAATGCTCAAATGCCCCATTCATGAGCTCCCCAATAATATTGTTATTGATAATTTTTATGCGCGGCTTACTCTCCCTGATAAGGATTATTTGGATGCTTCTTGCTTTGGATCATTTACTCATATGAAAGAAGATGCTAAGTGGAAACTTCTTGACCGTATACAAGAGAATGCTGAAGGTTGGAAAAATGACAAAGGTAGGAAGTCAGGTATAAACTATGATTATGAATGCATTAAATCTTTTATGGGAACCGATGACTTTCATAGTGTTAGCGCTGCTTATGGTCTTGATTCACAAATACTTGCTAATTGTCTTAAGGCTTTTGCCTCTTATATTGATGTTCCAAAGAAAGATTGGAACAAATATCATGCGCCTTATAAAGATTCTATTAGTCATATACCTGCTGCAGCTACTGAAGTTTGTACTGTTGATAGCATTGTGCCTGAACCTTATTTTGAGAAGACACCTTTCCCTGCTAAGGTAAAGAAGTATTCTACTTTGGTAAGTGTGTCTAATAAAAGCACTAAGAAAGCTGCAGAACCTGATGAGCAAATTACTATTAAGTCTCCTGTAGCTATATTGAAGGATCTTGTTACTAAAGATGTAGGGGATGAATATATTCTTTTTTGTGAAGATGCTTCTAACATTCTCTCACATCCTAAAAAGCATAGGAAAGCAAGTGTTCATGTTATTTCTGTCAGGATTGGAGATCATTGCTATTATGGTTATTTGATATTGGTGCTAGTGCAAGTGCTATTCCTTTAGAGCTTTACAAAGAAATTATGCATGAGATTGGCGCTTGTGAACTTGAAGATATTGATGTGGTTGTTCAGCTTGCTAACAGAGAGACTGTTTGGCCTCTTGGTATTGTTCGAGATGTGGAAGTTCTATGCGGTAAGACTAAATACCCCACTGATTTTCTAGTACTTGGTAAGGAGGCTAGTAAAACTTGTCCTATTATTTTTGGTAGACCCTTTTTGAACACTTGTGGCGCCGTGATAGATTGTAAGAAGGAGAAATTTTTTACTAAGTTTAATGGAGAGTCTTATGAGTTTAATTTTTCCAAGTTTGCTAAGACTGCTTATGAAAATGAAACGCCTAATGAAAATTTTCGAGTTGAACAGCTTGCTTCTATTGCTCTTGCTCCTAATAATGCCTTGCAGCAATTCATGGAAGATCACGAAAGTGATGTTTTTAGCAAGGAAAGAGAAGAGATTGACGACATTCTTCTTCGTCAACCACCGTTACTCAAACATAATTTACCTGTGGAGGATCTTGGTACCACTTTGCCGCCTAAAGAAGATCATGTGTTTGAATTAAAGCCTTTGCCTGATAATCTTAAATATGCTTATATAGATGATAAGAAAATATATCCTGTTATTATTAGCTCTAAACTTTCAGGAAAGGAAGAAGAAAGATTATTGGAGATATTGAGGAAACACCGAGGAGCTATGGGATATACTCTTGATGATTTAAAAGGGATTTCTCCCACTTTATGTCAGCATGCCATTAATATGGAGAAAGACGCGAAGCCAGTCGTGGAGCATCAACGCCGCCTAATTCCCAAGATGAAGGATGTGGTAAGAAATGAGGTATTAAAACTCCTTGATGCTGGTATTATTTATCCTATTGCTGATAGTAGATGGGTTAGTCATGTTCATTGTGTTCCTAAGAAAGGAGGTATGACTGTTGTGCCTAATGAGAATAACGAGCTTATTCCTCAAAGGGTAGTTGTTGGTTATAGGATGTGCATTGATTATAGGAAGGTAAACAAAGTTACTAAGAAAGATCATTATCCTTTACCGTTTATAGATCAGATGTTAGAAAGGTTGTCTAAGAAGACTCATTTTTGTTTTCTTGATGGTTATTCTGGTTTTTCTCAAATTGTTGTTAAGAAGGATGATCAAGAGAAAACCACTTTTACTTGTCCTTATGCAACTTATGCTTATAGACGTATGCCGTTTGGTTTATGCAATGCTCCTGCTACTTTTCAAAGATGTATGTCTGCTATTTTTCATGGCTTTTGTGAAGAAATTGTGGAGGTCTTCATGGACGATTTATCTGTCTATGGAACTTCTTTTGATAATTGTTTGCACAACCTTGATAAAGTGTTGCAGAGGTGCGAAGAAACTAACCTTGTTCTTAATTGGGAGAAATGCCACTTTATGGTAAATGAAGGAATTGTCCTTGGACATAAAATTTCCGAAAGAGGTATTGAAGTTGACAGAGCAAAAGTGGAGGCAATTGAGAAAATACCCTGTCCCAGAGATGTTAAAGGTATTCGTAGTATTCTTGGTCATGCTAGTTTCTATAGGAGGTTTATTAAAGATTTCTCTAAGATTTCAAAGCCTCTTACAAATCTTCTTCAAAAGGATGTACCATTTGTCTTTGATGATGATTGTAAGGAAGCTTTTGAAACTCTTCAGAAGGCTTTAACTACTACTCCTATTGTTCAACCACCTGATTGGAATTTACCTTTTGAAATTATGTGCGATGCTAGTGATTTTGCTGTTGGTGCTCTTCTTGGACAGCGCATAGATAATAAGTTGAATGTTATTCATTATGCTAGTAAGACTCTTGATGCTGCTCAGAAGAATTATGCTACTACTGAGAAAGAGTTTCTTGCTGTTGTTTTTGCATGTGATAAGTTTAGATCTTATATTGTTGATTCTAAAGTTACTATTCATACTGATCACGCAGCTATTAGATATCTTATGACTAAGAAGGATGCTAAGCCTAGGCTTATTAGATGGGTGTTGCTTTTACAAGAGTTTGATTTGCATATCGTAGATAGGAAAGGTGCTGAAAATCCTGTGGCTGACAATTTGGCTAGATTGGAAAACATTTCTTTTGATCCTATTCCTGTTAATGATAGTTTTCCAAACGAACAGTTGGCTGCAATAAATGTAACTTCGTGAGACCTTCCTTGGTATGCCAATTATGCTAACTTTATTGTTTCCAAGTATTTGCCTCCAACCTTTACAGCTCAGCAAAGAAGAAAATTCTTCTATGATTTGAGGCATTATTTTTGGGATGACCCACACTTATATAAAGAAGGAATTGATGGTATTATGAGAAGATGCGTACCGGAATATGCGCAACAAGAGATATTAAGAAAATGCCATAGCAGTGCCTATGGAGGGCATCATGCTAGAGACAGAACCGCACAGAAGGTTCTACAATCAGGTTTTTATTGGCCAACCCTCTTTAAAGATGCCAGAAGGTATGTTTTATCTTGTGATGAATATCAAAGAGTTGGTAATATTTCTAGACGCAATGAAATGCCTATGAATTATACTCTTGTTATTGAACCGTTTGATTGTTGGGGATTTGACTTTATGGGTCCTTTTCCTCCTTCAAAAGGCTATACCCATATACTTGTTGCTGTTGATTATGTTACTAAATGGGTAGAAGCCATACCTACAAAGAGCGCCGATGGTGAGACCTCGTTGAAAATGCTTAAGGAGGTTATTTTTCCTAGGTTTGGTGTGCCTAGATATCTTATGACTGACGGAGGTTCTCATTTTATTCACGGTAGTTTTAGAAAAACTCTTGCTAAATATGATGTCAATCATAGAATTGCTTCTGCTTACCATCCCCAAACTAGTGGGCAGGTAGAGCTTTCAAATAGGGAGATCAAGTCTATCTTGCAGAAGACTGTCAACAGATCTAGGAAAAACTGGCCTAGTAAGTTGAATGACGCTTTATGGGCTTATAGAACTGCTTATAAGAACCCCATGGGCATGTCTCCTTATAAGATGGTTTACGGAAAAGCGTGTCACTTGCCCTTAGAATTAGAACACAAAGCTTTTTGGGCAGTGAGAGAGCTTAACAGAGATTTTAAACTAGCCGGTAAGAAAAGGTTGTTAGATTTGAGTTCGCTTGATGAGTGGAGAAACGAAGTGTATGAGAATGCCAGACTTTTCAAAGAGAAAGTCAAGCAATGGCATGATAAGAGAATTCTTAAGAGAGAGTTTCATGTTGGTGAGAAAGTTCTATTGTATAGGTCTCGTCTCAGATTTTTTGCAGGAAAATTACTTTCAAAATGGGAAGGACCATATGTTATTGTGGAAGTGTACCGCTCAGGTGCTATTAAGATTGCTTCATTGAAAGATGACTCTACACAAGTGGTGAATGGACAAAGACTCAAGCATTATATTTCTGGAGATTCTTATAATGAAGATGTTGATGTTATTGAAACAGTTTCTCCGGAAGAATTCATCCAAGACAAATTGCAGGTACCTGCAGAGTTCGCTTTCGAATAGGTAACAGTTCTAGTCAGAAAAGTTTCGCAAAAAGCTCTTCCTTTAATATTTTTGCTGTTTTTATTAAATATGAAAAATCACGAGACGAAAAAGGGCAGGAAAAAGATTCCGTGTGATTCTCACACGTAGGTGGCGCGGGCCCACCCCTGGCTGCGCCACCTAGGTGTGAGAACACCCCGGAACTCGTTTCCGTCCCGGTTTCCTCCTGTGGCTTCGTTTCAATGTATAATTTTCGCCTATTTAACCCCCCGGAGTCCCCGAGGTATGTATATCGTTTTCTCGTCGTGTTTTGTTTTGAGCTGTTTCTGTCAGGGATTGCCCTCGGCTTTGGAGTTATAATGTCTTCGTCCGGTTCATCTAAAGAGAACCCTCTTGTGGATTCCATCAATCTGTATATGAGGGAGCTAATGATGCATCTGAAGGAGTTGTCACTCAAGGATGGGGAGTTGCAGATTAAAGATGTTCAAGGACCCAAGGGAGAAGGGAGTCTCGAAGCAAGGATGGAAGCACTGGAACAGGAAGTTTTCAAATACAAGAAGATGGCGGAATGCGAGGTGGACATTATCTATAGGATTAATCAAGAGCTTGTTGTCAAGTACAAGAAGGAGACTACGGAGCTTTGGAAGGATGTCCTCTCACTCCAGGAGACGACTAGCCAATTACAAGCACAACTCTACGACGTGCAGAACCAAAATTGTGAGTATGAAGCTAGATTTCAACAAATGAGTGCTGCTGCAAGTTTCGGGATTTTGGAGACCAAGACATCCTTCCTTGACGGAGGACCTCTGCCTTGGAAGTACGACAATGATGAAGATTCACCGCCACCGCCAAAGGAGTAATTCGTCATCGGTATAGGCACCCCCTTGGCTTGTTCCAAGCTTGGGGGAGTGCCTCGGTATCACATCATTACCTTTTGCTCATTTACTTTTCAAAGTAGAGTCATATCATGAATAGAGAAGTTATCGTATAGAATAGTTTGCAGTTTGGAGGTATCCCCCTTAGTTAGTTATCTATGTATCCCTTGGTGTGAGTTGCGGTAATAAAATATCAATGAGAAGTTTTATCGTTTACTTTTCGCACACTTTATGTTAGTTTGCAATCTCTCTTGTATGACTAGTCTTGTTGATTGGTATTGGTATCACATTGGGAGCATGAGTAGATTTAGTTGGTTTTGGCAAACCTAGCTTGGTCAGTAGCAACCTTACCTTGAGGTTTGAGTAGAAAAGAATAAAGAAGTGCTTGCAGTTACATCACTTCAGTTTTCCCTTATGTTTGGCTTATAAGCATTGTTATTCTTAAAGTTAAAATCGTTGTACCTTCAAGGGAGTTTGCATGATTGTTCTTATTATATGTATGTTCGTTTGTTTCATGCAACTCTTATGCTTGCTACCCAGCCTTGCTAGCCAAAAACCTGCACTGAGAGGAAATACTTCTCGTGCATCCAATTCCCAAAAGCCAAGTCACTTCCAAAGAGTCCACTATAAATTCCTATGCATGGTATTTCAAGCCATTCCAAGTAAATTTTCATGTGCTACCTTTCAAAAATCTTCAAACACTTCTCATTTTGTGCCACTGTTTTTAGCTCATGAGGACGTAGTGGATGGGTTTGTTATCTTCTATACTAAATTAAGTACCCCTCGACTAGGCAGCTTCATCTGCTCATCATTAATTTTGCAAGGGAGCTGGTCAGACCATTATAATCTCAAAAGGAAAAAGAAAGAAAAAAAGGCACTCCTCCAATGGAATGTGAAAGTTGGTCGGCACCCGATGGAATCGGTTAGCCATGGTTTGAGAAAGGAAAAAGGTGGGGAGGAGTGCAAAGCTATAAAAGAGCACCAAAGTGCCAATTAATCAAACATCTCGGAACCGCTCTCACTTGTTTAGTATGGAAGATATCAATAACTCCGTTGCTAGTCGTTGACAAAAGCAACCACCTCTCAAAACAATTTTTACCTCTGTTTTACAAATGAAAAGCTCTAGCACATGTTTAATCCCTGCTTCCCTCTGCGAAGGGCCTATCTTTTACTTTTATGTTGAGTCAACCTATTTCCCTCTGTCTCAAGCAAGCATTTGAGTTGTTATGTTTCACTCATCCATATGTTGATCCATTTAATCATGTTTATTATCTTCCTTGTTTTGTATAATGCTTTTGTCTGAAGGAATATATCTTTGAAAGCTTTCTATGAATGCAAAAGTTTACTTCGTTGAGTATATAGTCTCTGCTATATTAGCTCTGTTTTAAAAGGCTCCGTTTAAAAGAGAGAATAGTTTGTTCTCCATTCTTTGACCAAGAACTAAGGTTTGCCATTGCCAATTATAGTTTACCTTGTGCATCTTTACATGTGATTCCCTTTTATCTATTGCAAGTCTATATCTTATAAAGGGAAGTTGCGGTCTATTATAATTTGTGCCTTGGTACATGTGATGCTTCTTGTCCGTATTTTGATTATCGACACTTCACTCCATAAACCTGTGGTCATGTTTACCGAGTTCAGTTTTCGCTTGGGGACAAGCGAGGTCTAAGCTTGGGGGGGTTGATACGTCCAATTTGCATCACTATTTTGTATCATAATTTACTGTTATTCATTGATATATTTCATATTTAGATATGATATTTATGTTATTTCCTTTGCTTTCACATGTTTGATGATCATCGGAGGAGTTGCTGCCGGAGTCAGGATTCTGCTGGAAAAAGGACCATCAAGAGACCATATTTTGAAGATCAGGAAAATTCCAGAAAAATACCCAGAAATTATATTTTCCTAGAAGACTCAGGAAGCGAGAGGGAGGAGTCGAGAGGAGCCAGGGGGGCCCCACATGCCAGGGTGGCGCGGCCAGCCCCCTGACCGCGCGGGCCCTGCGTGAGGCTGCCCTGGCCCACCTCTGGTCTCGCCCCTTCGCGTACATCATCGTCCCCGAAAACCTAAGTCAAGGGGGGGGGGCCTCAGAGTTAGACACAGCCGCCTCTGCGGGGCGGAGAACACAGAGAGAGAAAAGCTCTCCGGCAGGGAGAAATCTGCCGGGGAAATTCCTTCCCGGAGAGGGGAGATCATCGTCATCACCACCGCACCGGACTTCATCGGGATCATCATCATCATCTCCATCACCAGCATCTTCATCTCCACCATCACCACGCCATCCTGCTGTAACATCTTGAGTTGGATCTTGGTATATTCATAGGGGAAACTTTCCCGGTGTTGATTACTCTTGTAGTTGATGCTATTGAGTGGAACCGTTGAGTTAAGATTAATGTTCAGATTGTTATTTACCATTATTTCACCTCTGATCATGATCCATATGATGTCTTGTGAGTAGTTCGTTTAGTTCTTGAGGACATGGGAGAAGTCAAGATGTTAGTAGTGAATTATTGTTGAGAAATATTTAATGGTTTGATATTGTTGTGGTGCTATTTCACTAGTGGTGTCATGTGAACGTCGACTACATGATACTTCACCATTTATGGGCCTAGTGAGATGCATTGTGTATTTGGCTACCGATTGTGGGGTTGCTGGAGTGACAGAAACCTAAACCTCCGTTGGGAAACCATTGCACCAGGGAGCGTAGGATCTTAGAGTTTAAGGCTATGGTTAGATTTATCTTAATTACTTTCTTGTATTTGTGGATGCTTGCAAGGGGTATAATCACAAGTGTGTATTTATCCTAGTAAGGGTAGTGCGCTAGCACAGGTTCACCCCCATAACACCTATCAAACCAATAAATACTATTGGCTCTATGAAGCGAAAGCTCTTGACAGAAACTCCCGTGTGTCCTCGAGAACGTTTGGTTATTATAAGTACACAACCGGCTTGTCCTTTGCTGAAGAAAGGATTGGGCCACTTGCTGCAATTGTTACTACTGTCTTTTATTTACTCGCACTTTATTTACTCGTATTACCAAATACCCTTGAAAACCTGTTTGCTAGTATTTACAGTGATTCCTTGATCAAAACCGCTCATCAACACCTTCTGCTCCTCGTTGGGTTCGACACTCTTATTTATCGAAAGTACTACGATACACCCCCTATACTTGTGGGTCATCAACGCACTAGATGGTTCCAACAAACACCAACATTTCATAGAGACATTAACCAGAAAGATACACATGATGCACACACTAGTCACCTTTACACCATGATACGAGGTATCTCCGGAGAGTACAATAATAAAGCATAGGAGTAGCATAATATCTGAATAATAACATCTACTAATTCAACTAGATACAAAGCTCACGATCACATAAAGATCACATCATGGGAGAGAAAGAGGTGAACCACATAGCTACCGGTAGAGCCCTCAGCCGCGGGGGAGAACTACTCCCTCCTCATCATAGGAGACAGCAAGGTTGATGGAGATGGCGGTGAGGTGGATGGAGACGGCGGAGACGGCGATAGAGACCGATGGAGATGGCTTCGGGGGCACTTCCCCGTCCCGGCAGGGTGCCAGAACAGAGACTTATGTCCCCTGAAATTCGTCGGCGGTGGCGGCAGAGCTGCGGAACTCTTTTTGAAAAATTGCCGATTCCTCTAGGGTTTTCCGTCCCGAGGCTTTATATAGGCGAAGGGGCATCGTCAGGGGGCTTCCAGGGGCTCCTCGCACATAGGGGGCGCGGCCAGGGCCAGGGCCGCGCCGCCCTGGTGTGAGGCTGGCCCCTGGCCCCCCTCCGGCTCTCTTTCGGTCCTCGTCCTTCGTCCGGGAAAAATAGGAGTTCTGGAACTTGTTTCGTCCAATTCTGAGAATATTTCCTATGTAGCATTTCTGAAACACAAAAACAGCAGAAAATAGGGAACTGGCACTGTGGCATCTTTTCAATAGGTTAGTTCCGGAAATCGCATAAAAATGCCACGAAGTGTAACGAAACCCAAGGCAAATGGTGTAGAAACAAGCATGGAGCATCAAAAATTATAGATACGTTTGAGACGTATCAGCGCTGGATGAATCCTGAGATTCAGTCCTAGTGGCGCTGCATGAGAGACAAGCTGGCTATGATTGCCCTTAATCATGAACAGGACAAGCCTAGGTGGAAGCTTACTAAATCTGGGATTTTCTCTGTCAAATCTCTCTATAACAAACTTTCAGCAGTTGGGGTTGATAGAAGTTTTAAACAACTTTGGAAAGCGAAAATTCCTCTTAAAATCAAAATTTGGCTCTGGTTAATCTGGCACAATGCAATAGCCACAAAAGATAACATGAAAAAGAGAAAATGGGTTGGTAGTTTCACTTGTCAGTTTTGTCCTAATGATGAAAGCATCACTCATCTGTTCTTTACTTGCCCCATGGCTGCTTACATGTGGAGCACCATTAGTACAGTTTTAGGAGTTTTTACTAGACCTTCTTGTTTTACTCAGTATTTTTGGTGGATTGCCAAAATTCTCCCTATTGGCCCCAATCTTCATATTGTAGGGATTGCAGCTTTGTATTGGGCTGTTTGGAAAACTAGAAATAAGGCTTGCTTTGAGGGCAAGCTTATTTCCTCTCCTGTGGGTTTGATCTGTTATATGTGTGCTTTCCTTCGGTATTGGGCAGGTCTCCAGGGCGAAAAATATAAGGAGTTGCTGCTGGAAGGAGCCTCGCGTCTTCAGAGGGGAGCGACGGCGGCACATGAGATGGCCAGACAAGTAGGTGCTTCCAGAGCAAGGATCCAGGAGGGAGTTGACGAAGATGAAGAAGTCTCTGTCTGATAAGATCAAATGAAGTTGAAGCTGGAAATCCACCCCAGTGGAAAAACGTGGGGAGGGGAAAGTTGAACTTCAGGCCTAAAAACTATGCTGTTATTTTGGGCTCCCTGCATTTTGTTGTCGGTGCTGTAATATTCTCGTGAAAACGCCTGCTGTTTCGCGCGTAGTTGGCCGCTTTAAAACTCTGGTTAGGTTGCCTTAGTAGCAGTTCTTTGCTGCTGTTTGTGGCCTAGGGTTTAGCCCCGTTGTACTTTTTTTCTGCTTTTGAACTTGTAAAAGACCTTTATTCTGTTATCCTTGTGATAGTGGAACCCAGCTCCATACGTGGGGACGTATGGAAAAAAAATAACAATATCGCTGGAGCGGAATTTCAGAACCTAATTGTGCCTCTTATCAAAGACTACCACATTTATTTTGGTGCAGAGGGCAGAGGCCAGAGGTTTTAACCTCTTTTTCAAGAAAAAAAAAGTACTACCACGATTCAGACTTAGAACCTAGATACACAACAGAATCTACTTTTAAAACTTAGCAGAAAATTTTGGAAGCTCAAGCTACTATTCTCTGCGATATAGTTGGAAACTCACTAATTTGGATATTTCCATGCACGGTCAATTCTAATGGTAAGGCTCGTCCTTGGTATACGCACCTTTTTCAAAAGGAGGATAAACCCATGCTTTCTCACCTGTTATCCGAAATTAATCATCAAATTGGTGAAAGTGAATCATGCAAATTAGTCGTCAGCAGATCATTGGATGCTTTAATGGAGGAGGTCGGCATATTAATGTACTCGATGACCCCACGACACTATTATTGTTACAGCTGTAAGTATTGCCTCCGTTTCGAAATATAGTATGTTTTGAAAAGCTAATATTTCGAATGGGAGGTAGTATTTGCTATTCTAGATGTTGATGTTTCTTTTGCAATTGATCACATTACAACAACTGTGACTTTCTTAAAAAAAGATTACAAGAAGCATATATATGGTCAAAAAACTCAAAATGTTTTATATAGTGAACAGAGGAAGTATAGTACATATAAGTCAAAAAACGCGCGGAACTTACTTCACCGTTCTGAGCATTAATGCGAAGAGAGATGATGCGTACGAGCTGTACTTCATTTGAAAATTAGTTTCATCCAGTACCCTGCTCATTCCGTCGCAGTTAACGCTTGCTAGCAAGTATTGATCGGCGTGAGCTGTAGCGAAAGCAAAACTCGCCGTCCGACAGACGGCAGTGCTTAGCGAACCAGTCGGCGAGTGTGACAAAAACCTAAGTGTCAAATCAGGCGATCTCGGGGGCTCCTTTACACCGCCTGTTGGCGGCGCTGGGACACCTGCCGCACGCACAGCGTGGTGTGCTGGGCTGGGGCCCACTCTTTCTTCTTCTTTCAGCGACGACCGGTCCTCTTCCACATCGCCCCAGAACCCGACCACCTCCTCGCCGGACCCCGACGACCTCCCACCTCGCCGGAACCCTTGCTAACCTCGTCGGAACCCTAACCCGCACCCCTCCCCTAAGATCTCTTCCTCGCCTCCGCCGGCGACGCCGCGGCTCGCCGCGTCGTCCCCGTCTCCGGCGAGGTTCCGGCCGGCCGGCCATCCCTCGAAACCCCCCGCTGCACCCTCAACCTTAACTCCGGTCGCCGGCGACACCCCCAACCCTAAGACCTGCACCCCCTAACCCTAAGATACATTCCTCTCCTCCGTCGGCGACGCCGCGGCTCACCGCGTCGTCCCCGTCTCCGGCGAGGTCCAAGCCTCACCTCCGCCGGGGCGCCGCGGCCAGCCGCGTCTTCCCCGTTGTCGGCGAGGTCCCTGCCGGCGAGGTCACTGCCGGCGCAGAAAGAAAATGCCCCGCTCGCCTGCATCCTCTCCGACCCGGCCCACTTAAAAGCTTTGCCGCAGAGGGGTACGCGGCGCGTTGGCATCGGGGCCGCTAACGGGCGGCAATTAGGATTTCCCGGCGATCTCGAGGTTGGCGAAAAGGTACGCTCTCACGAGACAAGAGTTCTACGTTTAGAAGCCTGTGTGCCCGCTTCTGCTGTGCTGTGGCCCAAGAAGTTATAGGAACCTCGGCCCACCAGCACGGTCTTTCCATTACTGCTTTCAATTACGCTGAAACTCTGAAAGCAACCATGCATTCGGAAAGAGAGGCTGAGAGAGGAAGACGCAGCGCTGGAGATGGAGTGGGAGACTGGAACACCTCTGCATCAATGCTGGAATCTGGCTGCAAGAAAATCAGAGACCAGCTACTAGGTGTTAGCAATAGCTTTTGGTGGTATTATTTTCTACAGTTTTTCTACTGGAGATAGCAATAGTTGCTTACAGAAAACTAGCTACTTAGGACATACATATGGTAGGCAGCAAAAGTATCCGCGTGTACACACCAAGATTAATTGAACGAAAAACCCTAGTACACTAGTAGAAAATAGGGCATTCGTTTGGAGCTGCAAATGGCATTAGCACCGGTTGGCTTACGAACCCAGATTAAAGGGGTGCTTTAGCACCGGTTCGAGCTGCCAGAAAGCTAAATGGAGCCCGTGGAGCTCTAGCACCGGTTCGTTAGGAACCATTAGCACCGGTTCGTGGCACGAACCGGTGCTAAAGGTGTCGCGTCTGCCGCGTGGCAGGCGCCAGACCTTTAGCACCGATTCGTGCCACGAACCGGTGCTAAAGGCTACCCTATTGCACCGGTTTTGGGCATGAACCGGTGCTAGAGGTCCTGCCTATAAATACAGCCACCCACCGGCCCTCTCCTCTGTTTTTTTCCTATGGAAGGTGTGAGGGGGTGTGCTAGTTTGATTTTTTTTCCTTATGCACAAGAGGTGTTTGATGAAATGCCTAAGAGCATGAAGCTACTTAAGCTCACACAAAATAAATATGATATGAGGTGCCCGAGCGATACTTAGGTCTTGTCCTTGTTCTTTCCTCCTCGATCGAGGTTAGCAACTCTATCCTTTCATTTGTCATTGATACAAATGCATGTTTCGTCATTTTACTATTTATGATGTTCGGTAATAGTATTAGTAAACCTAATTATATGACGCAGATGAACGAACGACAATGGATGTATGGTGACCGACGCACTTCCGAGTTCATTGAAGGTCTTCGTAATTTTGGCGATGTGGCTCGGGCAAATATTCAGAATGGTTTTATGTGTTGTCCATGTGTTCACTGTGGAAACAAGAAGGAGTACTCTTCCTGGAAAATCATTCACGCCCACCTGCTTCGGAAAGGTTTCATGCCTAGCTATAATTGTTGGACCAAACACGGAGAAAGAGGGGTTATAATGGAAGACAATGAAGAAGAAGAGGATGATGATATGTACCCTGAATATGGTGATACTGCAACGGGGGAAGCTGAAGGGACAGGAGAAGCTGAAGATGTAGAGGCATCAGATGAGCCTGATGATGATCTTCGTCGGGCCATCGTAGATGCACATAGAGAAGCAGAAAGTGTGAATGAGAAGCGAAAGTTAAAAGGTATGTTAGAGGATCACAAAAAGAAGCTGTACCCAGACTGTGAAGATGGGAACACAAAGCTCGGTACCACACTGGAGTTGCTGCAATGGAAGGCAGAGACTGGTTTATCTGATAAGGGATTTGAGAAATTACTGAAAATAATGAAGAAGAAGCTTCCAAAGGATAATGAATTGCCTGACAGTACGTACGAAGCAAAGAAGATTCTCTGCCCTCTAGGATTAGAGGTTCAGAAGATTCATGCATGCATTAATGACTGCATCCTCTACCGCGGTGAGGAGTACGAGAATTTGGAAGCATGCCCGGTATGCACTGCACTGCGATATAAGATCAGAGGAGATGACCCTGGTGATGTTGATGGCGAGCCCCCAGAAAGAGGGTTCCTGCCAAGGTCATGCGGTATGCTCCTATAATACCACGGTTGAAACGTCTGTTTAGAAACAAAGAGCATGCCAGGTTGTTACGATGGCACAAAGAAGACCGTAAGAAAGACGCGATGTTGAGACACCCCGCTGATGGGTCGCAGTGGAGAAAAATTGAGAGAGACTACCCGGACTTTGCAGGTGACGCAAGGAACTTAAGGTTTGGTCTGAGTACAGATGGTATGAATCCTTTTGGGGAGCAGAGCTGCAGTCATAGCACCTGGCCTGTAACTCTATGTATCTATAACCTTCCTCCTTGGTTGTGCATGAAGCGGAAGTTCATTATGATGCCAGTGCTCATCCAAGGTCCGAAGCAACCCGGCAATGACATTGATGTGTATCTAAGACCATTAGTTGATGAACTCTTACAGTTATGGACCAAACCAGGTGTACGTGCATGGGATGAGCACAAACAGGAGCCGTTTGACCTACGAGCGTTGCTTTTCGTAACCATCAATGATTGGCCTGCTCTTAGTAACCTTTCAGGACAAACAAACAAGGGATACAATGCATGCACGCACTGTTTAGATAAGACTGACGCTATATATTTGGAAAAATGCAAGAAGATTGTGTACTTGGGGCATCGTCGATTTCTTACGACCACGCATTCCGTAAGAAAGAAATGCAAGCATTTTAGAGGTGTGGCAGATCACCGGCAAAAGCCTGAACTCCGTACTGGTGATGATTTATTTGATATGGTCAGGGACCTAGAAGTAATCTTTGGAAAGGGTCCTGGCGGTCAATCTGTTCCAAATGACGTCGCTACCGGACACGCACCCATGTGGAAGAAGAAATCTATATTTTGGGAGCTTGACTATTGGAAACACCTAGAGGTTCGCTCTTCAATCGACGTGATGCACGTTACGAAGAATATTTGCGTGAACCTGCTAGGCTTTCTGGGCGTATATGGAAAAACAAAAGATACACAAGAAGCACGGGAGGATCAACAACGTATGAAAGACCCAAACAACATGCATCCACAGAGCAAGACGGATAAAGGGCGTCACTTAAGTCCTGCCAGCTACGCTCTTACAAAAGCAGAGAAGGAAATCTTTTTTGATGTCCTTTCAAGTATTAAAGTGTCGTCTGGCTTCTCGTCAAATATAAAGGGAATAATAAATATGACAGAGAAAAAATTCCAAAACCTGAAGTCTCATGACTGTCACGTGATTATGACGCAGTTGCTTCCAGTTGCATTAAGGGGCTTCTACCGGAAAATGTTCGCGTACCCATTGTTAAGCTATGTGCATTCCTCAATGCAATATCTCAGAAGGTAATCAATCCAGATATGCTACCAAGGTTACAGAAGGATGTGGCCCAATGTCTTGTTAGTTTTGAGTTGGTGTTCCCGCCATCCTTCTTTAATATTATGACGCATCTCCTGGTTCACCTTGTCGAAGAGATTGCCATTCTCGGTCCTGTATTTCTACACAACATGTTCCCCTTCGAGAGGTTCATGGGAGTCTTAAAGAAATATGTTCATAACCGTGCTAGGCCAGAAGGAAGCATCTCCAAGGGCTACGGAACAGAGGAGGTCATTGAGTTCTGTGTTGACTTTATCCCTAACATTAAGTCGATTGGTGTCCCTGAATCACTCCAACATTCGAAAACAAGCTCGGCCGATTGTGAGTTAATCTGGCCATGTATCTTAATTTTCAGTTGAGATATGTACTTCTTTTCCTGTCCTTTTCCTCTCACGCCCTTTTCCTCTCACGGACGCAGCGTGCCGCTGCGCCAACCGACACTTAATTATTAAGCGAACATATGATCAATAGAAACTGCAACAGAAAAATCAAATATAACTAATCAAAAGAAAATAGAAAATCAAATATATCTAATCAAAAGAAAATAGAAAATCAAATATAACTAATCAAAAGAAAATAGAAAATCAAATATAACTAATCAAAAGAAAATAGAAAATTAAATATAACTAATCAAAAGAAAATAGAAAATCAAATATAACTAATCAAAAGAAAATACAAAATCAAATATAACTAATCAAAAAGAAAATCAAATATATCTAATCAAAAGAAAATAGAAAATCAAATATAACTAATCAAAAGAAAATATAAAATCAAATATAACTAATCAAATATAACTAATCAAAAAGAAAATCAAATATATCTAATCAAAAGAAAATAGAAAATCAAATATAACTAATCAAAAGAAAATAGAAAATCAAATATAACTAATCAAAAGAAAATAGAAAATCAAATATAACTAATCAAAAAGAAAATCAAATATAACTAATCAAAAGAAAATAGAAAATCAAATATAACTAATCAAAAGAAAATAGAAAATCAAATATAACTAATCAAATATAACTAATCAAAAAGAAAATCAAATATATCTAATCAAAAGAAAATAGAAAATCAAATATAACTAATCAAAAGAAAATAGAAAATCAAATATAACTAATCAAAAGAAAATAGAAAATCAAATATAACTAATCAAAAGAAAATAGAAAATCAAATATAACTAATCAAAAAGAAAATCAAATATATCTAATCAAAAGAAAATAGAAAATCAAATATAACTAATCAAAAGAAAATAGAAAATCAAATAGAACTAATCAAATATAACTAATCAAAAAGAAAATCAAATATATCTAATCAAAAGAAAATAGAAAATCAAATATAACTAATCAAAAAGAAAATCAAATATATCTAATCAATATCGAATTTGGCGGGAACAACTGAAAATTTTAAAACACCCTTTAGCACCGGTTCGTGGCTCAAACCGGTGCTAAAGGGGGTGGCGGTGCAGTTCCCAGAAAGCACCCTTTAGCACCGGTTGAAGCCACCAACCGGTGCTAAAGGCCCCTCCTTTATAACGCATCGTCTCCTTCCTCCCCCCACATCGCCTAAACTGCTAAGTCCCCGCGCTAGGAGCTCTCGGACGCCGGCAGGCTGTCCGACTTTTCCGTCGCCGACGACGCCGCGCCCACTCGCCCGCGCCTCGCCGCTTCCGCCGCCGACGCTCGCGCCGCTTCCGACACCGCCGACGCTCGCGCTCTTCCGACGCCGCCGACGCGCTCGCGCCGCCACACCGCCTGCGCCGCCACACCGCCTGCGCCTGCCCGCCGCCGCTCCGCCGGCCCGCGCCGCGCTCTCGTCGCCCGTGCCCGCCCGGCTCCGGCCACCTACGCACACCGCCACACGCACACCGCCCGTGCCTGCAAGGTAATTTTTTTTAAGGTATTTTAGATTTTTTTTTGGTATTTTTTCTAGGTATTTTATTCCTGCAAGATTTGTTAGTTAATTTTAAGATTAGTTAATTAATTATTTAGTTATTTTGGGTATTTAATTTATTATATGATTAGTTAATTAATTAGTTAATTCTAGGATTAGTTAATTAATTAGTTAATTCTAGGATTAGTTAGGATTTGTTAATTAATTAGTTAATTCTAGGATTAGTTAGGATTTGTTAAATAATTAGTTTATTTTTTCTAGGTTTTTATTCCTGCAAGATTTGTTAGTTAATTTTAAGATTAGTTAATTAATTATTTAGTTTTTTGGGTATTTAATTTATTATATGATTAGTTAATTAGTTAATTCTAGGATTAGTTAGGATTAGTTAATTAATTAGTTAATTTTATAACTTTATTATTTTAGGTATTTAATTTTTTTAGGTCTTTTATTACTTTAGTTATTTTAGGTCTTTTATGGGGGTTAGGGTTCCGTTATAAAATGGGGGCGTTGGCCGGGCGCCGGCGCGGTGGGGAGGGAACCCTCCCCACCGCGCCGGCGCCCGGCCAACGCCCCCTTTTTTTTGGTCTCCGTATCATTATAATAATTTGTAATAATTTTTTGCAGAAACTATGGATCTCGGAAGAGACGAATTCCAGGAAAATATTATCGAGGACATCATCCGCGATAATGATGAAGATGTCACCTCGTTGTTTCTAAACAACTCCGGTGAGGGAGACGAACAAAGTCGTAGAGATGGCTTCGATGAGGGAGAAGGTGCCGGAGAGGATGGAGGCACCGGTGAAGGAGAAGGTGCCAGAGAGGGAGAAGGTGCCGGAGATGATGGAGGCACCGGTGAGGGAGAAGGCGCCGGCGAGGTAGATGTGTATTAATAAATTAAGCCTTTGTTGTATAGTTGGAATATTTGATTTGTGTATATACATATATTAACGCTCCTTCTTCTTTTAGCCCTCTGGATCGAGCCACTCTTCTGTAAATAGAAGAGGTCCGGCCAGAAGGTTGGAAGAACATGAAAGGTACCGAATAGAAGAAATCGGTGAAGATGGCGAACCGATTGCTCCCGCGGCTCACGCAAGTAAATTTATAAGACAATGCGGAGTTCTTGTTCGGGACAACATTCCGATCACCATTCGAGAATGGAAGAAGACAAAACGGAACCAGTTAAATATGTCCGCAATAGATTGAAGAATATTCTTTGGAAGAAGCTCATGGTTAATTTTACCCTACCAGAGGCCCAGAGGTGGATCGAACTGAGGTGGATCGAAATGAGGAGGATTCAAATGAGGAGGATTCAGATGACGATGATCGTCATCTGAATATCATAGAGCGGAAAGTCAAGAAGTGGACTCTTTCGAGGATGGCAATACAATTCAACAACTGGAAGAAAAGATTGTACAAGGATTTTGTCGACCAAAAAAAGACTCCGGTGTTCACTGGACAATATGAGAAGATAAAAGATCACTGGGACGCATTCGTGGAGTACAAGACTTCAGAGGCAGCTAAGCGAAGGTCGGAAATAAATAAGAAAAATGCTGCTAAAAAGAAGTATCACCATACTATGGGGCAAGGAGGCTATAAGACTGGCAAGCCTAAGTGGAAGAAGATGGAGGACGATCTAATTGCCAAAGGGATCATTCCGGAGACTTTGAAATGGAATGATCGGTCAAGGGATTGGTTTTACGGGCATGGAGGGAAGTTGGACTCGGAAGGGAAGTGTGTATATACAAAAAAGCATGACGAAGACCCCCTTCCCATTGATGCCCTTAGAAGTGCATCAAAGGATGTTGAAGAGGGAAGGTTCCATCCCGATAGAGAGAAGGACGAGCTCACGCGCGCCCTTGGGAATGATGAACACCCAGGACGAACACGAACCACTCCGGGCTCCAAACCGTGGAAACTTGGGTTTCCCGTGGAAATGAAGAAATTTCCCGATAGAAGCCGTCAGAGAAGAAAGGAAAGGGAAGCAGACCGCATGTCTCTGATAGAACAAGAGCTGAAGCGGCAATCAGACTTATTAAATCGGATAAGCCAGCAAGGAACCGCCGCATCTCAGCCACAGATAGAAGCGGACATGATGCTACCGGCCCACCATCTCAGCGGAAAAGCAGCGTGGCTTCCACGAACCTCCCAGAGGATGATGATGAACCGACGATCCGCTACCCAGTGGATGATATCACGGAGTCGACATCTTGCGAGCTACATGTGAAGGTCGTGAACATAACCATGAAGGTGGCGGTCGGCTATGCCTTACCCATTGGACCTGATTCAACTTATCATTGTCGTCCGATTCCACATGGCTACGCTGTTGCCGGGGTGGATGAAGTTATGGGCGGATTTGAGCAGCTAAAGCTTGACCACCCTGCGGGTGAAGGGGATTTGTACGAGCTGGGAGAAGCCAAGAAGACCACCGTTCTATGGCTAAAGGAATTAATCGTGCTTCCAAATTGGACGCCAAGGTCTCCAGCACGTCACCCTTCTCCACCGCCACATCAGCCTTCTCCTCCATCTCCGCGTCAGCCTTCTCCGCCATCTCCACGTCAGCCTTCTCCGCCATCTCTGCCGCATCAGCCTTCTCCAGCATACCAGCCTTCGCCAGCTAGTGAGCCGTCTCCGCCACCTCCACCCACTGAGGCTCAGAGCCAAAAGCAGAAGCGTACCATCGCTGCTCCCAAGAGTAACCGATCACCGATCCGTCGACAGGAGCCCCTTCCAAGAGTACCTAAGGTTCCTCCAAAGAGACCTTACGACTATACTCCGGAGGAAAATGCGGCGAAGGTACAAGAGAAATCAAAGAACTTCTTTGAAAATTTGAAGAGAAAGAAGACCGAGCAGTCCGCCGAGCAGCCTCCTCTAGATCCAAAAGTGTTAAAAATGTTGAAGAACCTTCAGCAACCCGAGCCAAGGCTTGCATCAGATTATGACCGCACTATTCTCAAGTCAGATGCAGCAAAGCGGTCGAAAGGTAAATCAGTTCCTCAGCTCGGAGAACAGATGAACTCTTGCCCCCCGCTCCAAGTGTTTCCCGATGTCCAGTATGATCCAGAGATCATAGCACTGTACAAAGAGGAGGCCGAAGCTGCAGGTATGTCTGTTGCTCAATACTTAAGCAGGTGTGATTTCCCCACGGCTGAAGTAGTAGCATACAAATACCGGTATGGGAGCCCTCTCGTCAGACCCGAGGAGATTCCGAATCTACCAACAAGAATGCGAAAATTGCATAAGTGGTACTTGGAAGCCTCACAGCGTGGGCAGAATTGGATCGTAATAGGAATTAATGATGAGCATTACTTTCGTGGAACCGACGACATAAACATCGAATTTGCTGAATTATTTCAGTTATACAATCATGATGCCCTCGACAAATCGATGATCAGTGCCTATTGTTTGTAAGTATTATTTTTCCTTGTAACTATAAGTCTTTATCTCATCTCGTTTATTGCATGCATAATTTTACTCACTATATTATGCAGATTGAAGAAACTCGAATGCAAAAGAGGACAAATCTATGATATTGGGTTCATTGACCCATATACCGTGAACGAGGTAACTCTCCATAACCATATCAAGGACACGGAGGATAACTTGGTACGGGCGTTAAGGAAACAAGAAACCATGACGAAAATACTATTTCCTTACAATTTCAAGTGAGTGTGTTAACTGTCTTATACACATTACTATATATTTTGGTTACTCGATGTTATGTGTGTGCGCAGCTATCATTTTATTCTGCTAGTTATTGAACTTGATAGAGGACGAGTACTAGTCATGGACTCGAAAAAAAAATCCCTTGAGACATTCGGGGACATGATTGATACACTCCAGCGGTAATTTCAATCATTATGCATGGCACTATATCAGCTACTTTCATTCATTTCCCGATATCAAGTAATTACTAACTTCTTTATTCATTTTCTTTGCCGGGCAGTGCTTGGAAACGGTTCACGGCTAAGGCACCGGGTCCCTGGAGAAATGAGCTTGAATTTAAACAAGTACCGGTAAGTACTACTAGCTAGGTCCGCGCATCTCTTTGGTTCTAGTTTCAATACCATTATCATCCTTGATTATTATTTTGATTGAACTCTATTCTCGTAAAGTGCTTGAAGCAAGAAGACGGGAATAATTTATGTGGATTCTATGTCTGCGAGTTCATGCGAGAGACTTGTCGTGAAAAGAGAAGACTAGAACAACTAGATGTACGTAAACAATATTCACAATTTTATTTTATTACCATCATTTATGTTGAGTTTCTTCATTCATATATATTGATCCCCTTCTTTACATTAGATCGAACTGAAGCGGGATCGTCTTCTAGCAACTGAGCGTATACGAGCAATTCAAGAGGAACTGGCGGGATTCTTACTTGATGAGGTCATAGCACCAACCGGTGAATACCATCGGCATTACGATTTTGGAAAATCGTAGCTGAAATTATATTGTATATATTCATGAACGTGTACAATGTTCTATATGTATGACGATATTGTGTAATATATATGATGGTTTCTTTTATATGTGCATCAACATTTTTCAAATACCCGAAAAAACCGTATTTCAAAAGGCTAGGAATTAGGGTTTTAGCCAAATACGGCAGGGGCTGCCACGTCGCCATCCTCTAGCACCGGTTCATATTACAAACCGGTGCTAAAGGTCCATCGGCCGGAGCTGGTCTACACGGCCACGTGGAGACCCTTTAGCACCGGTTCGTAACGCAATCGGTGCTAAAGGGTTAGGGCATTAGTCTCGGATGCGTTGCACCGGTTGTAAAACCGGTGCAAAATGGAGTTACGAACCGATGCTAATGCCCAAGTTTCCACTAGTGGTATGACAACATGGTACTGATAGTCTAAACCAACCACAGTATGACACTGTCTAAGTGTAAGTATTCCCTCCGATCGACCCATATTACCTTTTGCAAATACATATGGATCGGTATCCACCTAGTGACACAGCGAGGATTATGCATGCGAAGGAGACATCAAACAACTCACTGACGAGTGTCGATACTGCTGGCTCTGCTTGCTAATTATAGAATATCCATGGACCCTTGGCGCCTGCCGGTCCCAAGGAAATTAAGAGCACAGTAGCCGCCGACACCGGCCGGCCGGCCGCACGTCGCCGTTCTCGTCCGCTGGCATGCAGCTACCTCGCTGTAACTATGCCTGTAACCATCCAGATCCAGTTACCGGTCGCGCGAGCACTAACATGTTTCTGCACCCGATCATCAGTAGCATTCGGTCGTCCTCGTAGTCGTCGTCGTCAAGAGAGATCTACTGGATACTGATCAGCATCAGTAGCTCTTTGTTGCGTACGAGCTCAGCTGACCCAGTACTGAGAGTTCAGGGAGCCGAAGCAACGTACAGCTAGCACATATACAGTCGTAAGAACAGTTTCACTGTTAGCCTGTCTGCTGTCACATCTTTCCTTCAGCGACTAAGACATGGATCGATGTACGCTAGCTTGCTAGTTTGGGGATTCAGGCAACCGGGGAGCAAGGCAACCGGCCGTATGCATGACTATCTGCAACAAGAACAGTCGTTCAGAAAGTGATTGGTAGATATTTGAAAACATGAATTTTATTTTACATGAAGCTAGGTGTATTAGAAAACCCTGAATAATAATAATGCTGAAAAAATTGTTTCTGAGATGAAGTATATGTATACACATATATAACAGCTGCATGTATATGCATGATTACTTTTTTCATATATTTTTTCGAGCTAGATGAAAAGGGCATCGCAAAAAGAGGGATGGAGGAAGAAAAGTGTCTGTTTGATCGAGTTAGTGCCCGGCCCGTGGTCGCTGTTTGTGATGTGATCCACAGGGCTTTATTATTCAAAGCCAAATCTAGAGTGGATCCGCTTGGGTAGGGCAGTGCCTGTCGCTGGCCCCACCCACGCTAACACACTCTCCAACGGACGAATCGCCGAGCTCCAGCTCTGCCACACACAAACCCAGTCGATCCTATCAGATTGCCACACCCTTATCCGTCTCTGCGTCATTTCTACTTAACTCGGCTGTTTACTAATTCCAGCAGCCTCTCCTTTGGTCGTTGCTTAATCAACTACTATATGGTTAGTACTTCCTCCGTTTTAAAATATAAGATATTTTAGCTTTATGAAGCAAATATAGCTAGATATCTTTTAGTGTGTAGGTTCACTCGAATATACACACTAAAAGGTGTCTAGATACATTTGCTTCACAAACCTAAAACATCTTATATTTAAAAACAGAGGGAGTACTTAGTAGTTAGTACCGTAGCTTTAAGCTCAATCCATTCCATAATTCTTGTTGTGATTTAGTTTAAATTTAATCTACAATCACCATAAGAATTATGGAACCAAAAGAGTAGATAATTAAGCACAATTTTAAGTTTTTAACATGTTAGCAATTCCAGGAACTTCCAAATCAGGATTCTATACCCGTTTTTAAAAAAAATCAGGATTCTATACCACTCATACAAAAAATCACATAGTATATTGTGACATGCCCTGTTATTGCAAGCGTACACATGCTCTCCTTAGGTGCACATTTGTACGTAGGCATAGTCTTGATAGAATAAGATAAAATCGGCTTTTGCAGATGCTTGACAGTAACCGTTCTTGGCCAAGAGACAGCTCTATGCAAGATATTTTCTTAGTTTGAATCTACAAGGGCCTCTCTGGTTAAAGAACAATCATTATTTTCCCACAAAAAATACATATAATTAATCACCTCTATGTACCCCTATTGTTACGGTCAGCCATATTCCCTCTATTCACATAATTACTTCGCATTTTGGGTTTGTTCAAGATGATTTTTTTTTCAAAACGGGGCATCCCAGCCTCTGCATCAAAATGATGCATATGGCTGTTTATTAATTCATTTAGTAACAATATCCTCAAAATTTACAGCTCATGGGTCACACAGAGTGGACATATGTATCAACTAGCGGAAAAGTAAACCACAAAGATTATGGTGTTACATCTATGAAGTAATTCTTTTACGCTGCCGCCAGCCGCACCGGTTGAACAAATCCCGAGCGACTGCCTTCAAACGGTTGCACCTAGAATCCGTCTTGACTCGCTGCTCATCTTGTTAGAGATAGGATCACATACAGATTCAGTGGGTAACTATAGGGATAACCTGCAAGAATAAAGATGTTTTCTAAAATAAGATCATTTCTCGTATTCCACATAGTCCATATAACAGAGCATACTCCCACTCTAATTTGAGTCAATTCCTTCTTCGGGATACCCTTGAGCCAATTCCCAAATAAGTTAGTAATATTCTATGAAAAATACTAACATCCATAGTATAAAATATATTTTCTTAGAATAGCAATAAAGCATATTCTCATATTAAATATACTTAGTATTGTAGATATTGATATTTTTTATATTCTTGGCCAAATCAAAGTAAATAAAAAATGGAGGGAGTATATGTTTTGCTAATCTCATGCATCTTTTGTATGAAGACATTATGTTAAGAAGAGTAGCAGGTTGTGAAATAATAACCAAGACTGAAGAAATGGTAGAAAATGGGAAAGGCTTTCATTCTTCCTTGAAGAAAATTTACAGCTTACAAGTTACAGAGAGCGCCCATGCACGCAGAGGTCTCAGTGCTAGCTTGCTGCATCTGCCACACGCATGCGCATAGTACATCTGTTAACTAGAAGGAGCTTCCTTAATTAATTAACCTCGAGGACATATATATATAGGTGCTCTACCTTGCTTGTGTTAACTAAACATCCACTGCTACATCACATCACACTGCATTACATTACACGGTGGGAGAAAGAAAGAGAGTGAGAGAGAAGAACAAATATTGGAGCAAGAAAGGGACACATCATTTCCCCCTGGTTCGTAACCTGCCTAGCTAGGGTAGCTAGTCAGCTTGCTTTGCTTCTCAGCTGCTGACCTCTTCTTGCAGGTCCGAGCTGCCGCCGCTCGTGACGCAGCTGGAAGACGACGCCGGAGACGATGGTGACTGCGGCATCGGCATCGTGCGGTGATCGTCGGTGCCGTGGCCGCCCAGCGTTTGTCGCCTGGACGAGGACGACGAGGACCTGTCCTTTTTGAACATCCGGCACACGACCCATTCTCCTGTCCCAGCCTCACCCAAGCAGCAACCCTGCAAGTTGTGACGAGCTTCTTAATTAAGCACACATATTCCAGAGCAACAAAATTAATGGCAGCGATGAAAGTAGCAGAAGCAATTAAAAAAGCTGCAATTAGGACGGGAATTGCAAAATCACAATGACAGTACTACCGCTGGTCTACTATGTTTTACAAAAAAAATGCACCTATATTTTTTGCTGACGTCTCTTGCAAAAATAAAAACCAAATTTCCAAAAGATCTTTATTGGACCGAGCTCAGGGGGTTTAGCTCCTGCTCCTCAGCTCACTGTTCTGGTACTACGACTTACGGGCAAACATCAAGTGAAACGGGAGTGTCCAGCTGTTACGTACACTTTTCAGCTAGAAACCAATCAACAACAGCGCGGAAACAAGTCATTCCAAGAGCAGGCATGATTCTTTCATGTATAGATGAACATCCACAGTGGGTCAAACAGTGCACACCAAGTGAGCAGAACAGCAGTTCTTTGACGAACACATCTCTTGCAACAGTAGTGGCCATGGAACTGTTGTGCGCACAGTACTAGCTACTTTTTTCTTTACGATTACAAGAGGAAAGTTCTCACTATCTCAATCACCAGTAAACTCAACTAACAGATCGGTGTGGTGTGCATGTATGTAAATACGAGCAACTTGGCGAGGGGCTAGCTACATGTATTTGCAGGCTGGTTAATTAATCCCAACAACAAGATCTGAACGGATTCTCGATCGACATGCTGAGAGCATCTAGTACAGCGTTAAGTACAACCAACCACCTCTCCGTATCAGCATAAATTGCAACGACAACCACTACCATCCCAAGGGGCTTAATTAGAACAGGATCGATCCATCGATCTGAATCCATCCGTCGGTCAGGTCAATTAATTACGGATTAGCAAGTTGTCACACTACTTGATGAACTAGCTAGCTAGCGGAGAAGCTTATGTGCCCTACATGCTATGCTTACCTAGCTTAATTAAGTAATGTTAGTCACTACTCCCTCCCATTCAAAATTAAGTATAGGTGATTTTGTACTAACTTAGTATAAAGTTTGTACTAAGTTACTAACACTTATTTCTGATCGGAGGGAGTAGTAATTAAGTTCGATCGAAGTAGTTATTGATCAATTGTGAAGTGTATAGTATATACCTACAGTTAGGCTGGTTAATTAGGTTTTGCTAATTCTGACAACATGGACGCTGTATACACGATCCAAGCTAGTAACTATCGTCGATATAATCAAAGTTAAGCCCACCATACAGCTATTATATGCCAAGGGAGAACATGGACACATGATCTTTCTACCTAGCTAGCTAAGTAAAATAACATAACACGTGGACAAAATTCGTCCGAAATGAAGAAATTTTAAGGGGAGTTACATATGGAAGTATTCCAAATAAAATAGTTCAAATCTAACAACACCTACTATAGCTGGTCACTAGTTATCAGTGTGTATTAGGCTATTAGCTTAATTTAGACCAATTTGATCTTCTGAGCTGTCATCCAGAGCTAATGATCGGAGTAGCACTTGCACAGCTGCATAAGTGCAGTTGAACAAGTACAAGAACATTACTCAGCAATGAAAAAAAAAATCTAATGAAGACAGTACAAGCAGCAAGAACAAATTGATGGCAATCAATCAAGTAGCGAGTGATTGATTAATCAATCAGTCAATCAAGGAGGATTAATGATTAATCAGTGCTTACATTCTTATGTTGATGCGGCAGGGCGAGCCGGTACTCGTGCATGACCCAGCCGGTCTGCACCGGCGCCGCCGGTGACGTCGTCTTTCTCCCCTTGCCCTTGCCTCTGCTCCGGCGGGGGACGAAAGCCATGGATTTCTTGACACCGGCGAGGTGGTTCCGGCCGTATCTGGACACCACCACCGGTCTCTCCCTGCCGCCGACTGCTGGCTTCCAGCATCCGTTCGCCGTCGTCGTCCTGCCACTCTTGCCGCCGGCATCGGCGGCGGCCGGGCGGATTGCGAAGAAGTACTTCTCCCCTTCGCTCGCACCTGGAAACGAGTCAAACGACAAGGACAGCTTCAGTACATATGTTTTTTATAAAGATCAGTACATATGTAGCCGGCCGGTCGTAAGTATGAACTAGCAATATCATCGTCGTACCGGGGATGTCCCAGGGGTCGAGGCTGTAGAGGTTGTGGACGTCGGGGATGACGGCGGCGGGGAGCGGGAGGGCGAGGGCCTTGCGGCGGAGGTACTGCACCACCACCTCCTCGTCCGTGGGGCGGAACCGGAAACCCGGCGGCAGCTGCCTCAGCACCTCCTGCCCGCCCTGCCTCACCATCACCGGCGCCCTCATCTCCATCGCCAACCACTGAACCTCGCCTCACAGCTACCTATAGCACGCACCGACTAGCTCAGCTGAGTGGGTCGAGCACGTTAATGGCCGGCCGCACTAGGTAGGTAGTCACAGGGACGTCCTTGTACGGTAGTGGTCAAGGCAGCAACAGGGTAGCTCGCAGCTTCCTCGCTCACTTTGCGAGTGCAAAGTGGCGCGCATGAGCCGTGCATTTGCCTGGAATGTTCATGGCGACTTGCAGACAGAGGAGAGAGAGTCTAGATGGAGAGAGAGATGGGATTGCAGTTTGGGAGGGGGAGGGAGAAAGGGCGTGGCGCGTTATATATAGGAGATCTCTCCTGCGGGAGGCGTGAAGTTTACTCCACCGGACGTCGTCGTGCTCGATCGCCTGCCGGCGGACGTGTGGCTAAACTCGGTGCCTTCTCCGATTTGACAACCCCTGCCGGAGCGCCGGACTATTTATTTTCCGGCCATATCGATCGGTTGATTCCTTCCGGAAATTCTCCAGCAAGTTTCAGTAAATGTGCCCCTGTTACGCGGCAACGCAAGCAACGAGGCTAATTGGCCATTTCAGATCGCACGAATTTCGTTTTCGTCAAATATCACTCGTCACTTGAGTGTGACTGATTTCTCTGTGAAAATTGATATAATTGTATTGTTACACACGTAATTACATTGGCTGTTTATATAGTACTAGAGACTTGGAGGGCAAGAAGCCTAGTAGAGATAGAATTGGAGTACAATCTTAAACTACTAAATACAGCTAGACGTGATATACTCTAACATCCCCCTGCAGTGTCAACGTGGGGCTCAATCACGTTGAGACTGAAACGAATATCTTGAAAGGACTGAGTCGGTAGGCCTTTGGTGAAGATATCCGCAAACTGTGCTGTAGTCGGGACATGAAGAACTCGAACTTGCCCCAACGCTACTTTTTCCCGAACAAAGTGAATGTCGATCTCAATATGCTTTGTCCTCCGATGCTGAACTGGATTGCTGGACATGTAAACCGCAGAAATATTATCACAATATACAATGGTTGCCTGCTGGAGGGGGCGATGTAGCTCAGCCAAAAGTTGCCGAAGCCAAACTGTCTCCGCAACCGCATGTGCAACGGCTCGATACTCGGCTTCTGCAGAAGAGCGGGAGACCGTAACCTGTCGTTTAGAAGACCATGAAAGCAAATTGTTACCCAAAAAAACACAGTATCCAGACATGGATCGCCGAGTGTCAGGGCAACAAGCCCAGTCTGCATCAGAATAAGCTGTCAAGCTAGTAGGGGAAGACGGGGATCATGCATATAAAGACAGGCTTGTTGGACAGAATAAGAAATTTCTGGTCGTGTGAGGGTAAGGTATTGGAGTGCACCCGCAATGCTTCGATAGAGTGAAGGATCAGGGAAAGGGTCGCCATCAGAAGAGAGTTTGGCACTAGTGTCTACAGGTGTGCGAGAGGGTTGACAGTCAAGCATACCAGCACGTGTGAGAAGATCTAAAATGTACTGACGCTGAGAGAGAAAAAGACCATGAGAGTCACGGGTAACAGAGATACCGAGGAAATGATGAAGCACACCTAGATCAGTCATAGAGAATTCAGAATTAAGCAGAGTGATGATGTGGTCGAGAAAAGGCTGAGTGGAAGCAGTAAGAATGATGTCATCAACATAAAGAAGAAGATAAGCAGTGTGAGTAGAGGTGTGATAAACAAAAAGAGAAGTATCAGTGCGAGATGGTGTGAAACCTATGGTTTGTATGTAGGTGGAGAAACGCTGAAACCAAGCCCTAGGGGCCTGTTTGAGACCGTACAGAGATTTCTGAAGAAGACAGACATGATCAGATGCAGCAGGGTTTTCAAAACCAAGAGGTTGTTGACAATAGACTGTTTCGTGAAGAGAACCATGGAGAAAAGCATTTTTAACATCGAGTTGGTGAATAGGCCAGGTAGAGGATGTGGCTATGCTAAGAACAGTGCGAATGGTGCTAGGTTTGACTACAGGAGAAAAGGTTTCATCATAGTCGATGCCATGCTGCTGAGAGAAACCGCGACAGACCCAGCGAGCTTTGTATCGAGAGAGAGTGCCATCAGCAAGGAACTTTTGGCGAAACACCCATTTGCCGGAAACGATGTTAGCATCAACAGGGCGAGGAACAAGGCGCCAAGTGTCATTCTGAAGGAGAGCGGAAAACTCATCGCGCATGGCAGCGGCCCAGTTAGGATCAAGAAGCGCACTTTTGTAGGTTTTGGGAAGTGGAGAAATCGAAGAAGTGGTGGCATGAAGGTTGAGACGCGTTTTGGGTATATGAAAACCTGTTTTGGCCCGAGTGCGCATGGTGTGAGCATTGGTGGGAGCTTGTGTAGGAACAGCGTTGGGTGGTAAAGAGGGTGTAGGGTGAGCAGCGACGTCGGGCGCAGCGGAAGAGACAGACGCCGGAGATGGTGGTGAAGCGGCTGCCGGAGCAGGCGAGTGGGGGGAAATGGCTGCCGGGGCAGGCGAGAGGGGTGGAGCGGCTGCCGGGGCAGGAGAGTGCGGTGGAGCGGCTGCCGCGGCAGCAGGTGGTTCGATAATGGCGGTGTTGGGTGTGTGGGTGGATGGGATGGGAGCAGTGTATTGGGACGGGAACTTAGTAGGCTGGGCGATAGGATGGTGTGAAAAATCAGAAGAAGGTGGTCGTGATGATGTTCGAGAGGAGAAAGGAAAAATATGCTCAGAGAAGGTGACATGCCTAGAGATGTGAACACGGCCGGAGACGAGATCCAAGCATCGATAACCTTTGTGTTCATCAGAGTAGCCGAGAAACACACAGGGAATAGAGCGAGGAGAGAGTTTGTTGGGGGCGGTGGAAGAGGTGTTGGGAAAATAGAGACAACCGAAAACACGGAGTTCAGAATAGTTAGGATGACAAAGAAAGAGGGAGTAGAAGGGTGTAGAGTTGGTGTTGGATTTGGAGGGTCGGATGTTTAGTAGATAGGTGGCTGTGCGCAAGGCTTCGGCCCAAAATTTAGGTGGCATGGAAGAGTGAATTAAAAGTGTGCGAACTATATCGTTGAGAGTGCGAAGTGAACGTTCTGCTTTTCCGTTTTGAGGGGAAGTATAGGGGCATGAAAAACGAAGAAGTATGCCGTGTTGGAGAAAGAAGTGCCTGTTTTGAAAGTTGTCAAATTCTTTGCCATTGTCACATTGAATGAATTTAATTGGAAGAAAGAAATGTGTGGCGACATATTTTTGAAAGTTTAGGAAAATGGTGTGGACATCGGATTTGTTGCGCAAAGGAAAGGTCCATACAAAATGGGTAAAATCATCAAGAACAACAAGATAGTACTTAAAACCGGAGACACTAGCATGTGGTGATGTCCATAAATCGCAATGCAACAGTTCAAAGGGAAAGGTGCTAACAGTACTTGATGAACTAAACGGCAATCTAACATGTTTGCCTTGCTGACATGAGGGACAAAGAGAGGAATTGTGACTATCTCGATTACAGCTTATTGAAAACTCGCTAAGTAAAGATGACAGAGTAGCGGTGTGGGGGTGGCCGAGACGATGATGCCAGAGGTCAACACACGCGGTCATGGAGGTGGGTGGATCGGAGGTGGCAGCGCCATGGAGGGTGTAGAGGTCACCGGAGCTATTGAACCGCGCGATCTCCGCTTTGGTCCGGTAGTCCTTCACAGATAAACCAAACGGGTCAAATTCCATAGAAACAAGATTGTCACGTGTGAACTGACGAACAGAAATTAGGTTTTTGATTAGTGCGGGTGCAATAAGAACATCTCATAGAAGAAGTTGTTTGGTGGGTGTAGGTATATAGGTTTGGCCGGTGCAGTATATAGGTATGGAAGAACCGTTTCCTAGAATTATCGATGAAAGAGGGGTGGAGGAAAAATTTGACAGCATATTACTAGAAGCAGACATGTGACTAGAGGCGCCAGAGTCGAAAATCCAGTCCATACCTGAGTTCCCCTGGGCAGCAAAGTTGTTCATGGCCTGCAAAAACGCAGACTGGTCCCAGCTTGGTGAAGGTGCAGCAGTCGGTGTCGAGGGATGAAGCGGTGCAGTCGGAGGAGGCGCCATGAGCACAGGGGGAGGCTGGTACAGCGGTGGATGCTGGTATTGCATGTAAGACATCCCCCCGTCGTGGTAGGCCGGGGCGGCGTAGTAGGCGTTCGGCGGAGCACGCGGCGCGAGGAGGCCAGGAGCGCCAGTATGGGGGCGAAGTCCGGGCGCCCAGGTGCCATTGTACGCCGGAGGGGCACCAAGTGGTGAGGGAGCCGACCACGGCATGGGCCACGCCTGAACCATGCCGGTCCACGGGTCATGGGACGGGCGCCAAGAGGGAGCCGCAGGGGGGGCCGGAGGCGCAGGCGCAGGTGGTGCTGGCGCAGGCGCAGGTGGTGCTGGTGCTGGTGCCGGGGCGGGACGAGCCGGTGTCGATGAAGAGGCTGGCCGCGGCGGCCAGTACATGGGGTTCTTCCCCTTGTAGTTAGGGCTGGGACGCCAACCAGGAGGGGGCTGACCGGCCGAGGCGGGAAACGGAACCGGGGGGCCGGCCGCAGCAGATGGTTGGCCCTGGTGGACCTGGTGGCCTGGTAGATCGGGCAGGAGCGGGGGCCGTGTCGAGGCGGCGAAGACGTGGGGGCGCGCCTCCCGGCGCGTCAGATCGTCGTCGGCGTTCTGCAGCAGGGACTGGATCTCGGCGAAGGTGGGGGTGGCCGCATAAAGGGAATCATGGCCACCTGCGTCTTGAACCAATCACTGAGCCCTTGTAGCAGGATGTTGATGAGCTGACGATCAGGCATGGGATCACCAAGTTCCCGGAGCTCGTCCGCCATTGTCTGGATGCGCTGGCAGTAGACGCTGAGCGACGAGGCCCCCTGAGGGGTGTTGCGGATCTTGGAGTGGAGGTTGTTGATCCGGGCGTCAGCGTTGTCCTGGAAGAGCTGGCGGAGAGGCGCCCATAGGGCGGCGGCGGTGGCAGCCTCGCGGAAGACAAGGTTGAAAATCTCAGTGGACACACGTGTGTATATCCACTGGATGATGGCGAGGTCGTCGGCGACCCAGCGAGGGTCGTCGGGGCGGGAGACGGCGTTGGCGGCAACGTGATCGCGGAGATTGCAGCGCCCAAGATGGACCTCGAAGAGGTGGCGCCAATGGTAGTAGTTGTGCTGGGCTAGATCTAGAGTGATCGGGATAAAGGGGTGACATCGGCTATGGTGTCTGTATAGGAGAGGGGAGCAGCCATGACGGCCGGGGGAGAGAAGCTGGTGAGGGAGGTGGAGGAGCTGGTGGCGGTGGCGGCGGCCTTGGCCTTCTGGTCGAAGTAGCCAGGCGGCGGCAAGGGAGGCGGTGTGGGCGGCCGCACCATAGGCCCTGGATCTAATCTGAGACCATGAAAATTGATATAATTGTATTGTTACACACGTAATTACATTGGCTGTTTATATAGTACTAGAGACTTGGAGGGCAAGAAGCCTAGTAGAGATAGAATTGGAGTACAATCTTAAACTACTAAATACAGCTAGACGTGATATACTCTAACACTCTAGTCTGGGTTTTCAGTTTCACTTTGAAAGGTTTTTTTTACCTTCAAGATGACTGAAGTTCAAGGTTGTAAATTCCACACTCAAGGGGACACTCGGCTTGTTAACATGGCGAACTTAGATTTAAACTCGGCCTTGTGTAACTCGTGAGATATAGAGTGCCCCTCGGAAGAAGAGACGATGGTGATGCAGAGATTATCCGAGCTGTATGAGAGGGAGGATGTGATGTGGCGCCAGAGGTCTAGAGTTCAGTCACTAGCCGTAGGCGACAAAAAACACATGTTTCTTTCAGAGGCTTAAACATACCGATGGAGTAGTAATGGAGGATAATCAGGAAATGGCAAATTTAACGAGAGATTTCTATAGCAAATTGTATCTTTCAGAAGGGATCCTGGATCTAGAGGAAGTGATCATACAGGTAATTCCTACAAAAATTACAAGAGTATGAATGAGGCCTTGCTTAGGCCGATAAAGGAAGAGGTTGTAAAATCAGCTCTTCTCCAAATGTTCCCGATGAAGGCCCTCGGACCCGAGGTCTTCCCGGCCTACTTCTTCCAAACCCACTAAGAGAATTGCGGTGAAGAGGTAACCCTAGCAGTGATTCGAATACTGAAGGGGGAGGATGACATGCACACGATAACTTGTATCGTGCTTATTCCAAAAGTGGCGAACCTCGAGGAGTTGGGCCAATTACGGCCCATCAGCCTTTGTAACGTAATTTTCAAAATTGCGTCGAAGGTAGCGGCAAATAGGCTGAAAGTTTGCTTAACGGAGATCATTGCGGAGGAACAATCCACATTTTTTCTGGGGAGACTGGTTACAAACAACAACATCACAGCATATAATTGTCTTTATTTCACGAAGACAAACATAGTGAAGAAGAACAGTTCATGTGCCATGAAGCTTGACATACAGAAAGTTTATGATTGGCTAGAATAGAGTTACCTGGAAGACGTGATGTTGAAGATGAGTTTTCATAGGATGTGGATGCAGATGTTTATGCTTTTGGTTACTGACGACACTAAGCAAGTGTGCCAATACGTTGGGACTACAACTGCAGAGTGATGTAGCAAGAGAAAATTTTCCCACAAGGGTGACTCGGGGTTTAATATCGAACTCTTGGGGAACAGTCAAAAAAGCTCTCTTCGTTCTTATCAAGCAACATGCAAAACAAGTTCCTTGTCTTGTGTTACCAACTCCACCGAGTGGTTGCCAAGCACAAGGTTTTGAAATAAGTACAACTAATAAAAAAAAGTAAATAATAGAAAGTAAACTAAGACTAATGTTGTAAAGTAAAGTTGTTTTTGGGTTTTCTGTATAGTTGCAAAAGGTAAAAGTGTTTTTTTGATATTTTCCTATTTAATGAAAGTTGAAAATAAAAAAGGCATGTGAAAGCGTTCGAAAGGTGTTTCTTATAATTAAAATTGGACGGAGGTTCATGGGTTCACTTGTCTACTCTCTCATAAAAAAGTGTGGTGGCATTAAGCACAAGATAGATGACGAAATATCGATGAGATTTAATAATGTTTCTTGATTCGCATGAACATGGGCATCACGTTTTAACATAAATATGATACTACACATCTTACTTGTACTCCGCTAGAAAGGAATCAACTTCAAGCAATCTAGAATTAAGAATTAACGGAGTATAGCCTTAGGTACTTTGACATGATCAGGGGCGGAGCCAAAAACAAACAAAAGATGGTGCTAAAACAGTCTTAGTGGTGCTAGGTACCCAGATTTTCATACTTAATGCCTTCAAATTTGATGCATGCTCGTTGGAGTGTAGCAGCTAGGCCGGTGCTATAGCACTGGTAGCACCATGCCTAGCTTCGCCCCTGGACATGATGGTGAACAACAAATATGCTACTGTGTATAGACATATTACAATGGATCAAAGTCCTTGAATGTCGACAAGTAGTCTCAAACGTCACTAAGAACATATAGCACATGCATTCTTTTTCTCCCTAGTGAGGTAGCAACGGAATTGGTAAACACCATAGCTGAACATGAAATAGTTGTAACAATTCACTACTACTACCAAGTTACTCCATCTTATACATACCATCCTCCTACACATGCTCTCGCATACCAGTTGGATCATAACAAGTAATAAAGAACAGGGTAACAATATGCATCTACTCATACATCAATAACATAATAAAGGAACCTACCACTCGATGGAGTTGGGGACACAAGACAAGGAACTTATTTTGCAAGTTGCTTGATGAGAACGAAGAGAGCTTTTTTGATTGTCCCCGAGAGTTCGATATTAAACCCCGAGTCACCCTTGTGGGAAATTTTTTTATTGCTACATCACTCTGCACTTGGATTCCTAACAAATTGGCACACTTGCTTAGTATCATCAGCCATCTATATTATGTCCATGAATATTTCATATTGCTTCATGATACATTACATGACAAAAGGTGAAATTGTTATGTTATCCTCATTTTCTAGCATGTACTCTATTACTCGTACTGTATTATCGATGTTCCTTTGACTAACAACTTCGTTAGGTTGTCCGGCAAGAGAATAGCTCTCCATCATTGGAGTAGTAGCAATTAGAACTATGATATACTATCCCATATACTTGTAGATCACCTTTATAATTACCTGTCAACACTAAGAAAAGGTGTCAACTCGTTGGGACTCAAAGTGCAAAGTGTTATAGCAAGAGTAAATTTTCCCCACGAGGAAACTCGGGGTTTATATCAAAATCTCGGGGAACAGTCGAAAAAGCTCTCGTCGCTTCTTCAAGCAACCTGCAAAACAATTTCCTTATCTTGTATCCCTAACTCCACCAAGTGGTTGTCAAGCACAAGGTGTGAATGTAAGTAAAATAAATATGAGATGCAATAAAGTAAATAACAATGCAATAAAGTAAATATGATGCAGGAAAGGTAAACTAAGCTAAAATGCAACTAATAAAATGCGGTAAAGGTATTTTTGGGTTTTATATGTGTATGCCAGAAAGTAAATATGTTTTTGTATTTTCGGAATAAAATGATGCTGAAAATAAAAGTGCGAGTAAAAGTGTTGTAAAGGTGTTTCTTATGATTAAAATTGGACCAGGGTTCATGGGTTTACTTGTCTACTCTCTCAAAAAGTTGTGGTGGCATTAAGCGCAAGGTAGATAACCGAAATATTGACATGATTTTTATTATGTTAACTTGATAATATTCATATGGGCATCACATCCTAATTTGAAGATGATGTAACACATCTTACTTATACTCCATTAGATAGGAATACACTTCAAGCAATCTAGTATTAAGAATTAAGAGAGTATAGCCTTAGGTACTTTGACATG
Organism: Dactylis glomerata; assembly: GCA_007115705.1. NCBI lineage: Eukaryota > Viridiplantae > Streptophyta > Magnoliopsida > Poales > Poaceae > Dactylis > Dactylis glomerata. The sequence continues at coordinate 488,137 of QXEO01000454.1, forward strand.
ATGTTGAATATCAAATATGCTACCGCTTGGACATATTACAATAAAACTATGCCTATGAATCTCGCTTGGAATTCTCACATGTCACTAAGAAATTATAGCACATGCATTCTTTTTATCCCTAGTAAGGTAACGTGGAAAGGTAAAACACCATAGCAGATCAATGAATACTGTCACTATCCAATCAGTACTACCTAGTTACCCTATCTAATACACACCATCCCCCTCTCGTGCTCTCGCATACATATCGGATCAGAACAAGTAATAAAGAACGGGGTAACAATATGCATCTACTCATACATCAAGAAAATAATAACATATCATATCTCATTGATCATCCAATAAAATAAAGATCCACCACATAGGAATTACATAATATGCACCATAATCATGTTGGACAGCTCATATGGCATCTAAACATTGAAGCATAAGAGAGAGATAGAACAAGCTACTGCCACAAACCCATAGTCCAGAGGTGGACTACTCCATCTTCATGGCGGTGATGATGGTGTTGACATCGGAGAGGGTGGAGAAGCATCCGGGGGCGACTCCGGCAGCGTTTCCCCCTCTAATCTTCACTGGAACAGCCTATGTTTCTGTGTTCCGTGTTTCTCCACCGCCTCATTTCGTGATCATCGAGGGGGGTCTTTATATAGGTGTTTTTATGTCAAGTTGGGCGTTAGGAGACGAAGATGGATGGAATCGGAGGCTCGAGGCCCAAACAAGTATGGGTGGCGTGGCCTGGCCAGGGGCCCGCGCCACCTGGTCTTGTTTGGCTCCTAGGGCCCATCTCGTTGACTTCTTCCTCACCAGGTGCTTCTCGTGGTAAAATGTTAATGCCCAAAAAATACCAGGTCAATTTGAGTTTGGGGAGGTTTCTGAAATGTAAAAATACACAAAACAGGGTTATCATGTTCTGCAGAGTTATAACCAAAATAAGGGGGATCGATGGAAAATCCCCATAAATCAATGCAAATCATGATTATAACAACTAATAACATTATAATATGTAGGAATATGCATCAAACAAAGTTCATGCATGTATTTTGCATGCATTATTACCCAATTACGAGATAGCGTTTGATGATCCCACAATAATCAACCGTTATCCAAGTCTACGCCACTCTTATGGTCAAACGAGTTAGTAAATGATATATGCATAAGAAAATATTGAAAACATATTGATGACATGTTTCATGATATATATCAACAAGGCATGTCATTGTTTACCCCTTAAACAAAGCTAACATCATATACTGTTAGCAACCTTGTAACACTTTACTTATGCCCATGGTCAAGAAACCAAGACCACCAATAGATATGAACTTGTCTTAGAAGCTAGAGTAGGAACTCTATAGTGTTTACTATTCCACACATGTAATTAGATTTTCTTCTAAATGGCATATTCGGAACCAATATGGTTATAGCATGAAATATAAACTTATAATTATAAAAATGGAAATAGTAATAATGCATCTTTATTATTTCCTCCGGGGCATAATTTCAACCGGACTTCACTCCCTTAACTTTGAATGTGAACATAAGGTAAAATTGAGTTTCAATGTAATAAATATATGAATCTTTATAAATAGTACATTTTGTATTTTTTTCGAAATGGAGCATAGCCCCCGCCTCTGCATCAGATTATGCACACAACAATTTATTACGAAGTTTAAAAATTCAAAGTATTACAATCATGGATCACCTAAGGTTGAGACATGTATCAACCAACAGAATAGTAAAAGCAACAAGTGACTATCCATTCTGAAGTCGACCAATATGTCATCATCTAGTAGCCTGGAAATAGAAGTCTTGTGTGACCATCAGCAGCCAGTTGCACCCAGTAACCATAGGCTCCCGCTGATCCTCCGGGAGAAGCAGGGACCGTAACTGTATCCAATGCGCAGCCATATGGATAACCTGCAGAAAATTAGTACCCACATGATTATTAAACACAAAATTATTTCAACAAGTCTAGATAGACCAACATAAAGCAGACACACCAATGCGTATTCTTGCTTTACCAGGTTTGTCTACTCCATTCAACCAGTTACTAAACATATTAGTAATATTAGTTGGAAAGGTATATTATAAGTAAAATAGACCATGCGCCAGACAATACGTGCAAATGGACATGATATAAATAAATGCTCGACAGTCTCATCTGAGTCGCAAAAACAACACTTAGTAGACCCATGCCAATTCCGCTTAGCTAAGTTGTCCTTAGTTAACACAACTTTGTTATTTAAGAACCACATAAAAATGTAATCTTTAATGGAATTTTCAATTTCCGTATAAAACTCTCGTATGACCATTCATCAACTCTAAATACATAGATTTAACTGTGAAAGCACGTGTATATACAAGCTTCCAAATAAACTTATATGGGTTATCCGATAGCTGAACCATCATTAGTCTTTGACATAAGTGTAACCAATCATTCCACTTATTGTCAGTCAACACCCTCCTAAAAGCAATATTTAGAGGTGTGTTTGCTAACACATTTGCAACTAAAACATTTTTCCGTTGCATAATGTTATATAATGATGGGTACTAGTACATATTCGTAGCGCAATGTTCAAAGTCTTGAACCACCAAAGTAGCATTACATCTCGTCTCAGAAGCATCGGTCACAATAAGATATCCGATGACATCCTATTAGGTTTTATGATTTATCAATTGATTTGATCATGCATTAATATGCATAGTGTTTAGAGTTATTCAATAGACAAAAGTTGAAAACAACTTGTTGTTTACCCATTTTCTGCATGGAACAAATGGCGTCTATTATATATATTTTGGAACTAATAAAATAGCACATCTATTTGCTAAAATGATGGCCCTACAATATCGGTACATGGTTCATACCATGACATTTATGCTCTAAAAAATCTACATCTACGCTATAGGCATGCTAACTCTTTCAAACATAGTTGAAATACAAGAACTACTTAGAATAACTCATACAATAGAGGTCTACTATACTTCCACATGGGAGTTAACAACGAGGTACAAAATTAAATTTGTCATCTAAATGTCATACTTGGTAGAGTTGGGCTTTTAATAAAGAGCTATTTGGTTTCATCGCCTCTCCGTATTTCATCCCTCGTAAATAATGAGACTTATTTGTCGGTTCAAATACCCATATCTATGATTTTACCACTCGATAAAGAAAAAAATGATTGTGATCCCTGTCCCATTAGAGGTAAGTGGCAAAACCTCCTATCAACATGCCCATCTGCAGCTGACGACATTTCTTACTCGAAAGAGTTGTACCATTTTCACATAAGCTTGCATGAGGTGCAGGTATCCCTAGCTCAGAGGGAGTGGAGCGGCCAATGCTTGAATGGAAGGTAAATGACCTAATACTGTTGTTTTCCATAAGGCCTTGTTTACTTTTAGGGTATTTGAGGGGATTAGAGGGGATTATTCTGTATCCCAAAATATCCCCAAAGGTTGTTTACTAGTCCGGGTTTGGACGGGATAATCCCGAGATATCCCCACAAATATCCTCCATACTAGTATATATTTGGCTAGATTAAAAACTCTCCACCATAGTAAAGTATTTTTGGGGAAGAGTATTTGGAGGGATTGGAGAGTATTGAGTGAACACCAAATCCCCGCTTATCCCCGCATCTCTTGGGGATGAAAATACCAGAGAAGTAAACAAGGCCTGAGCAAATATGTTTTTTAAATAGCACATTATAAATTTTGAAAATATAAAAATTGTGAGAAATCACTAGTAAAATAAGTTATTTAAAATCACATCAAGAAATTCATATCGTTTACACTTTGGTCATACATTTTAAGGAAATTTTCAGGTATATTAAAAACACACAAACCTTAAAATATATTAAAATAAGTTATTTAAAATAACTTCAAGATATTCATATCGTTTACACTTTGGTCATACATTTTAACGAGATTTTCAGGTATACTAAAAAACACAAACCTTAAAATATATCATATATTAAAGTTTAAATATTAATTTGTTTTTTGCACATATAAACATAAATTGTTCACAAGTATCTATAAATGTTCACATATATAAAAAAGTATTGTTTATGTATTTGAAAAATATTCACATACTTAAAATCAAATGTTCATGACTTAATTTTTTCTAATACGTTGAAAATATGTTCATTGCATTTAGGAAGAAACCAAGTAAAAATAAAAAATAATGTGGTAATAAAACAGATGGGTAAGTGAGGAATATTACAATGTAAAAGAAAATTAGAGTATAGTGATAAAAATATAAAATGCACAAACAGTCCTAAAATATATCTTCATGAACTACAAACGTTTTAACATGCATCAGAAATAATATTCATCTATTTACCATGAAGTTAAATTTGTAAATAAAAATAAATTTTTTTAAAAAAAATTCAGATAAATAAGTTGGTAACAATAGAAATACGAGAGAAAGGAAGCAAAGGGAGAAAAATTTCACAATAATCAGAATATATCAAAAAGGTTAAAAGTAGAAAACAAATTTTCATGCATAAGAAAAGAGAGAAACACGCTTTGTTGGGTCTGGCTCAGCAGCTATAAGTGCATGTATAATAATACATATATTGCACCTATTTGTAAACCCCTCCGTGTCACCTAGAAAAGGTAATATTGTTAACTTATCCAGTAGTCGGTGTTTAGCTTGTATGCTTTTGGTCATAACTACTTATGAGTATAAATTATAGATGATATATATAAAAAGATAAAATCACCTACGTAGAATTTATGTTAAAATTCTAGAGATTGCCTATAGAATTATGGACAACTCTCTCTATCTCTCTCACACACACACAAAGACACACACGCACATACATTGTTTGTGTTTGCTCCACATCACAACAATTCCTTATGGTAGCCCTTAAAAATACTGACTAGGCGCTATTGTACATGCCCTAAGCTTTCCTCCGCTCCTGTATACGGCGGAGCTAGAAAAATGGTTAAAAACATAATCTATTTCACCTGCCTCTAATAGTGTCACGTCTCAAAATTTGGGCCTAAACTAATATCTGTCAAAATTGACCGAAATTTCATTTTTTTTTATTCAAGATGTCCAAAATTCAGTGAAAACTTCGATTAATTCATACAATGGAGATCTATTAACTTCACAAGAGTTAACAGCAGGGCACAAGAGTAACATGTAAACTCTTCCTAAAGTATGGCTCTTAACAGGGTCAATTTTATTATCTCGCTTCTATATTATGCGCATACATTTCTTAACGAATTGAGCAATCTACAATAGCAAAAGCACCCTGTCAAAGCCGAATCTGATACCAGTACACATGAGACACGATCGACCTAATTAATTTCAGACATGCTGTACATTCGCCCAATCTGTACGGCAGATCTGTGCAGGTTCTTGATGTCGATCGTACGTCCCTTGTTTAATCAAGAACCAAACACAACTGCCCTCCACTGAGCGTTGGTTTTCTTAATCCATGGACGCACGCAGCGTGCAGCATCTCTCCATATATGTATGATATAACGGATACTTCCATCGGAATCGTGCAAGTAATCGGATTAGCTAGTAGCGTGGTGCTAATTAATTAAGCAGTGACGATGCTCGATCTTAGGGTTGGATTGGAATTTGGAGGGCATCGTATTCATCGATTTGGTGGCCTCTTTTCCTTGGCTTCAATGTGCTATGTGCAATGTGATGCCTTCTTCCCTAGCTAGCTATGCTTTGTTCCTCCTTTGGGGGAATTTTACTTTTTGCCACTACTTACTTAGGATTTCTACGATTTGCCCTTCTTTACATTGTAATCTATCTTTTGCCCCATATTACTTTGCACCTTGATCATTTGCCCCTTTTGGATTCTTTAATGTATTTTTCAGAACTAAGCCTAGATGAAAAGACCAAATGCCCCCATCTCCATCCTTCTCCACTCTCCACTCTCACATGCCCTGCAGGTGATGCTCCGCTGCCACCGACACTCTACAGGTCGCCGCGCCGCCTATAGAAGAGAGAGGGAGGGGCCTTGTCGCCGGTGGATTTACTGTCCCTATTACCCTGGCGGGGGAGGCCCCTGCTGGCCCTCATCCCCGTCCTCAGCGCTGCCTGCCGTCACCATCTCGAGCGACAGATCTGGCCGGCGCGGCCGACGCCACCCACATAGCACCTTGAAGTAGTGATGCCCGACCTGGTAGAACGAGGAGAAGACTATAGCGGCGTCCCGGACGCGATGTGCGAGAACGTACATGTCGATGAGGCCGGAGGTCGGGAGGCGACGTCACACGCGTGGATTGGGAGGACGAGCGGGAGGTAGGACTGGACGGCACGCCACAGAGGAGCTGGAGCAGAAGGTAGACGCAGGGCGCGGCCACGGCCATCGCCGGCGTGGAGAAGGCAGCCACGGAACCCGCTGTGTTCGCACTCGCGATGCTAGTCTTGTTTTGCTTCGTTGGAATCTGGAACGAGATTGAGCGGGGCAGTTTGGTCTTTGGCTATGGATCCTGTTCAAGGCAGGGCAAATTGTAAAGACGCAAACTAATGTGGGGCAAAAAATAGAGTACAATGTAAAGAAGGGCAAATTGTAAAGATCCTAAGTAAATGGTGGCAAAAAATAAAATCCCCCCCTCCTTTGCACGCGTCTTTGCTTAGGAGCAGCTGCAATGCCTAGTTTTATCCTATCTTTTTAATTCCCCTTCCTTTGAGCACTTCCTTTTGCCGCAAAAAAGTTTAAAACGGGATGGGTGTCACTAGGTTGTGGGCCCATCGTGCTCGGCGATGTCATGGGATCTTAGAGTTACATAAAGAACTTGCATGCATGGTTCTCTTTGAAATTTCCGCTAACCTAACTGGGCATGTGCCCCAGTTAGTCCTAGTGTGCGGTCCTTAAATTTTATTACAGGGTTCTCTCTGTGAAAAACAAAATTATCTCTATTTCAATGAATAAGTCTATGTTTTTCTGAAAAAACAAACTGTGTAAAGTTTGATTAAGTTTTAGAATAAATCATTAACATATATATTACAAAATCTATATCATTAGATACATCATGAAATATGTTTTCAATTGATAACTATATAACATTATAGTTGTTAATAGTTTTTCTAAAATTTGGTCAAACTTAACTTTTTTTGACTTTTCAAAAAACTAAGCCTCATACATTGGACGCATGGAGTTTTAGCCGCGAGCATGATCTTGAAGCCATACTGCAAGTTTATGCAATAATTTAAGTTAATCGTGCCATGTATACATCACTAAACAAAACGTGCACAGTACTGTTGGCGATGTTATCCGTAGTATATGGCAACCTTTTGAGGTAACGATCCCTCTCACAAAAGGGAAAAACTCCATGGTAGTACAGTGATAACTGCAAAACGCATTGCTATCATATAATAATAGTGACATCAAGCATGTATAAATGTCACAAACAAGCAACAAAGTAAAGTAAAATGGATTACTTGCATTGGCCTGCATGTTACTATGTATTAGGTGACTAACTCAATCGTGGCAACATGGTACATGATATATATTTGTTTCTTTTAACCAGTTAGTTATCTCAATTAAAGCATTAACCCTACATCTACATGTACAACATAAAATATACATGAACTATCACCAAAATTGCCAAATTGTGTCGACCAGCAAATGGCCTTAGTTTTTAGTTCTACTATATATGAATTTAGAAAGGTCCTTCAACCAGTGGTCGCTATAACTGTCGTCGTGGTGAAACAACATATGCCATAGAATGGCTTAAATGGGGGCCGACTAGATGCTGGAGGATTCGGGAGAGGGGAACGAGCTAAAGAGCCCGACAGAAAGGAACACAGATCTACCCAGGTTTGGGGCTCTCGTAAGGAGATAACACCCCTACTCCTGCTCTACTTGCTTTATACTTGGATCGATGTAGTACACAACAATGGTGCTTCCTAGCTCTCTGCTAGAGAAGGAAGAATCACAGCTAAGTGTAGGAACACAGAGTGACCAACCCTTTACTAGGGCTCCCTATGCCACCTTATATAGTGGTAGCCAGGGTTACAACGGTCATAAGAGACCACAAGACACGGGCTACACTCCAAATAGGACTTGCTGACGAAGGCACCGACCCTTGACTTCCTCCCTGATTGCTCTCGATGGGACTTCATATCCCTGTACCTTGTACCTCTTGAACTGTGGCCTTACCTCTGTGAGGTGAGCTCTGTACTTGTGCACAGTGAGGGTTGGTAGACCACCACTGTGCACCCTGCCATCCCACTCTGCTACCATGCTTGGATGTTTTCTTCCTTGATTGTAGGGATGTGACACATTAGCTGACTTCTGTATTCCGGATATGACCGTTGGCCATACCCCGGACCTATATGCCGGACCAATGACCTATGAAGGTCGGGTAATCCGGCCTCCCCTGCTCCTGCACAACACACCAAATGGTTAGGCCGGCATATCTAAGTATATGCCGGCACACATATACCAGTATTCCGGCTATACCGGCATATCCAAGAATTAGCCGGGATACACACATATGCCGGCCTGGCCGATGCTCTTATATTCCGGCCAGGCCCTTTATTGACAATCCGGCATAAGTCAACCATAGTCCTTGTATCTTTCTAGTCTCTTGACCCTACCGGGGGTCATCCCCCCGACAATAACTTTCATGAGAATTTGCTAAAATAACCTTTGTGTGTGAAACATTTTCTAAATAGAATTGACATTATTGGTGAATTTTCAAGATCAATTTTGTTTTTCCAAAGGTAACTTATTTCCTTGTGGTTTCTTTTGATCGGATGTTGACATATTCTCTCTTCAGTAGTTTTCATAAGTTTATTCGACAAACTTGTCATGGAAACAACCACAAAATCTTTGTCTGGTGTCAACCAATTATCTTCTGTTGACAACCGTGCATCGCTAGGTCTGTGCAGTCATACATTTCATTTGATCCAAAACATAAAGTGACAATATAATATACAATGAAAGAAAGCTCTCTCGCATACACCTAAATAAAAGATGCTTTCCAAAATTTATGTTTGTTCTTTGAGTGGGGCCAATGGTATAAAGAAATTGAGGTTTAAGGCTCGGCCAACTGAACTTAGTCAGGGGTCTAAGTTTTTGTACTCATAGGTCATCTGCAGTTAATGAAGTTGGATCATTTCAAGGAAACAATAAGGTTGTGAATTTATCTTTTTTTTAGGAAACTAAGGTTTGATCCTCCCATAAAGGGTTACTGTTGTAACTTACGACAGTTTCCAAGAGATTCTAAACTGCGCACTGATCTCTTTGTGAAGCTCATTTATAGTGTTATCATCATATCATATGCACTATCCCTACTATTTTCTTACGTGTTTTACAATTTTCTGTTCTGCATGAGCATTAATACCGAAATTCTGAGTTCTCATTTTCATATGTTTTCCATGTCTACAATAATCTAACGAGGCACCAGTGCACCACCCCTAAGAGGTGAAGTACACCAAATAACCATTGGAATAGACCTTAATTGTAAAAATAAAAATGGAAGAGAAAATATGATGGCATGCTTACACAAGATCCACCTCAGCAGCACCACCACCTGGCCGCTAGAGAAGCACAACAGCGCTGGAAAAAGACACGGCACAAAAGACTGCTAGTGGCCTAGTGCTCACTCGTGGGATCCACACTCACACGTTACCTTCACACATGAGTGTTTTGAGTTTGGTTCTCTGTCTCCTGTGTCACTGTTTTCTCCAAAAGAATGAGCAAAAAGCGGGGCAATCATTCGTTGCTTATCCCTCTATCCGGGCTCTTTGGCTGGTATGGTTTGCCCTTGCCTGAAATCAAGGAGTGAAGTACTCTATACAACTGCCAGTCACTACAACTAGTGCTACTACTTCATATAAATTTCATAAGCTTCATTGGTTCCATAAGATAGGGCACTTACCGAATGATTAGATCTATGTATCATTTTCTATCTAACCTTTCTACTCATAATTAAGCATGGCTGCACCTAGGTGGCTACATCCCTTAATGTTAGACGTGAAGTGGCTCCTAATCAGAACACAGACGTTTCCTAACGACTTCTCTTTACTACAAGCTTATAAAATAAGTTAACCAGATCATATATATATATAAACGCTATTCAGCACCCAGGGTGCAGAATAGTTATTCAGCACCCAGGGTGCAGAATAGTTATTCTGCACCCAACGTAATTTTATGTTGTTATAAATAATAATTTTATGTTTGTATACTAATAATTACGTTTGTATTGACTCATTAAAAAAAATTAACATAAAAAATATAGTGTATGAGTCAATACAGTGTAAAATAACACAAAAATATGAATTTTATGTCGTATTTTTTCTACGACATGTAAATAATTTTTTTACGTCATTTTTATTTTTTTCTTATGTTCTACTCGATTTTTGAAGTAAGTCAAAATTTACATGACGTAAAAATCATCTACGGTTGCAAAGATAAGGGGTGGGTGTAGAATAAGCTATTCTACCCCGAGGGTGTCAAATAGCGCGACTAACCGTCTATCACAGGAAATCTTGTATTGCCGTATGAAGAACCTGGTTGTTGATATAGCCACTCTTACTTACATTAGAATATGTGCGATGAGAGCTCCCAACCCTAGCTCCCTCCTCTAGATCGCCGCCGGCCACTCCGGCCACGGCGCCCACCTCTTCGGTAAGCTGCTGCAGCCCCTTCCTCCCTCCCTCCCTCCCCCCTCTCTCGCCGCCATGGCGCCCCCAGAACCACACTCGCCCGCGTCCGTGTCGTCGGCCAGACCGGTGGTGTCCGGGCTTGGCCTCTCCTCCGGCTCTTCGAGCTCCTCGGTCAGCTCCCTCCCCCCGCCGGCAGCCCCGGAGCTGGCGCGCCGGCCGGTGCAGGACCGGCTGGTCTGGCAGCAGCCGAAGCTGTTGTGCAAGGCGGCGTGGCAGCGTCGCAAGCGTGAACAGCAACTCAAGGCCCAGGCGGGGTCCTCTCGCCGCTCGCCGTCGCCGGTGATGTCCGGCCACTACTACCGCTGCCTGGAGCCAGGCCACCCCAAGCGTGGATGTACAAACGACGAGGTCTGCATCAGGTGCACCGAGGAAGGACATGGCTCCGGCAAGTGCAAGCGCCCCCGCAGCCTGGCGTCGGAGGATGAGCTACGCCGCATTGCGCTCGCTGCGGTCGCGCGTCGTCGCGGGGCTCCCTGTGCTGGCTCTCCTGCCGCGGTCGTGTTGCAGGGCCTGGCGTCTGGTACGCCTGCCCCTCCACCGGCCGTGCGTCAGGACCAGCCCCCGGTTCCGTCGTCTCCTGAGGCGCCGCGACCGGCCCCTGCCCGCTGGCCGGCGTCCCAGGTTGGCTCCTCTTCCCGGTCGCAGGCCAGGCCGCAGCCGTCGCCGTGCATCATCCCCAGAAGTGAGGTGGTCGTTGATCTGGAGCGACGCCTTCGCTTCTCCCTGGTGGCGTATGTGGGTGGTTCCCGTCCGGCGGTCTCCTGCAGCGAGGTGAGGGAGGCGCTGGTGCGGCATGCGCGCATCCCGCACGATGCGTTCTCAGTTCATAAGTACAAGCCGGAAGACTTCCTCGTCGTGTTCGACTCCGCTGAGCTCCGGGACAGAGCTGCCGCCCTGCCGTCTCTCCCTCACAAGCACTTCACCCTGTTCTTCTGGCGATGGACTCATCTGGCCCAAGCGCAGAAGGTGACGGCGGGCTCCTTGGTGCATCTTGCCATTGAAGGCATCCCGCCTCATACCTGGGACCGTTCGACGGTGGATCATCTGCTGGGCACCTCCTGCGCCCTGGATGCGCTCGCCCCGAAGACAGCGGATAGATCTGATCTGTCGTTGTTCAAGGCCACAGCCTGGACGCATGATGTGGCAGGCATCCTGACGGCGCGCTTGCTGTGGGTTCCCGAGCTGGTGGATGGCGTCGACCCCATGGGACCGCAGCCGGTGAGACGTCTCCGCAAGCTGGGATTGCTAGAGTACAAGGTCCTCATTCATGTGACGCGCGTGGACGAATACGCTGAGTCTGAAGGGTCGGCATGGAGGCGAAGCTCGCCGGGTAGTGATCGGAGCGGGCTCCCAAGCGATGACAGTTTGGAAGAGGGTTTTTGGACATCGCGCTCCTCTCCATGGCAATCTGGCTGCGAGGATCGCCACGGTGAGCAAGGTGGCAGCGGAAGTGGCCACGGTTACAGAGACAACCACAGGCAGCTGGCCTCGTCGCCGGTGACGGCGCGCTCGAACTGGCGGCTGCCGGCGCTTGCTGGGCCCGTGTACCGGCCGGTGTCTGATAGGATCGGGACAAACAGGCGTCCAGAAGTGGCGGGGCCCTCTTCTGCCGCGCTAGGACAACAAGCAACAGAGAGTGAGACAGCTTTCGCAGCAATGGGGGCCCCCCCGAAGGCTACTTTAGCTGTCCACGATCCCAATGTTGCTTCGGCCACCTCGGAGAAGGGAAAAGAAGTAGGAGAAGTCCCTGACTCGTTGGCCAACAAGGATCGGTCGGACCAGCTCGATCCCGAGGCAGGAGTGGTCGGGGAATCTTTGCCTATTCTGGATACGGTTGGTCCAGTGGTGGAGCTCAGAGAGGCAGAGAAAGCGCTTGATGGGATGGGCTCCTGCAGCCATGCAACGACGACCAGTCAACGCGGTGGCCAAGGGTTGCGGCCCTCACCTGTCCGCAACAAGCGGAACGAGGAGTACTTTACGGTTTCCCTCTCAGCAGGCCCGGGCCCCATTCCAATGGGCCGCATGGACGAGATGGCTCCGGCCTAGGTTTCGGCCCAGAATTCAGAGAACACGGATGATCTTCATAGCGTCGCGCACTCGCCGCTAGAATCTTATGCTGGGCACAATGTCGATCTCCAGCTGGTGCAAAAAATCCGTGTGGACGAGGTTGGTGGAGTCAAGATGGCAGAGAAGCTTGCCCTTGTGCGATCCCAATGTTGCTTCAGCCACCTCGGAGAAGGGAAAAGAAGTAGGAGAAGTCCCTGACTCGTTGGCCGACAAGGATCGGTCGGACCAGCTCGATCCCGAGGCAGGAGTGGTCGGGGAATCTTTGCCTATTCTGGATACGGTTGGTCCAGTGCTGGAGCTCAGAGAGGCAGAGAAAGCGCTTGATGGGATGGGCTCCTGCAGCCATGCAACGACGACCAGTCAACGCGGTGGCCAAGGGTTGCGGCCCTCACCTATCAGCGACAAGCGGAACGAGGAGTACTTTACGGTTTCCCTCTCGGCAGGCCCGGGCCCCATTCCAATGGGCCACATGGACGAGATGGCTCCGGCCTAGGTTTCGGCCCAGAATTCAGAGAACACGGATGATCTTCAGAGCGTCGCGCACTCGCCGCTAGAATCTTATGCTGGGCACAATGTCGATCTCCAGCTGGTGCAAAAAATCTGTGTGGACGAGGTTGGTGGAGTCAAGATGGCAGAGAAGCTTGCCCTTGTGCGGATGAAGGATTTTTGCTCTCGCCTGCTGAAATCGCTGGCTCCACCCTTACTGCGGGAGGTCGAATCCTCTCTGCGTGCAGAAGCTGAACCCTTCACCCCGGACCGCAGCTCCAGAAACTCTGCCACGCTCAAGACGCCGGGTAAGAGTTCCAAAAAAGCATCCGTCGCGGAAACGGCCCTTCTGAAGGCGCTGGGTGTGTCCCCGACAAATCTCACGGCTGATGAGGACGCGATCTCTGAACTCAAGCAGCTGTTTGACTCTCCAATTCGGGATCGCCAGCTACATGTTCTAGTTGCGATCTTTGGAAAGACAATGCCATCCAGGACTGAGATTCTGAATGCAGGCTCGGTGGAGATCAGCGTCTCGGCTTAGCTGGGCCTCTGACGGCGTGCTTCCTCCCTCTGTCCAATGGATACAAACCCTGAAGTGCTGAGTTGGAACCCGAGGGGCCTGAATGAGTCAGCCAAGCGGGATGCAGTTAGGGAGTTAGTTGATTCGTTAAGTGTTAACCTGGTCTGCTTCCAGGAAACCAAAATGGTTGTAATGGATTGCTTTGTTGTTAACCAGTGTCTAGGCCCATCCTTTGATGGCTTTGACTACTTACCGGCGTTGGGGACTCGTGGTGGTATCTTGATAGCCTAGAACACGGCTGTGGTTCAGATCACCAATGTGGCCAAAGACAGCTTCGCCATCTCCGGGCAAGTTAGCTCTACGAACGGTGAGCCCTGGTGGATTACAGTTGTCTACGGTCCGCAGAGCACGGAGGAAAAAATTCAGGTCCTCGCTGAACTGTCGCTGCGTCGCGCCCAGTGCCCGGGCGCGTGGCTGGTCATCGGTGATTTTAACATGATCCTCCGGGCGTCGGAGAAAAATAATGAAAACCTAGATCGTGCGAGCATGAGATGTTTCAGAGACTTCGTCAATGAGCAGGAGCTCAAGGAGTGCTACATGCATGGACGCCTTTTCACTTGGAGCAACGAGCGCCGCAGCCCGACCATGTCTAAAATTGATCGAGCCCTGGTGTCTGTTGATTGGGACCTGGCGTTCCCAGACTCGCTCCTCCAGGCGATCTCCTCCTCTATCTCTGACCATGCTCCTCTTCACCTATCTATGACCGCGGCGCTCAGGCCTAAGAAGCGTTTCAAGTTTGAGACTTTCTGGCTTCTGGAGGGTTTTGATGAGGCAGTCAGAGAAGGCTGGAAGTGTGGGACTGAAATCACCGACCCTTTCCTTCGGTTGGATGCCTGTTACAGAAACCTGGCGGTCCACCTGCAAGCCTGGGGCGACAGGAAAATAGGAAACTTGAAGCTGCAAATCGCACTTGCCAATCTGATCATTCATCGTTTTGACGCGGCCCAGGAGACTAGGAACCTTTCCCCTGAGGAGTGGTGGCTGAGGAAAACCCTGAAGCATGTTGTCCTGGGTTTATCGTCTTTGGAGAGGACCATGGCCAGACAGCGCTCGAGGCTACGTTGGCTCAAGGACGGAGATGCCAACACGAAGCTTTTTCATGCTGTAGCTAATGGCCGTCGCACGAAGAATTTCATCCCGGCCATTCGACATGACGGAGTGCTCATCGCAGATCAAAATCGCAAGGAAGACATCTTCTACGACTATTACAAGGGGCTGTTGGGCACAATCCAGAACAGAGAGTACACCTTGGATTTACAGTTGTTAGGATTGCAGGATCATGATCTGTCAGAGATGGTGGAGATCTTCTCCGAGGAAGAGATCTGGGGTGTGATTAAAGAGCTCCCACCTGACAGAGCGCCGGGCCCAGACAGCTTCGTGGGCGTGTTCTATAAAAGGGCTTGGCCGGTAATCAAGGGTGAAATAATGGCTGCCATGCTCAAACTATACGTGGGTGATGGGCGTACGTTTGGACGTCTGAATCGCGCCCTCATCACCCTCATCCCCAAGAAGCCTGGAGCTGAAGAAGTAGGCGATTTTCGTCCAATCAGTTTGGTGCACAGTTTCGCTAAGCTCTTCTCGAAACTTCTTGCAAATCGCTTGCGGCCAAGGATGGACAGTTTGGTCAGCAAAAATCAGTCAGCTTTCATTAAAGGAAGAAATCTCCACGACAATTTCCTTCTCGTGCGACAATTGGCAAGGAAGATTAACAGAAGAAAGGAACCAGGTGTGCTCCTGAAACTCGATCTCGCGCGGGCTTTTGATTCCCTCTCGTGGTCCTTTCTCTTTGAGGTCCTCGAAGGTCTAGGCTTCCCTCTGATGTTCAGACGTTGGATTGCGATTGCGTTTCGCACGGCGACCACCAAAGTTGCGGTGAACGGAATCCCGGGGAGACGTATCACTCATGCGCGTGGATTGCGTCAAGGCGACCCCCTGTCACCGCTACTGTTCGTCCTATCGATGGAAGTGATGACTGCCCTGCTCAATATGGCGGTCGACCTGGGGATGCTCTCCCCGATTGGAAACTGCTCAGCCACCCAGCGAATATCCATCTACGCTGACGATGTCATAATCTTCCTAAAGCCCTCGGTGCAGGATCTGGTGGCGGTCAGAGAGCTGCTCTCGGCGTTTGGTGCTGTTTCAGGGTTACATGTGAACTACAGGAAGACCGCTGCCACGCTAATCAGAGCTCGTGATCTCGATGAGGAATTGGTCACCAGGTTAATGAACTGCTCTGTCACTCAATTCCCCATAAAATACTTGGGCTTACAGCTTGCGCTCAGGCCACTCACGAGAGCACAGTGGCAGCCCATGCTTGATGCAACCGTCAAATTCCTTCCAGGTTGGCAGAGGGGGCTCATTGCTTGCCCAGGTAGGCTGGTCTTGGTCAAGGCAGTAATCTCGGCTCGCCCAGTTCACCAAATGTTGGTGGCCGAGGCGCCTGCCTGGCTGTTGGAGGAGGTGGACAGGACCTCCAGAGGCTTGTTCTGGAGCGACAAGGAAAGGGCGCATGGCGGGCAATGCTTGGTAGCCTGGGATCAGGTCTGCAGGCCAATCGAGAACGGCGGACTAGGAGTGAAGAATCTGAGGCTCCAGGGCCTAGCCCTGCGTGTGCGTTGGGAATGGCTCAAACGAACCGACCCCGCCCGGCCATGGCAAGGGCTGCCGCTTGTCTCTGATGATAAGGCGGGGGAGGTGTTCGACAGTCTCGTTCAGATCAAAGTTGGGGACGGAGCAAGAGTGCTCTTCTGGCAGGACAGGTGGATTGAGGGGAGGTCTGCCCAGGACATTGCGCCGGCGTTGAGTGGGAAAGTCCGGGCACGTGCATACAATGCTAGGACGGTGAAGCAAGCACTCACGGATAATCGCTGGATCCTGGACATCCCCGGCATGCTAATGGAGCTTGAAGCCAGGGAATGCATCGATCTTTGGCTGGCGATCGGTGCCGTGGACAGGGAGGTTGATACGTTGGACCAGTTTCTCTGGCCGTGGACGCGATCGGGGGTTTACACTGCCCGATCGACGTATAGGATGCTCACCCAGGGCACCTGCATTCACCCTCTGGGTCAGGCCATCTGGAGGAACAACGGAACGCCCAAAAGCAAACTGTTCATTTGGCTTGCTCAGCAGGGAAGGATCTGGTCATCGGATCGCCGTTTCAGGCACGGTATTCAGGATGAGGAACGCCCTTGTCGGGTCTGTTTGCAAGAAAAGGAGACCTCTTAGCACATTCTGCTTCAATGCGTGGCTGCTAGGGAAGTGTGGCACATCTGTCGGCATAAGCTGGAGCTGGACTTCGAGGACCCAACCAGGACTAGCTGCTTTCAAGACTGGTGGACAAGGCAGCGAGATCGCCTTCGAGGGCGGGAAAAGAAGGAGTTTGACGCTCTTGTGTGCACGGTGAGCTACGCCTTGTGGAAGAACAGGAACGCGTGGACTTTCGGCGAGGTTGGGCGGCAGAACAGCCCCATGACTGTGGCGGAATTGGTAACGCAAGAATACAACATGTTAAAGACGATCAACAGGAGCCAGGGAACCATCCCAGCTCCAAACACTGGCGTTGGTGTTAATAATGTAGGAGAGTAGTCATTTTATGTTTTGCTGGTGTCTCTGGCCCCTTGTGGTGCCTAGAACTTCTCTTGTAAATATTCTGCTGCCTTCTATAAAATTGAGGTACGCATTCGCGTACTCTCAAAAAAAAAACTTACATTAGAATTTCTATATGCCCTAAAATCAAGTTGACATGTTTTCCATGCAGAGCCATGCATTAGTTTAGCCCCAAAGGGAAACCTGCCATTTCGCCGTCCTGAACTCTTGGACGAGACAAACAAAACAACGATTAACGTCCGTGCTTACCCTGTAAGGGTAGCTACATGCATGCATGATCGGAGTGATCATCAGCTCGTGATTCGTAGAGAACCTGCGACCCAAATGATTGGAATCAATCGACCATACCTTTTTCCGGCGTAGCAGGAAATTATTTGGACATAATCCAATGATCGATCTGCTGCTCAAAGTGAACACACCGAATGATGATCAAAGCCAAAATGATGGGGACTGATCGGTGATGAAAGATGAAAAAGACCAGACGTGTTGTCATAATTAAGCAGGACTTCGCATATGGTTGGAACTTTTTAGATCATACATATATCATCTTTGCGGGGCAGAACCCTTTTTGATTTTTTTTCCTTTCTTTTATTCATTTGCTTTGCTA
Organism: Dactylis glomerata; assembly: GCA_007115705.1. Classification (NCBI taxonomy): domain Eukaryota; kingdom Viridiplantae; phylum Streptophyta; class Magnoliopsida; order Poales; family Poaceae; genus Dactylis; species Dactylis glomerata. The sequence goes on from QXEO01000454.1 coordinate 506,125, forward strand.
AAACACGCTCCCATGCTTGGTTAGTCATTTCCAGAGGGGTACGATGAAAAGGACCCTGCATATTTTTGGAGTTTTTAAAAAAAATCAATATCACATATATTTATAATTAAAAAAAGTAGTATATGTAGAGATACATAAGTCGACTCCAGCGATTACAAATAAAGTCTAAAAAGACGAGAAAATCTTCTGAGCAGTCTTTGTAAGAGCTTATTTGTATTTCGTTAATTATCAATATATTAGATCTTTTGTTAAAAAAAGATGGGGAGAAGATGCCACTTCACTGCTCGTTGTGTGCATTCGGTTTACTATTGTGGTGTGTTCACTTCAAAGTTCAAAACCATGCACGTGATGATTATGAGTCAGACCAAATTTCAAAAATGCAATTTTGTATATTCCTAGTTACGTATTTACTTACAGCGACGAAGAATAAAACTATCGCTATTTTTTTTTCATTTTCCTAGTTCTTCTTCTAAGAGCAGGATAACCCCAAGGGGTAAATTTAAATTGAGAGACCTATTCTATGACGGGTTTAAACTTGCCTTCTATTTTCGTGCCTTTAGTAGGCTTAGTATTTCCGGCAATTGCAAAGCATGAAAGCCAGTTAGAAAATGGATTCCTATTTGAAAAGCGCCTAACCGCATGGATAAGCTCATATTAACCCGTCAATTATGGATCCAATTCGGGATTTTTCTTGGGAAGTGTCGGGACGATCGGCAAATTGCAAGTCGGGGTGGCGATATAAGTGGACTTCGCTCTTGGTGGTGCCCTTTGAGCATATCAGTATTTGGGGTGAAATCCTAGATCTAACCTTCATTGGTTATACCTAGCAATGATGTCTTTCTAGTCGTTTCCTTGTTAAAAACATTGTTTTGAGAATGGACATTCTCCGTTGAAAACCCATGTTCTGGCTATGGTGGTTAGATTGGGCGATGACAGCGATTTTGCACTGTTATATTTCTAGAGGCGCCGCTGTGGAGAACCCTTCTTGAAGTCTATGTGTCGCCAATGGCACTGATTTGTTAATGTTGTTGCGAGCCTCTGTTCGCTTTGGCGGGATCTAGTATTCTTGATGTCTAGACAAGCTCTTAGCATTATGTTGTTACAGAGGCTATATATTTATGGTACCATCTTTGTATTAATATCGGATTTGCTAAGTAACAGGTGCCTGAGAAATTTTTATTTTCCAGTCACCCTAAAAAATATGCATCAGTTGCACTTTTCTCGTATCTGTCAGAAAAGTGCAACTTGTTGCAGTTGTACATATTTTTAAACTACAGTTATACCTTTCTGAGGTGACTGAGAAATAATATGGAGTAAGAATTTCTCAGTCAACTGAGACATAGGCAAACCCTATTAATATATTCACTTTAGTGAAAAAATGTAACGAATCCAATTGTTAAATCCCAGAGTGCCGTGGAACTTGTAATATGGAGCTCGTGCGACACTCTAATTCAGTCTCGCCCCCGCGAGGAACAAAAAAGTAATTCAGTTTCAAACATTATTCCGTTCACATCGACCACAGTTACTCCAAACCTTACGCCTCTGAACTCTAATTTTCAACCTCCACTGTTCCAAACACATCCCATCACGTAAAGCACGAAAAAATTTAGTATCTTAAAGCAGCGGGATCCGTCGAAAAGCAGCAAACTTATTATGAATTTACTCTCAACTTCCACATCCTGCAAAGGACGCTCGCCTTTTATGGGAATCTGCGGCGTTACAAAGCTTTCTTCTTGTGCTGCATGCTGATAGCTAGCTCTACGCTGGATGCAACCATCAACAATGGCCTTTTTATCGCATAGCAATGTACCATCACGTTCCAGGTCACTTCTCATGTCGACATGCAGCAACTTGAATTCCCGGGCAAGCAAAGCATATGTGCATCGTCGAAGATTGTCTGGCCTCGCTTTTGAACGCGGAAATTTCAAGTGAATTTTACAAGAATTTCACGAGAAACTGGTCAGTTCTTGCAAGGATAGGATATAATTCCTGCATCGCGTAATGGTTATTCTTATGACGTCTCATGTTCGATTTGATCAGAGTGTTCAGTTCAGAGCTTATATGCAGCTTATTCATGCCACTGGATTCGACACTGATGCTTAGATCCCCAAATTATTCAAGCTATATGATGAGAAATTCATTTGAACCAGGATTCGATATGAACGGTTAGAATCCAAATCAACTTCTCCATCGGGTGTGGTCTGACGTTCTAGATCGATGATTCTAGAAAGAAGCAAGTGAGCCTGTCTATCACCTTTATTCTTACTTATCCTATTTATTTCTGGCAAAGATGCTACTTGAAGCTTGAAGCAATGCAAGCGAAGCAAGAAAAGTACCTTGGGTGATGGGATGTACAGGAGTACAAACTCTGTCTATTCTCCATCATAACTGTAAGGAAAGGGGGAGAAGAAATTACGGCTGCACTTTGTTCATCCTCTGTTCATATGGAGTGGCGTCTCTTTTGACCTGATCCTCTCACACATTTTACACAAAAAGGTTTGGGCAATCTAATCTACCCAGGACAGTGCATGACTGAAGGCCAACGTTACGCGTACATGCACGTATTGATTGGATTGGTCAAAGGGATTGCTTCTAATTGAGACTATGATGTACGGTGGTGACAACTGGAGAAAGTTCAGTTATCTTTTCAGCATGCCTTTCCATCTTTCTTTTGCAACTTTGCAAGTCACATTCCTTGCCCTGCGTTTGAGCTAAGCCCCTGACATATTCTTCCTAAGTCGTTGCCGATAAACAGGCGACTCCTTCGCGCCTGCCTGGGACGCGTGAATCATGATTTGGGATTATATTCCATTTCAATGACTAGGCAGATCTCCTGCCGTCAGTTAAATAAGTAATCAGCAAGCAAGTGTTAATGTGCAAGCATCTGTCATGACCTAGTGACCCAGGGACTTAGTAGTCTTGCTTTTCTATGGTCAATAATAGTTAGAGTAGTCATGGTTCAGGCTGAAGGCTAAGACAGTTGTAAGGCAAATATTGCATGCGATTCTCATTTTGCTTTACAAATATACTTTGATGGTTCAATTTTCTCGTGGCGATCAAGACTAAAAGTAGAGGGTTTCAAGCTTTCCAACTAACCAACCAATCAGACATGTTGGAATTTATTAGTCCCTTTAAGTCTTCAATATTTTGACAGTCAATTGTACAACAGCAGAAGCTACTACTTAGCTTGAAGCATCATAAAGTAAGCTAAATTAGATTATGTGATCTCCTTGTGTGCTTGAAGAAGCAAAGGCTATATATGCTGCACATCAGTACCAAACTGGCTAGTGCCTTGCCCCTAATTAGTCTAAACCTAAACACATAGGATGAGAAAAATAACTCGTTTGAGACACGCACCTTTTTTATAAGTAAAAGATCAACATATATTAAAGAGAAGACATAGGAATTAAGTATATAATTGCCATGCAGTATCATGTCAACCTAGAGCTTAGCTAATTAGGATCAAATTTTGGGCAAGGCAGCATTTTCCTTCACACAGGAGGTGAACTCATTCAACTGTTCCTGCACATAGTTGAAAACATTGGTCAAATGTTCTAAAAATGCTCTTTCAGCTTCTACACACAAAACGATACTTTGCAGTCGAGTCAAACTACTTAAAATTATGCTTAAGATACCGTAGTCGGTTTGCCTACCTCGTCTGAATGTTTATACGCAGAACATGTCAACGAGAATCTTCCCATGGTCAACTGGAGAGAGAATATTGTTCCAAACCATCTCTATCATAATGAATATGTTTGAACATATCAACAAAACAAAACAAAATAACGAGCAAAAATCAATATTAACAGAGATTAACAGGAAAATCCACTACTTTAAACGAAAGTTACAGAATGTATGAATCTCTTCAATTTCAGTTGGTAAAAGGGGAGAGGGTTAGGCACAAGTTGGCCTGGCCAAGCAACATGTCATCTTCAGCAATTAAGCCAGGTACTAGTCAATATTTTTTGTTGACTGAACCCATAATTTGACCACCGTTGACAAACAAAAGGCAGGTGCCAAAAAACAGCAATTGATAATCAGTTTTCCGTTGATTAGTTGCCAGCAGTATCAGTTCAACAACGCGTGTTCCCATGGCCAGGTTTTCAGTTGGATGCCGTGAAGGTTGGACTAGTGAGAACATCTGGATTGAGATCTTGTCCTGGTAATGAATTAGCAGGGGGTCGTTTCATTAAGTCCAATCAAACTTAGTGATATGTGATGTCACTTTTTCCTTGAACAAAAAGCAAGCATTTGAAATCCTTGCAGAGAATAAGCAGGTAAGCAAGCTATCCATCAGCTGTTAGGTAAAGACCAATCATATGAAGAACAAGAAATATGCAGCATTTCTCTCCTGGGAAGCCATCTCCGACAGCCAAAGCCTTTAGATGTGAAAACTGGCAGTGTGATGCAATAGGTCGATAATTCGACGTCACAACATGTTACTCATTACAGCACTAGCAATGTGAACATTAGAATTGTTAAACCTCATTAGTAAAAGCTAAATCCTGAAATGTATACCTTTTTTTCTTCAAAGCATGATGAATCACATTTGCACCACACCATAACAAATACTTCTATCATCCAAAGCAAGGTGGAAACAATTGGGAGCACATGAGTGTATTACAATGTAAATATCCTTTTTTCACTACATTCTTGTATATATAGAACAAAGATCCGAGGATCCAAAAGGTTCATGAAGAAAATGAGAGTGAAGACGGTTTTTACTCTGTCGAGACACCTCAGGGATTCATGTACTCCGTTTTCGTTACCATGCATGTTCATGTCAAATCTTTTTTCACAACACCAGATGAGACACAGATCAGACGTGCGTAAGGAGCAGGATAGTATAACAATAGCAATGTGAACATCAGAATCGAACACCCCACGAGTGAAAGCTAAAGCCTACAATGTGTACCATTTTTCTCTCCAAAGCATGATGCACCACATATGCACCACACCCATACGAATCCCTTTTAAGGTTGCTTTCTCAGGCCCCCCACGCAGTGTAGCCCACTGTCAATGCCTTTGGAGTGGGGGTGCTTGCCTCTGACTAATCTGTCTGGTGACCTTGTCAACGAAGCAACTCCTCCACTCTAACCCAATCTATAACCAATCTACATGGGGCACACAATAGCATATAGCTAGTAGTAAATTATTGATAGCTGAAAGAAGCCAAGACAGCATCAAGAATCCAGGCAAGACTGGTAAGACAGATTAGGGTGGTGCCTTTGTCTTAAGGGAAACCTCCTAGCCAGACTAAGAAAAACTGATAGGTGCGCGGTTAGGTCGCCGACATTCTGGTTGCGAAGGGATTGTATGTATACTCTAGAGTCTAGCCAGACTAAGAAAAACTGATAGGACGGACAGTTGATAGGTTGTCTCTTCTAATTTCAGCTGCTGTTAGGAGAGGCCTTGTCTTTCTTTAATGGTCAGAATGAGTAGAAGATGATGAGCGTCTGCTTTCTTTTTTTGCTGACCAAGCATACATGTGAAGTGAGTCACCTGCCTTTTCCCGTCCAGGTATAGATGGAGAAGGGTCACACGAAAGATGAATTTCTTGAATTGGAAGAGTTGGTGGTGCGTCAGTGATTCGGTTCAGGTCGGTAAAGGGACAACGAGCAATGCACCATGTGCACATAATTGTGGTTATTTTACACATCCAGTGCTTGTGACTGTGGGACATGCAGAAGCAGAACCATACATGCCGAGTTCCTTAGGACTTAAGAGAAGAAAGGTATTGCGGTCCAAAAGTATGCCATGTAACTACTGGTATAGGCAACCGCATGTCCTGCACAGGGACCTCGAAGCCACATGGTTTCAGGTAGACTAAGTTTTAAGTTTCTTCTTCTAATCCACAAACAACCCCACTGATTGTGTAGCTGCGGCCTGGTGGACTCTACACATAAAATTCAGATGCCGCGCCTTTTCCATCTTTTTAACTAGTCGACTAAGCTAGCTATGAATCAGCTAAGTTTTTGACCGAGAAGTGTCCGACTGATATCTGCCTGAGAGTTCATTGTCCCAAGAACAGCAGCTGCCGTGGTATGCTTATGTCTAACAATAAAACAGTGTATGCTCTAACCACCTGTCCTCCCAAAATCAAACAAATTCACCATTCTCAACACGGAACGAACTAGCTGACTGAAACTGTTCTTTCCAAAGTTATCAGTTTGGCATGAACCAAGACAATAGGTTATCTTTTATGGCATGTCACAAACTCTTTTGTATTTGCTAGTTCAAAGTTCAAACTACAATCTACTCCCTCCAGTCCATAATTCTTGACGTGACTGTAGTTTGTAGTTTAAATTTGTTCAAAATTGAACTACAATCATCGTCAAGAATTATGGAACTGAGGGAGTAGTAAGCTTTCAGAATATTTTGGCAATGCATTGCTGTTCTTGCAGTTAACAAAGTTGTTGTGTGCACGTTTCCAACAAGATTGATTACATTACACGCAGAATAATTTCCTGATAATTTGACTATCTTTACGGTATGGAATAGTCTCTATTTACAGCAACAACAATGCTCTAGTATGTACCTTCTAGACTAGTGTTATATTTGTCCTTCAGTGTGGTTGCTGAATCAGTTCAGGTATAAGCCGGAGCAAGAACCCCAGCTGCTGCTGTGAGAAGGCTTCATGCATTCCACCTATGCCAGAATTCTTACTGAACCTAGTTTTCTGGCTGAGGCCGGGTTTACTGAAATCAGCCACGGCATTCGAGATCTCCTCCACTAGATCAACAATGACACCATTCACACCCATCAGATGTTGGAGGTAAACAGCCTCCCGCACGTTACTGCAGATGCAACCAATAAATCCAGGAAATGTGTAAGATTAGTGAGAACACAGCAAATGCTAACTGACAAAAGATCACCATGAATGCATGATAAAAATGTATTGCTTACTTGAGCTGCCCATAGGTGAGAAGTGCAAGATTGGATTCTTGTGCTTTGAGGATTGCAGAGGGATTCTTCAAAACACCTCTCACTTCTGACACGATCCCATGCAAGTCATACTCTTGGCATACTCGGATAGCATCGTCAAGGGAATTCCTTCTCGCATCATTATATTTGGCTGTTCCGCCTTCTGTTAAGAACAGTACCTAATCAAAGACAAAAGGTTCAAAGTGATGGAGCTGACGTATGAAAATGTTACAACCCATTTGTTCTCCATTGCATTATGGCGAATCACATATGTAATCGGTGTAATACTACTACTGAGCTAAAATTTCAAAATCTTCATTTTCTCAAAAGGAGGCGGAATTCAGAAACTTTCAGCAAGTAAAATAATACATACAAAGAACACAAAAGGTTTCAAGGCATACTGACAGGATATACGCTTTGGAGTTCCCGTGCTATCCGTGCCGCATCAGGTTGGAATGTTGAGAAAAAGATTGGCCTGTTACCAGCGTACTGAAAAACAACCTACCAGACCATTTAACGGCGTTATGATCATCACCTCACAGTGACCAAATGGTATATGAATTAATTGATATCATCTTAAACGTATGAGGGCAAGAGTTCATACTTGCAATACAGCCTGAAGAGCATAGCTAAGGGCGCCATTCGAATAGATAATGTTGTCATCAAACTTTAGCTCGATATTAAATCCCAGATGGGGACTGACATGTTCGAAGACTTCCTGCAATGTGCAGAGAGAATCGTCTTCTTCTGTGCTCCAAGCAAGGACGTTGCCATCTTCCGTCCTTCTAAGTAAGGGCTTGGAGACCTGAACGCCGATTACAAAATGAAAACTATGGCGTTTTAATCACACACTAATGAACTCCATGCAGGAAAAATCCAACAGATTGAAGGGACAAAGCACCTTGTGAGATCCGTTTTGTATCCCATATGAAAGGAATTCATCCAGTAGAAGATCAGTAACACGCCTTTCATGTAAAACCTCCTACACAACATGCCCGTTATAAAATATTAAGTCGAGAGTTTTCTTTGCAACAAATGAGTATGATAGTGCATAAAACAAAATGGCAACAATATGAATGGATGAAAGGAACATACAGTTCTCTGGGTGAGGATAAAGTCATCGTGAAAGATAACTGGACAGCCATCTTTTGTAACCTGCAAGCCAAAATGGTAGGAACACTTCAGGGGACCTGTGTAGTACTGCGGTCAGCTAAAAGGAAGGGATACATGGATAAAGTCAGGAAGTTGCAGAATACTCCAAAGGAACTAATTGGTTGTAATGTACTGAAAGTAAAGAGACGGTAAGCTTTCATCAACCTATCTGACATGCATGCTTCCAACGATTGCCAATTACCGATTTCACTAATGCTTTGAGCTTAGAATGACTCCTTGATATTAGATTAACTACAGCTGATAAGACCAAGTACCTCTATCGTACGAATTTTTGAAGGGGGAAACATCTTTGTTACCCATGAATAGGATTAGAATCAGCTAACAAGTAACAACACCTGAGAAACACACTCCGGAAAGTGATGCAACCAAACATGGTGCCATCCCTGGTTCTAATTGGAACCAGGGAGCTTTGTCATGTAAAACTTCAGCACTACAAAACATCAGCCACAATCACACTCGCAGCGTCACTGCCATACCATTTTGTGTGATTATTGGTGTCTAAAAAGTAGCTAAATGATGCTTGTTCCATGTATTTAGCTAAGGGCTACTATAACATAACTGCATTACGCTTCACAATGGGAGTTTGGGACACAAATTAATCGATTTCACTTGACATGCTTCCTCGGCTATTTCAGAGACAAAATATACAATGGGAATGACACATTTCAACTCATGTCCTGGACTCCTAGTCATACAATTGCTTCACTAGACCTCGCCTCCGCGCGACGGCGCCACGTTGTGACAGGACGCCCCCTCTGTGAAGCCCTCTCCAGGGAGGCTTGGCTGGCGGCGGTAGGCGGCGAGGGGGTGGACGGCGTCTAGACCTGATCTGGGCCCACATGGGCTCACATGGGCATCGGCTCGCACAACTTCCTCCTTGCTCCGACGTCGTCTTGGTGCTCCACCATGCAGTTTGAGGAAACTGGGGACTCTGACCCTGGCGTAGTGGTGGTGGCTTCCTCCTCCGCTGGAGGGGTCGGCCGCTCTCGTCGATGTGTTGGGGAGACGCGGATGCCGGTGAAAATCATGCCCTGACTGGGCGATGGCGGCTTTTATGCGCCATCCTTGCTGAAGGCATCGCCACTACAGGCTGCGTCTACTCACTCGTGTCGCTTTACCTTTTGGGGAGATCGTTTTTGGAGCAGATGTTTGATGGTGGTAGCAAGTGATGGAGTGGTGTTCATCTACCGCGTCGACAATGCCAGGTCCCGGCGTCGTGGCGCAGCAGGGTCTCGGTGACGGATGGCCGGATGGGCCATGCCGTCCATGGTGGCATCCATGGCAGGACTGGTGAGGGGCTTCGCTTCGGTGTAACACCCCGGAGATGGGTTGGAGGAAAGAGGTGGAGGTGACATCTGGAGCAATGGAGCATGCGCACAAGGCCTTGTCTAATCCTATAATGTTGTACCAGTTTGGTGGTGCATAACATTTTTATTTGATAGCTTCAGTTTGTATGATCAATCTTTGTTAAATAAATAAATGATGGCCCTAGGCATCTCTTCGATGCAGAGCTATTGCTACACTATGTTCTCCACGACCCCAACAAATTTAATTGTGCGACGGAGCAGAGCACATTGCTCAATCAACCAAGCCCCCTAGTCGCCTACCAATTTCGCTCGTGATGCTGCGGCGCCGATTCCAAATCCAAGCTTGAACCAGGCGGGGACGGTATGAATTGCAAACTACTAATTAATAATCACAGCGGAGGCTTGCTCCATGCGTATATACCTGGACGTCGAACTCGACGAAGGCGACGGCAGCGTGGTCGGCGGCGCGGCCGAACGAGAGCAGCGTGTTCTCCCGCTCCCTCACCGCCCCGACCCGCGCGCCCGGCGGCGCACCCACCGCGTTCATCCCCATCCCGCGGTGGCCCCCGACCACCATCCCGCGCTCCGCCAGCAGCGCGAACGGCAGCTCCCGCGGCCTCCCTCCGGCGACCGCGCGGGCCGTGGACGAGCACGCCGAGACCGGGCGGCTCGCCGCCGCGCGGGGGGTCGTCGCCGGATGCGCCATTGGCCGGGACGCTGGGCCTCCCCCCGTTTTTTTCCCCTTCTAATTTTCTCCCACTTGCGATGGCAGGTTCATGGTTGGTGGAGGTTCTCGTGGGAAGAATTTGAATATGTTTAGACACGTAACCGCCGCGTAGACGGACGAAGCAGCGGCGACACGGCGCGGGATGTTCGCTTTCCCTCGCTGCCGCGGGCATCATTCGGAATGGATCTGGATATTCCGTCGCTCCGCAGGGGCATATTCCGTGGGCCGTTAACAGGGCCACGCCAAATATTGTTGGACGCCGTCCACGACACGTATTCCCTCTGTCAAGAATTACTCTGCATTCTGGGTTTAGTCAAAGTCAAATTTTATAAACTTTGACTAAGCGTATAAGAAAAAATATTAATATTTATAATATAGAATAACCATCTTTAGAATTGTCATAAAATATATTTTCATATTGCATGTGTTTGGTTTCATAGTTATTGATAGTTTTACCAATATGTTTGGTCAAAATTTGAAAAGTTTGACTTTGACCAAACACAGAATGCAGGGTAATTCCTGATGGAGGGAGTATTTCCTCGTTTTGGCGTCCAGGAGCAATTCGAGCTTCCAATTCAGAAGCTCATAATTTAGCTCTGTTTCTCTTTCTGTTGGACGTCAGGTTTGGCTGGTTGAGCCCCTTGATGATCTTTGTATCTCGTACAGTATTTGTGAGCAATAAAGAGCTATGTGTTCCCTCAAAAAAAAAGGAGCAATGTCCCGATATAGCTTGCTAATGTTTAGAAAATGTAGTTCTAAAAAAAATGTTTATAAAATATGCCTCCAGTTTGAACCCCACGACATCAACATGATGAATTTCATACACGTGTGCATATACTCCCTCCGTTTTTTTGTTTGTTTTTTAGAACCCGCAACGGACGTGCGCGTCTTTATATTAAGCTTGCAGAGAAACGCCAAGAATGGCTATAACACCACACCAACCATTCGGTTTACAACACACTCCTTCAACACCGATGACAAGCACACCTTGATGTCTACGCACTTCTATTCTTGCAGACACTTGTTGGGCCTCCAAGTGCAGAGGTTTGTAGAGCAGCAGCAAGTTTCCCTTAAGTGGATCACCCAAGGTTTATCGAACTTAGGGAGGAAGAGGTCAAAGCTACCCCTCTCAAGTAACCCTGCAATTACGATACAGAAAGTCTCTTGTGTCCCCAACACACTCAATACACTTGTCAGATGTATAGGTGCACTAGTTCGGCGAAGAGATAGTGAAATACAAGTAGTAGTGATGATTATAAATAGCAAATGTGGTCTAAAATAAATATCGCTGCGAGCAAACATGTAACAAAACAGCAAGTAAACGGTGTACAAAGCTTGGAAACAAGGCCTAGGGATCATACTTTCACTAGTGGACACACTCCCAACAATATAACATGATTGAACAAATAAATAACTTCTCTTCACTATGGTACTCTGAATTACTCTCCTATTGAACAACACTAATCATTGCGTAGTGGCTACAGAAGCACCCCTTAAAGTTCATCAAGTACTTGACAAACACCACTCATAGAGATATCCAAATCAAATCATAATTCAAGATAAATATTATTGCAACTTAGACCAAGTACTAACACGGTGCACACACTGTCAACATTACACCATGAAAGGAGGAATAGATCACTTCAATACTATCATAGCGATAATTATTCTCATAATCCATAAGATATCACAATCGTAGCCTAGACCAAGTACCACCACGATGCACGCACTGTCACCGTTACACCATGGCAGGAGGAATAGATTACTTTAATAACATCACTAGAGTACACATAATATCTGAATAATAACATCTACTTGTTCAACATGATACAAAGCTCACGATCACATAAAGATCACATCATGGGAGAGAGAGATGAACCACATAGCTACCGGTAGAGCCCTCAGCCCCGGGGATGAACTACTCCCTCCTCATCATAGGAGACAGCAAGGTTGATGGAGATGGCGGTGAGGTCGATGGAGACGGCGGAGACGGCGATGGAGACCGATGGAGATGGCTCCGGGGGCACTTCCCCATCCCGGCAGGGTACCGGAACAGAGACTTCTGTCCCTCGAAATTCATCGGTGGCGGCGGCGGAACTACGGAACTCTTTCTGGAAAATTGCCGACTCCCCTAGGGTTTTCCGTCCCGAGGCTTTTTATAGGCAAAGGGGCGTCGTCAGGGGGCAGCCAGGGGCTCCTCACACCAGGGTGGCGCGGCCAGGGCCTGGGCCGCGCCACCTATGTGTGAGGGCGGCCTCTGGCCCCCCTCCGGCTCTCTTTCGGTCTTCGGGAAGCTTCCGGGAAAAATAAGACTTCTGGAACTTGTTTCGTCCAATTCCGAGAATATTTCCTGTGTAGCTTTTCTGAAACACAAAAACAGCAGAAAACAGGGAACTGACACTGTGGCGACTTGTTAATAGGTTAGTTCTGGAAAATGCATAAAAGTGACACGAAGTGTAACGAAACACAAGGCAAATGGTGTAAAAACAAGCATGGAGCATCAAAAATTATAGATACGTTTGAGACGTATCAGCATCCCCAAGCTTAACGCCTGCTCGTCCTCGAGTAGGTAAGTGATAACAAAAGAAATAATTTTTGAGGTGACATGCACCATCACAATCTTGATCATATAGGTAAAGCATTGAGTGCTGAGATCAAAGAACTTAAAACATGGGCATGAAGATATAATCTTGACAATAAGAACTTAGCAACCATGTTGTAAACACAAAAATGAACACAAACAAAAGATCATGAAAATAAAACAATGAAAGTCAAACGTGTGTTCAAATCATAAGGAAAAACATACAAATGGTTTTCAGCTTGTCCTTCATGGAGAGCAAAACATAAATGCATAGGACACCTTCAAGTTTAAGAGGGCGACTAGATACAAGTAATTTAAGAACAAGTGAAACCAACAATATGAATCAATCAATGAAAACTTTGGGACAATGCACATTATACTCAGAATGACAACTATGCTCTCTTAATGGTGCATAAAGATAGAAGGTGGTGACTCAACATAAAAGTAAAAGAAAGGCCCTTCGCAGAGGGAAGCAGTGATTAAACATGTGCTAGAGCTTTTCATTTGTAAAACAGAGAGATAAAAATTGGTTTTGAGAGGTGGTTGTCTTTGTCAACGACTGGCAATGGGGTTCTTACTATCTTCCATACAAAAATGAAGCAAGTTTTTGAGAGAGAGATTGGCACTTTTGTGCTCTTTTATAAAGCTTGGCACTCCTCCCCACCTTTTTTCCTTTCACAAACCATGGCTAACCGATTCCATCGGGTGCCCACCAACATTCACATTCCATGGAGGAGTGCCTTTTTTTCTTTTTTTCTCTTTTTTCTTTTCTTTTTGGAATAAGACAATATGGAAGATAGAAAATCCGACCACTACGTCCCCATGAGCTGAAAACAGTGTCACAAAACGAGAAGTGTTTTGAAGGTTTTTTTCAAAGGTAGCACATGAAAATTTACTTGGAATGGCTTACAAATACCATGCATAGGAGTTTATAGTGGACACAATGGCAAACTTGGTTTTTGGGAGTTGGATGCACGAGTAGAGCTCATACTCAGTACAAAACGAGGGCTAGCAAAAGACTGGGAGTGACCAACTAAGAGAGCAATAATGGCCATAATCATGCAAAGCGACAAAGCGACATTAAAAGAAGCATAAGATGGCATCAAAAGTCAAAAACTAAATGATCATAGAGGCTATAGGCGACTTATTTTGTAGTCAACATGGTGTAAGCATGTGCCAAGTCAACCCAAATAAAGCATCAAATGAGAAAATCAAAATAATGCTTCCAAACGATAAAAACAACGCATGATTTTTTTAAAGGCTCATTAAGCAATCTCAGTTATTTGAGACAAGTCATGCTACAGCAAAACCACTAAGCATACTATCAAAAAGACATCAAGAATGACATGCAAAAGCCTAGGCCGCGGTCTACACAAGCTCCTTCTTGTACCACTTTTTTGCATAAAGCTTTTTCTCTTTTCCAACACCATTCAAACTTTTTTGAGGAAAACCAACATGGACCAGAGGTTAAAATACACCTTGATGGAAAGATATAACAAGATCTGAACGCAAATCAAGGCGAAAACAAAAACCAAAAATAGTAGCAGAAAAAGAAGAACACTCGGTGAAATTGTAAGAATGAAAAACGGAGTGTTCTTAGCAAATGAAAACGAGTTCATCTCCTCCAAAAGAAACATGATGTAATCTAACCAGTTATTGCAGCAAACAAAACTAAACTAATACAGAAAACAAAAACAACTGACGCTCCAAGAAAAACGCATAGTGCATGAAGCAATAAAAATATAGTGTCTTGAAAGGTGACCTGATTTTTGCCGATGAAGAAGGGGTGCCTCGGGGGCATCCCCAAGCTTTGACGCTTGTACTTCTTGGATATTTCTTGGGGTGATGCATGGGCATCCCCAAGCTTGAGCTTTTGTCCATTCTTCAACTCATCTCATCATTCTCCAATCCCTACACTTGAAAACTTCCTTCATATAAAACTAAACACAAATCTATTAGCAACAATAGTGCAAGCATAACATATAATCAACCTCTTTTTGCTTCAGGTTTCAACCCAAAACCACCACATATAAAGCATATACTACTGTAGCAACTTCTCCAAAAGTTCCATGATCAAAAGAACTCAAAAGAAAACGATAAAGTGGCAAACACAAATATTGGCAGAAATCTGTCAAAACAGAACAGCTGATAAAGGCCGAATTTTTGAGGGGTTCTCTGTTGCTCAAATCAAAAAGTGTTCAACTAATGAAAGTTTTCATATAACCTGGGGCATATGCACAAGAAATCGCAGGTCCAAAATATTTATAGAGAATTTTCACGAATTTTTACGGTGCAGCACCGAAAACTGTTTCAGGACAGCAACATCCCCAAATCTTACCTCACTCAAATTAGAGGCTTCTCTTGGCACAGAAACGAAATAAAAAGGATAAGGAGTGGTTATTACAGTAGTAATAACTTCCAAGACTCAAATAAAAGAAAAAGTACTGAAAGTAAAACAATGGGTTATCTCCCAAGAGTGCTTTTCTTTAACGCCTTTGAGCTAGGCGCAGTAATTTGCAAAGATGCTCATGTGGGTGCCATATAAGAGCTTGAGGCAAAGGCGCCATATAGGAACTTAAAGCAATAGAGAGCATCAAAAAGCAAGTATGAAAGACATTTATATCTGAACCACTTCCTATGCATAGGAATCTTGTAAGAAAATAAATCAACGAGGCACATAGTAGCAAGCATGGATAGATAAAACAAGTGCCACTTCAAGATTTGCAACATAAAGAGGGGAAACTCAATATTGTTGAGATCCATTAAACCATGTTTCCCTCTCTCATAATAACTTTCAGTAGCATCATGAATAGAACTAACAATATAACTATCACATAAAACATCCCTATCATGAGCCACATGCATAAAAGAATTAATACTCACCACAGGAACAATATTAGTAGGAGAAAATTCAATAGAATAATTATTCTCATCACCATAATCATTATAAATAGGAGGCATATTGTAATCATAACTAATTTTATCCTCAATAGTAGGTGAACTGAAAATATTATACTCATCATCATATCCATCATAAACTAGAGGTTTAGTATCATCACAAGCTAGAGAGCAACTATTTCGCAAAGCATATTCTTCAAACATATCATCATAAGAAGGAACATCACATATGGGAGATAAAATATTATCAGAACAAACTTTCTCCACTAAAGCTGGGGAACTAAAAATATCATGCTTAACAAAACTAGCTTCCCCAAGCTTAGACTTTTCTATAGTATTAGCAACAACGGTGTTCAAAGCATTCATACTAACAACACTATTAGCATGCAAATTAAGCTCCAAAGGTTTTTCAATTTTCTCTTCAAACACTTCATATCTAAACTCAGGAAAAAGACTACATAACTCTTTGTTTTCCATTAAGCCTAACTAGTGAAAATAAAAACAAGAAACAAAAAGATGTAATTGCAGAATCTTAAGGAAATAACTCCAAGCACTCACACAGGAGGATGCGAGTACCTTTTACCTTACCTCCCTGGCAACGGCGCCAGAAAAGAGCTTGATGTCTACGGACTTCTATTCTTGCAGACACTTGTTGGGCCTCCAAGTGCAGAGGTTTGTAGAGCAGCAGCAAGTTTTCCTTAAGTGGATCACCCAAGGTTTATCGAACTCAGGGAGAAAGAGGTCAAAGCTATCCCTCTCAAGCAACCCTGCAATTACGATACAGAAAGTCTCTTGTGTCCCCAACACACCCAATACACTTGTCAGATGTATAGGTGCACTAGTTCGGCGAAGAGATAGTGAAATACAAGTAGTAGTGATGATTATAAGTAGCAAATGTGGTCTGAAATAAATATTGCTGCGAGCAAACATGTAACAAAACAACAAGTAAACGGTGTGCAAAGCTTGGAAACAAGGCCTAGGGATCATACTTTCACTAGTGGACACACTCCCAACAATATAACATGATTGAACAAATAAATAACTTCTCTTCACTATGGTACTCTGAATTACTCTCCTATTGAACAACACTAATCATTGCGTAGTGGCTACAGAAGCACCCCTTAAAGTTCATCAAGTACTTGACAAACATCACTCATAGAGATATCCAAATCAAATCACAATTCAAGATAAATATTATTGCAACTTAGACCAAGTACTAACATGGTGCACACACTGTCAACATTACACCATGAAAGGAGGAATAGATCACTTCAATACTATCATAGCGATAATTATTCTCATAATCCATAAGAGATCACAATCGTAGCCTAGACCAAGTACCACCACGATGCACGCACTGTCACCGTTACACCATGGCAGGAGGAATAGATTACTTTAATAACATCACTAGAGTACACATAATATCTGAATAATAACATCTACTTGTTCAACATGATACAAAGCTCACGATCACATAAAGATCACATCATGGGAGAGAGAGATGAACCACATAGCTACCGGTAGAGCCCTCAGCCCCGGGGATGAACTACTCCCTCCTCATCATAGGAGACAACAAGGTTGATGGAGATGGCGGTGAGATCGATGGAGACGGCGGAGACGGCGATGGAGACCGATGGAGATGGCTCCGGGGGCACTTCCCCATCCCGGCAGGGTGCCAGAACAGAGACTTCTGTCCCCCGAAATTCGTCGGTGGCGGCGGCGGAACTGCAGAACTCTTTCTGGAAAATTACCGACTCCCCTAGGGTTTTCCGTCCCGAGGCTTTTTATAGGCAAAGGGGCGTCGTCAGGGGGCAGCCAGGGGCTCCTCACACCAGGGTGGCGCGGCCAGGGCCTGGGCCGCGCCACCTATGTGTGAGGACGGCCTCTGGCCCCCCTCCGGCTCTCTTTCGGTCTTCGGGAAGCTTCCGGGAAAAATAAGACTTCTGGAACTTGTTTCGTCCAATTTCGAGAATATTTCCTGTGTAGCGTTTCTGAAACACAAAAACAGCAGAAAACAGGGAACTGACACTGTGGCGACTTGTTAATAGGTTAGTTCCGGAAAATGCATAAAAGTGCCACGAAGTGTAACGAAACACAAGGAAAATGGTGTAAAAACAAGCATGGAGCATCAAAAATTATAGATACGTTTGAGACGTATCACACCTAACCGAACCTCTAGCCAAGAATAGCGAGAAGGCGGGCAAAAAGCCTCAAGACCGCGTCACAACCAACACCACACCCACAAGCACGACCGAGACCGAGGACGTCCAGACCAACGCACCAACCTAGAAGGCGGCGCGAAACGAGCAAATGGCAGGGTCTAGCCGAACTAAGAGAGAAGTCGACTGTAGAATGTAGATGATGGCGTACATTGCACCCTGAAGTCTTACACTTGAGCAGTAGCTGACACCGCACAACCCAGCCTCACAGAGAACCTGCAAGGCCACCGTCTCCAAAAGCCTCAAAGCCCTCACAGCCAGCGCAGATATTTTAACTTTGTAAAGCAAATGTATCTATATATTATTTAGTGTGTGGGTTTATTTGAATACACACACTAAAAAATATCTACATTTGCTTCACAAACCTAAAACATCTTATATTTTAAAATTGTGAGAGTACTATATAACATTCCAAAACAGCTTACATTAGCATAGATTGCATTATGTTTGGAATTTTAATGTTTTCACATTTTATCCCGTTAGTGCTCTCTCTCCGTCACTTGGTTTCTTGCAAGTTGCAACATGAGGTTTGAGAACCAACTCATGTCAAAGCGGTGATCGAAATGGTCAACACAGGCTAGAAGTTTGGCATCTAGTTTTTCTTTTGAGAAAAGACACACAAAAAACATCTTACATTTGATATTTATCGGTAAAACATCTATACTGGTCATCTTGTTCCTTCGGTTGCTCCCCCTTTCTAAAATAATCTGATATTTTCAAAGAACTAAATATATAATGGGGAGACAGCTTGACACAAATTGATCAGTACAAAACAAAATATACCCAAAAAACTATTTTGGTTGTCTTCTTCCTTCGATTGTTCGATGAATGCACTGAAGAAGCATATAAAGAAAGGGACGCATGCAAACGCCCTAACCAACCAAAGGACTTGAAGATCACAACAGCCACTCGCCGCGAACAACAAGATCAAATAATCGCTGAAGGAACATAAGCAGTGGACACACCCCAAGCAGAACAAAACTTGCAACCCTTCACCACCTGACAAGGGTATAGTTAATAGAGCCCGTTAGTTGAGTACCCCCGAGGCCCGTTAAGCTAGGCCCAATTGTAATGATAGTCGAATACGAGTCTTTACCGTATGTCGATATTGTAATCTGTATCGGACCCTACCCGATCCTCGAGACCTGGCCACCTATATATAGGGGCTAGGAGGGGACGGTGTAGGGCAGATGGAAAGCAAGCCAGGTTGAACACCCAAGTTTACTTTCGACACACACCTATTTCGACTAATTTTACCTTCGAGTTCATCCGACGCCCTATCTCCCCGATCCTAAGTCCTTCATCTAGGACATTTGTCGAGTTAACCCCTCGTCACCACCAATCTAGATGGGTGGAGAAATCGGGCCTTGCCGCAGACTCAAACGAACAAAGAGATCAAAGATGTTTGACCACAAACCAAAAGAACAACTTCCCTACAAAAACACTAATTGCCAAAATCAAAAGGAATCCAAAAGATATATCGACACATACCGTCACTAGACCTGCGCTGACACCGGATTGAACATGGCGAGGTAGGAAGAGGTCATAGAGACCTTTATTCTAACGTGCCATCGTTGCCACCACCTCGTTGATGCTGCTAGGGAGACCAAGACTTAACAAAAATAAAGACCTGCAAGAACGGGGTCCCCACACCTTGTGCCGCCGATGAGACTGTTGGACAAAAGAGGGGGACCGAGGCAATGACGCTAGAAGAACCCTAGTTTAGTGGGGGGAGGGGTGGATGATGGATAATATGTTGGCCTCCACGGCTTGAGATAAATGCACAATTTCTCCCAGGAGCACTTACATGTGATGTACTAGTTGATACTTCCAAAAATAATGATGTGGCAATTCAGTAGCTATGATTCTAGTTGGCCCTGAACTTCATATTGTACATATATGGTTATTCACTATAATCATGTTTTGTAATGATGTTGCTCATTACTTGGAAAGTGAGGACTTGAGTGCCCACTTGGTGAATAGTAGACCTATTTCTAGGTCTGTAGCTGGTGATACGGTCCCAAAAATAGTTCTACTATATGTGAGTCATGCTCTCCTGAAACAATATTAACTTGGATCACCATCCTGTTAAGCTCGAAATGCCTTGCTTGATGCAACTTAGTTTGGTGGACAGTTTTTCATCTGCTTCCTATAGGAAATTTGTAGTATAAGATACTCTTCCATTTCACATTAGTTGTCGCTAATTTTTGTATGTAGTTGTGCTAAATCAGTGACAACTAATATGGAAGGAAGAGTATTTTCGGTGAGAACTTTTTGGTAAAATATAAAACTGGCTTTTGGTTCAAGGTAGTCCAGTTTGATGGAGCGCCGCACAGCCCAGATATATCGGGCTTTTTCTAGCCCAGCCCATGTTTTGCTAAGCTCCACAGGTTGTGCGGATGCATTAGGTCCAACCCAACGAGAACCCAGGTTCGATTCCAAGTATCCAAACCCAAACCCCACTTCATAACCCGGCGGCCGCATCCCCCAATCCCCAATTCTGCTGTTCCCCTCCTCCAAGCAAAAAAATCGAGCGGGTTCTAGGGTTCTAGAGCGAGCGAGAGGCAGCGATGGACAGCTCCCCTGAGTTGCAGCAGTTCCTCGAGGTAAGATGGGAGCTTCTTGATGCTGGTGGCAGTCTGTTTTTTGTGGGTGTGCTGTGCTACTGCTGTTCTATCACGTTCCATCCCCTGGTTTATTTTTGGCGTGCGCACCTGTAATGTGATTGTTTGAATGCGGCCACCGATTGCTTAGATTATTATGTACCTATATTTTTTTCCTCGCGTGTGATGCGGATCCGTCGAGGGTGGGGTGGGGACGGGGGGGGGGGGGGGGGGCGTGTTGCCTACTTCATAGGTGCGATTGCGATGGAGTGGATCTGAAGCTTCTCGCAGAGGAAGCATCCGGGAGAATTTACTCGTGATTCTGTTCCTGATACAGTGATACTTTGATAAGTTTTGGATCGTTTGTTTGGGCTATGTTGTGAATTTTGAAGTCACAGGAAGCCTGTATTATGTAGCTAGATGCAGGTTTACAATCTTTGGTCGTAGGTAAAATATGAGGTCACGGTGCATTGAGCTATTTCTTTTGTGGATCAATTGCGTCATAAGCTCTACCATCGCTGTGAGTCTGGTTCCCAGTTTTCAGAAAAATCAGATAGGAAATACGTGAATTAAGAATGGGTTTTAAGATGAGAAGGTTGTCAAATATGGTCTGGAAGTCCCAATTTGGTATTGTACTGTTGTGCTCGTAAGAATTTGGAAGTAATTCCTGACAATCAGGTTATGTTTCCTAGTGCACCTGTTAATTTGCAAGGATTAGGATAATCTGTTGCTTATCGAGTTCAGTGCTGACAATTGAACAATTTTACAAGCTGGCATTTTTTCTGTTGGTACTTTGAATAAAGTTGTTGCTGTTGTTGCAGCATTTACTCATTCTGCAGAGTTCAGGATTGCGAAACCTGTATTATTATTTAGTATATTTAGTGATGATAAATCTTGAAAAGATATTTTCTATATATATGTTAATGGGAAATCAATCTCCATTGACACATTGATCACATGTTTGCGTCCAAATATAAGTGCACTGGCTTTGTGTCAAAGCAGCCGTTGGTTTCAGAACTCATCTACTATGTCATAGTTTTAAAGAGTTCAAAAAACACCCAAACTTTTTCGCAAAAAAAAAACCCAAACTTGTGAATTAAATCATGCTTTTTTGTTATGTACCCTTAGTCCTTCTGACCTCATCTATTTATGTCGCTGTTCTAGAATTTTTCATTCATATTAATTTCAATTTCTTTTAGCATTTGCAAGTTTTCTCAATACGAGTTGCACACTATGTTTTCATGCTTTTGCAGCTGATGACCACGTTATATACAACTTACCTCCCATGTGAAAACTTTTTGTAGTATGTTGAGCTGTTCTAGTGTGGATGCAGATATGTTGCTTATCTATCATAACTGGGTAGAACAAGACTCTCATGTGAATTTCATTATGTCTGCAGCAAGAGAAGCAGAAGATGATGATGGGCGAGATGGTAGGCAAGCTGACAAATGTGTGTTGGGACAAGTGCATCACCGGCGCCCCTGGAAGCAAGTTCAGCTCCGGTGAAACTACCTGCCTGACCAACTGTGCTCAGAGGTACCTTGACATGAGTAGGATAATTGCAACACGGTTTCAGATGCAGTAGGTCATCTCCAACTGCAACCGAAGTGATTACTTCGTCAGGAGTCTTAAGTCTGTCTATTTGAGCTTCCTTTGAACATGCCAACGATGACGAGTTTTAACGGTGACATGGTTTAATGTGTTTGCAAAGACTTAATCTTCTGTCATGTAAAATCACTGGGGATCCTTGATGTAGCTTTGTTACTTGTGAGGCGTCATTTGATTCTTCAATCTCCTTAGTTGATTTCCTGTTTCTATCGCAGTCGATCTCTATGAATAACGCGGTGATGAAATCGTTTCATTTTATTTTATCATGGTGTTTGGTACAGGGCCAAGTTTCAGAATTTGCGCTCTATTCATTCAATATTTCCCTTTTGAGAAGACAATTTTTTGCATTTCGATTAACATGTATTCAATTTGCTTTTATAAATAGCATGATTGTGTGGTGAAAATTCCAGAACCTTATAATTTTCTACGAAGGGTAAACTAAACAGCGTCAGTGTTGACTATTGATAATTGAGTTAATATAACGGAGAAGCGTACAGCTGTTCTATCATGTTTTCTGAAATTGTTGCAACAGTTTTGGTCAAAGTGAAAGTATAGCCCAAACAAGATTGCCGGCTCACCAAACCGACCCCGTCAAATCTAAAGACGCTATCCAAAAAGATTATAAAAGCTGTTCGCAGACTGGTAATGTAGGACTTGAAGCACAATGGGAGACCACCGTGACAGGAGAGAAGGTCCGATTGTAGACAAAGACCTGAATGGAAGAAACCGAAGACATTTTATGTCGATGGGAGGATGGAGTATGATTATTGCCATCATGGCTGTTGTCCGCCCCACGAACTAGATAAACCCAACGGAGAACAATCTAAAAAGCATGACGCCAACATATCCAGAACACGATGACAATCTATTTAGATAAGACACGCACACAATTTGCTCCTGCTTGATTGCTTGTGTCTAGCTAACATGCCAATATCATTTTTCTCCATACAGGAAAATAGAACAACATTTTTCCCGCTATGATGGACTTCAATAGGGCAAGCGAACGACGATATGAGCAAACGAGGGTCAGAGACCAGTTGTCTAGCCGATGTTGCATTCATAGTTGGACCAGGCACGAATAAGCCATTCTAGGAAGATGCTTTGGTTCCGAGATACTCCTCTTAATCAATAATACCGATCTCTTTGTAACATTGTAGCGCAGACGTGTTTATTATGTGGTAGATGCCATGATGGGTGTTCCGTTGAATGTTAGTAGCTCTCAACTGACACTAAAAAGTAATAAAATGGATGACCTTGTTACATCTTGTGCAACGTTTAGCAAATATTGACCTAAATAATGACCATGATGTATTTCGTTGAAATCTTCATGTTTATGTGTTATTTCTTAAATTTATGTACGCTCACCGCTTTCTTAGTAAGTATATTTAGGAACTAGAGCTCTCATGAAGATCACAATCGTTCTTTGGTGCCTCTCTAGAGGAATCATTTCAACGAAACTACGAAAGACAACTTTGGCAAGCGCATTTGGAATAACAACGGAAAAACATTGTTTGCGCATTGGGATGAAACGATTCTACATTTTGGTTC
This sequence comes from Dactylis glomerata, assembly GCA_007115705.1. Lineage (NCBI taxonomy): Eukaryota > Viridiplantae > Streptophyta > Magnoliopsida > Poales > Poaceae > Dactylis > Dactylis glomerata. The sequence continues at coordinate 529,713 of QXEO01000454.1, forward strand.
TCTCTTTGTCCCCTTGTACCATATGTTGTCGAATATTCATGTGGCTTATAATCTTCCATTGTCACTACTCCCTCAGTTCGAAATAAATTGTCACATTTTGTTTTCAGAATGAGCCAACCTATACACTAAAACACTTCTAGATATATACATGCGTATGTAGACCAAATTTGACCAAATCTGTGATAAATAATTTGGAATGGAGGGAGTAATATCTTGAATACGTTCACCATTTGCGTATCGGGACTCACGTTACTCTTTTCGATAAACATTACTACATGATTTGAAATGGTAAAATCTAAATGGTTTTGTTTGTTATGTTTGGCTATTTAGAATTGTCCTAATGATTATGTTTTTACAAACAATATATTTTCCAATTTCTTACAGATTATACACATGGCTGCCCATTCTACTGCTCACGGCATTGACATGGTAACATGGGCTGTATTTAAGCAATACGGTCAAACAATAGGATCAATGCTGGATGAGTGACAGATGTTATCTTTTATTGAGGATTCTCTAATCTTTATTTTTTGTTTGTATCAGTTAAAATTTCACAATAAAATATTTGTGTAGTCCGGGGTTATGCTCCCTTTTCGATATTTTTAAGTATTTATGTGCATCACCGATGCAGAATCTGTGCTTTCCATGGTTTCAAAAAACACAAGATGAGCAAATAAATTTACAGACAAGAAAAATGATCCTTTTTGGAATTTTGGTCAAGAAGAAAAATGATCAGGTAAACTGGGCTCCCGTTAGATAAGCCAAGCCCATGTCCAGACCCAGGCCCATATGAAGGCTTGTTCTCTCACTCTCCAGATTTTTCGGCTTCGAGAACCAGAACCATTCCTCCTCTATAACAACAGATCTCGCACTTTGCGGCTTAAACCCTTATCTCCTCTCTCTCCTCCGCCTCGACCTCATCCCCTCTCCGCTTCTAGGGTTTTGTAGCAGCCCCCATCCATGGCGATGGCGTCGCGCGCCGCCCTCCTCTCCCGTCTATCGCCGCTCCCGGCGGCGGCCTCCCGCTTCCTCCTGCGCCCCCTGGCCGCCGCCGCGACCCTCCTCCCGGCTGCGCCCTCGCCCGTCCCGGCGGCGGCGGCGCGTGGGGCGGTGAGGTGCTTCGCGACGCAGCCGGCGTCGACGTCGCTGCGGGACTCCTCCCCCAACTGGAGCAACCGCCCGCCCAAGGAGACGATCCTCCTCGACGGGTGCGACTTCGAGCACTGGCTGGTGGTCATGGAGCCGCCCCCCGGCGACCCCTCCAACCCCGAGATCATGCGCGACGAGATCATCGACAGCTACATCAAGACCCTCGCCCAGGTCGTCGGAAGGTATCGCTGGATCCATTTCTCTCATGTTCAATCGTGTTCCTTGTTACAAATTGTTGATGTGGCTGATGGATGTGATGCGCGGCGTGGTATCGTTGTGTAGATCCTGGTTCATTTTGTCTGGGTGTGCTCTGATGTACCGCTAGTTGATGTGAATTTCACTGATTATTGTTTGGATCTGAATTAGGTCTAGGTTTCAGTAATCTGACCCTAAAGCATTTAACGAGTCCATTTCCGATGCATATTTCCAGTATATAAGTTTAGTTTGATCTTGTATCAAATTTGATTACATGGTTAGTTCGTTCTGTCTGTGTGAGTTTGTGCGTTATGTAAATGGAGGGGGTGCTTTGTTGCTCTGTATGTGTTATGCTGGCAGTTGGTAAGGTGTCAAGAGGGATCCCACTTAAGTCCCACTTATAGCTCATTTTGCCTATCCTAGTGTAATTTTTTGTCTCGAAATTTGCACTAGGAAAATCAAAATGGACTACCTGTGGGATTTAGTTGGGATCCCACCTGACACCCTAGCAGTTACTGGCATAAGTAATGTTGGGAGTCTGTCCTGTTACTTCCCTCACTGTTCTAGTGTGAATTGGAAGTTGGAATTCATCTTTCACTGCGTTGATTAGTTTGTCTTATTTGATGTGGCGATGGATCATCATGGTCATGTGGTGCAAGTGCAACACATGTGCTTTGTTATTTGGTTTGATCTTGGTTATATATTGAAAGATGGGTTGCATTACCTTCTAAATAAAATTCGATTCTTATCTGAGATGATATTTGTAAGCTTAGTATGTGCATTTTTGGTTGCTGGGTATCCAATGTTGGTTGCTCCCATTTTGTTTACATCTGCCTGGGCATATAATATTTCTTTGTTCCAGTGAGCAAGAAGCTAGGCAGAAGATATACTCAATCTCAACTCGTCATTACTTTGCTTTTGGTGCTCTTGTATCTGAAGAGCTCTCCTTCAAACTTAAAGGTAATTAGTGCTTTATGAAGCAATCTTGAGGATGGTCCGGTGTAGAATATACTCAATTTAAAATATTCTTGCTTGAGTCTTACGCATCTTATCATTGACAGAGTTGCCCAAAGTCCGCTGGGTTCTCCCTGACTCATACCTGGATGTAAAAAATAAGGATTATGGAGGTAATTTATGAAAGATCATGCTGCTGATCTTCTGACCTTGAACTTTTTCTTTTCTTTTCTCTATGCCATTATATGGCTCTGTTGCCTATATAATTGCCATGGTACCTCTAAATTGATCAGTTCAGATCTGCATGTTTTTTTTTTCAAACACGTGGTATGCAAGCAGCCTACCTGAACATACACTGGTCATTGTTCCAAATGATCAAAAAAGGATTATATTTGGAGCCAATAGTTAACAAACTCAAGGTTAATTACAACTTCATAAGATACATCACTGTAGTCATGACCTTAACTGATAACCTTGACATAGCTGATTTCAGTTTATTGTATGATATGTAGGTTGTACCACTGTACTCATTTACCAAATATGTACCCCCTTCATCCCAAAACATAGGACGTGCAAAATCTTGCATGTTCTTTAAAGCACAACTTTGACCAGTAATATATATGGAAGTATATGGACGGAGGTTGTATAAATGGTATCCTTGTACTCCCTCCGACCACTAATACATGTCTTTAACATGATGTATATAGATGCTAAAAAGTGTCTAGATACATCATGTTAATAGGTATTAGTGGTCGGAGGGAGTACTTGTTTTGCGAAATACTTTAATTTCATGTGTACTTGTACTAATTTTACAAACATAATATAGCATCCACAAGTGCTAAGCAACAACAAATAGTGTTTAAAGATGGACCTGCTATTTTTTTAAGCGCACCTGCGTTGAAACTAATTTTAATGGGGTGATTATGGAGTTTACTTATCATTGTTGAAGTCATGTGACATGAATTGGTGAACAAATCGACAAACACTTGATACTTTACACCTTCTGTTTCAGGGGAACCTTTTATTAATGGGGAGGCTGTTCCTTATGATCCTAAATATCATGAGGAGTGGGTCAGGAACAATGCCCGTGCCAATGAAAGATCTCGGCGCAATGATAGGCCCCGCAACTTTGACAGGTCAAGGAACTTTGAGAGGAGAAGGGAGAACATGCAGAACTTCCAGAACAGAGATGCACCTCCAGGGCAGCAGGGTTTCAACGGCCCTCCACCAGGCCAGAATCCAGGCGGCATGCCACCACCTCCGCCGCCACCTGCTCAGAACCGTGGCAACAATCCTCCACCACCATATACTCAAGGTGGTACATCGAATTACCAACCCCAAATGCAGAACCCACAGGCAGGGTACACACCAGGCGGTGCACCCAACATGCCGAACCAACAGGCTGGGTACACACCTGGTGGTGCACCCAACATGCCAAACCCACAGACAGGGTACACACAGGGCGGCGCCCCCCACATGCCGAACCAGCAGGGGGGCTACATGCCCAACAGCCCTCCTAACTATCAGCAAGGTCCGTCTAGCTACCAAGGTGGACCTCCTGGGCATCAGGGAGGTAACCAAGGTTACGGAGGAGGCAACATGACTGGCGGACCTGGACCAGCACACCCAGGCAACAATCCTGGATACCAAGGTGGAAACGCACCCCCTCGTGAAGGTTATGGCTATCCTGGCGGCTTCAATGGGGGTGCACCAGGTGGCTATAATCAACAGTAAGGAGGCAACACAAACTACCGATGAGGTCGCACCGAGTCCACAAATGAACTGATTTTCCTGGGAATTGTTGCCAGCATAATTTCTTGGAAGATACGTTGTGCAGTAGTAAAAATCCAACTATCTGTTATGGGATATTTTTATTGCTTGTTCTAGTGACCTAAATATTCTGTGACGCTGAAACACTTAGTGTGCTATATAGCTCATGAGTTTAGTCTGTCCACATATCAATGTGCACTGAATAAGAACTTATGCGATGTACTGTCCGGAGCATTATGTTAAGCTTAATGGATCCAGTTGTGGCACCTTGTTGCAGTTCTGTAATCGAGTAGTACTACCATTTGTTAGTTGTCCTACTGCTACCTATTTTTATTGTGTCATGTAGTCTTTTAACCGTGGAGCCACTTTTCTGCTATGTGATCTCTTATACTATCTTTTCCAAGCGACTGCTTGTAATATTTTATCCGCATCTGCACTCCTGGTACACCTTTCTCCGGTTCAACGGGTTACTTTACTCATTCCACACTTTTACTTCACACATGCCAAGTAGGAGATTTGATTGTTAATGACAAGATTATTAAGGAGGGTGTTAAAATGGTTTGTTGAGGTTTAAAAAATTGGCTGGATTTACAGAGATGGAAATATGAAAGAAATTCTTGTAGTCAGCTCTTTGTGACTGGATCTGAGTTTGAATCTTAAGGACGCGAGCCAACCTTTTGCTCCCCATTCGTTCTTCTTCGCTTCCTTCACTCTCCAACCCGATTTAATTGTTGCAGGTTTAGGCAGATTTGAGCTTTTACAGATTTTTCATTTGCTGTTGGGAATTGATTTTAGTTAGCATATGCAAGATTATATACTTTTTTATTTTAGTTATTTTACAAAATTAAAATTCTGAAAATTTGTTATGGGCCAGTTCAATTAACCTTTCCTGTCCCGTGGTCAATGCTGAGGGGTTAATACTAGGAGCGTAAATGGTATGGATAATTTTCGCTCCGAATTCGCATCCGCATTCGTTTTTAAGGATATGATATGCAGTTCTTCAAATCCGACGGATATGGGAGCGAATACAGATATTGCTTATCCGAATATCCGACGGATATGGTAGTTGATATGGTATTGTTATTATCGGGTGGATACGGATTATCCGCTATTTTTCGCTGATTAGCTGACCTTCTATGTTAGGATAGTCGATTTGCATATCTAAAAATCAGCCCAAGTATCAGATTAGTACCTAAATGAGCATTTTTTAATATAGTTTATAACTCCACCTATTATATAATCACATGCTTATACGTTTATTCTAGCCTTCTTGTTTTCTCTTACTTAGCCATAGCTTACTTTTATTTCTTCAAAAAAACCGCAATATAAAATTTACATAAGTATTATTTAATATGACATTGGTCTTATGTAATGCTATTAAGTACTAAGATCTTCACATTAATAAAATTTTAAACGATTTTTCACTCTGAATATGTTTTGTTCATATTTTTTGCAGTGGTGAAAATATATTATGTTGTGTGTATTTTATCCGATAATCGTTGTCCATTTGTGATTTGAGTTTGCTCTATTTTCAATCCGAATCCGTAGTCCCATATAATCCGTATTTGAATCCGATTATTATCCGCTCCGGTCTAAATTTGACAAAAAAATATAATAAAAGATATGAAAAAGCATTATCCAATCCAATCAGTTTACAAGCTAGTTAATTCGGAGCTTCTGTTTATGGGCTGAGCTACGATTGCTGAAGCCATTTTGAGACATCATGGATGAGACTAGAGTGAGACCGCGCGCCCAGTCAAAAGCAGACACGCGACCACGTCCCAGTCGTCCGGCCCTGACCCGACCGGCCGAGCCCGAAGACCTCCCCTCCCTCCTCTCTCTCTCTCTCCTCCCTTCCGCCTCGCGCCCGCCTCCGTCCACGCCGCCGCCTCCATTCGCCGGGCCGACCTCGGCTGGCTTGGCGGCGTTGCTTACAGACCTCTCTCTCTGGGTGAGGCGAGGCAGGTCGGGTCATAATCTGCCGTAGGGGAGGAGGTCGCGTCGGGGGAGGGTGCCCTAGGGTTTCCTGCCTCTCAGGCAGGCGGGATGTACGTGCCACGGCCTTCCCGCTCCGACGGCGGCCGCGACGCCGGCGAGCAGCCTAGGGTTTACCAGGTTTGGCGCGGAAACAACGTAAGCTCTGTCTCTCTTTCTCCCCTCTCTGTCTCTTGTCTATCGCCGTATGCCCGTATGAAGCATTTCGATTTCGATGTAGGCGTGTACAGATACTCAACGCGCGACTAGGCTATGTATCGGTGAAATTGAGCTCATACTTCTTCGCGAGTGGCTAATGTTACCTAGACTAGAATTTTTTCATGAGTGAAATGTTGGGTTAGTCAGTTTGGTATCCCCGGTTCCTGTTGTGCGATTGGAAGGTTTGCATCCAGATTGAGCAAACTCATCCCTGTGGTTTTGAAATTATCTTCTGCAGTGTAGCCAGTTTACCATTTTCATCTAACGCAGCAGGAGGTTAAATTGGTTCGTTAATAGATGATCAGTACTGGAGCTACTTGTAAGTTACATGGATGCCTGTAGTGATGTAATGGCTGTCCCCAACCAAAGAATGAAATTTGAGTCCTAGTTGGAAATATCCAGAATTTATTCGGTTTTGCTTTTGGTTCTTTGTCATTTTAGCATATACAACCATGTATGCAAAATAGGCATCACATTCTGATAAATTAAGGTGTTATATAGTTTTAGCAGAACAATCAATGGCCATTAGTTGGAAAGCTGATCCACAATTTATGATTGGTCTATGTCACTGTGATAAACAGGAAACTCAACTGTGATTTAGTATATGTGAGGATACCTATGCTTTGGGTGCAACTGATTTCAGTTACTCCCTCCGTTTCAAAATATAAGATGTTTTAGCTTTGTGAAGCAAATGTATTTAGATATCTTTTAGTGTGTAGGTTCATTTGAATATACACACTAAAGTATGTCTAGATACATGTGCTTCACAAACCTAAAACATCTTATATTTTGAAACGGGGGGAGTAGTAGATAGGTGAAATGAAACTGCACGGACCAAGGAGTTACACATGTAAAGATGTCACCAACACTGATACGTTTTCTTTTTAACTCTCCAAGCCTGCTTGATTCCCAGCAAATTTTATATGTTCTCTCTTAGATATCAATCACGCTTACTATCAGCCTTTGTTTTCTGTGATTGATTTCACCTACAATTTTCTTGCTAGCTCGTAGATATGATCCAGGAAGACAGGATATTTGTTCACTTTTCTTTACATCTGGCTTGGCTTGATATTGGCATCTTTTTCTAGTTGAATTAAATAGTCAAAATGGTCATCAGTGCGAGATTCACATCTCTTTAGCTTATGAAAAATTATGAGAGCTCAGCTATGCCATGGGGCCTGTTTAGGAGATTCAACTTAAATCCATAGAAAGCTTATTCTCCTGCAAAGCGTCTGCAACTTGCAGCTCTTCGCGTGGAAGCTCTTGCTGCTTTTTTGATTTAGGTTGTCTGGCTGCTTTAAATCAAAAGCATCTAATGTTTGCTATGATTGCTCGCAGGTCGTAGTCACATTTGCTAATGTCTTTCCATTTTTCAGAAATTCTTCTTGCAAGGGAGGTTTATATTTGGGCCTGATGTGAGGTCCATATTTCTAACTATATTCCTCATCGTGGCACCAGTGGCGGTGTTCTGCGTGTTTGTCGCCAGACACCTCATGAATGACTTTCCTGATCGTTGTGGTATCTCAGTGATGGTAGTGGTGGTTGTCTTCACCATTTATGTAAGCCATTACTTAACTTGTAAAATGGTTCTAGGTTCTAGCAAAGTTATTTTACTTTGTTTACTATCCTGTACATAACACTTGCCATGGCTGTCCACATGCATTTCCTAGATTTTTTTTTGTTGAAATGTGAACACAACTGAGCTTCTTTTCTTTTTCTAGGATTTGACGCTGCTTCTTCTTACATCTGGTAGAGACCCTGGTATAATACCTCGTAATACTCATCCTCCTGAACCTGAAAGCATTGATGGGAGCAATTATATTCGGGGTCAGACACCACAACAATTCCGTTTGCCTCGGACAAAGGACGTCATTGTTAATGGAATCAGTGTGAAGGTCAAATACTGTGACACCTGCTTGCTTTACCGACCGCCCCGATGCTCACACTGCTCTATCTGCAATAACTGCGTGGAACGTTTTGATCATCACTGCCCATGGGTTGGCCAATGCATAGGACAGGTAGGTTTTGAGGTTTCTAGCAACTTGTAATTTATCATTATTTCTAAATTGATGTTGCTTGGGCATGCATACTCACAGGTATTCCTGAAGTTGCTGTTTGTTCAGACATTTATGATTAGGGCTCGTTTGGCACCCATCATTTCATTTCATTTGGTATAAATGAAATGATATGATATGATGAAATCATTTCATTTGGCAAAGCCACAGAAATGACAGGGTACCACATAGGTATTAAGATTAGGCATGGGATGAAAATCATGGAATTCAAAATGAATTCCGTAACCAATTCCGTGGCAGCCAAACAAGTAATTTCTAGAATCGCAAATGAATTCCTTGATTCTAGCCCCAAATGATGGGAGCCAAACGAGTCCTTATAGATTTTCACTGACGACTTATATCAGTATCAGTTGGGTCTAATCATAATCATATATTTTGTGCAGCGCAACTATCGGTTCTTCTACATGTTTGTGTTCTCTACCACATTAATCTGCCTCTATGTATTTGCCTTCTGTTGGGTGTACATAATCAAGATTAGAGATGCTGAGGAATTGTCAACTTGGAGGGCAATGCTAAAGACACCAGCCTCCATTGTTCTGATTATCTACTGTTTTCTTTGTGTATGGTTTGTGGGTGGTCTGTCTGTCTTCCATTTCTATTTGATGAGCACCAACCAGGTCGGACTTAGTTTATTTCAATAACCATCTGCTATTTGCAGAACTTGCAATCCAATAACTAATCATATACCCATTTTCTTTTGTAGACAACTTATGAAAATTTCAGATATCGCTACGATCGGCGGGCTAACCCATATCACAGAGGTATTCTGAACAATATTTTGGAAATATTCTGCAGCTCTATTCCACCTTCAAAGAACAATTTTCGGGCAAGGGTCACAGTAGAGCAAGATATACAAGCACGATCACCATCTGGGGGTTTCATGAGCCCCAACATGGGCAAGCCTGTTGGAGATCTTGAAATGGGCAGGAAGCCAGTGGCTTGGGATGAACCAAGGATGGCAGCTGATATTAGCGACTTGGAAGTAGGTCTTGGGGGCATGTTGGATGAGAAAGAGGGCAGAGTAACCCATGTGTCTCCAAATCTTAGCCAAGATGGATTTTCACCAGAGCTTGTGGAAGGCCGAGCAGGCATGCATTCGAGGCGGTCAAGCTGGGACCGTAGAACTGGATCGTTGGGTTCACTGGACAGCAACTCTGCAAACAAATCCTGCCGAGGCAGCTAATGCCGGTGGACATGCTACTACGAGCGGTGCACATTAGCTAAAACAAAAGGAAAGCTACAGAACATGTCAGCTTCGTGTGGAGCACGGAGTCGATAAGCTTCTGATCGGAGTACCATGTGTGTACCAGCTGTTGTCAAAGGTCCTGAACCGGGGTAACTCGTAACCTGTTTGGTTCACAGAATACGGTAGTGCATCAAACCGATCGAGCTTCTGTTGTGTTTGTTTGGTGTGTCAAAAAAGTGGCCAAAGAGCTCATGCTCCCGGCCATCCTGGGTTTGGGTGGATGTTGTATCTGCAATTCTGTATATATATTATTGTTGTACCGTTTGTGTTTGTTTTGTCGTGGCTTTGGCTTGTCAGAGTGCCATCTCTCATTTTGGTTCACAAGAAAGCAGAGACGTGTCGCATTAAGATTAATGTGCTTTGTTGCCTTGTATAAAAAACTGAAGGAGTATGTGAGATTGTGAGAATGTAATCTGAGTTTTGTTGAATAGGCAGTCTGGCCTGTCCTGATTTGTTTCATCTCGAATGTGTACCTTAAATTGTCCGATCAATGTATGCCCTGGATGGGAATTCACTGCAGCCTCTTTTAAACACTCCATGTATGCTGTCGCTGCACATGAAAGTGCTCTAGGATCAACTACACTACACTTTAATCAAACGGGCCGTCGACCATGCCAATTCCGCGTAAATTCCAAACAGGGGCGTGCTGTGTGGACCTCAGCCGATGCAGCACAGCAGCAGAAAGACAACGTGCCGGCAGAAACTGGTCTCATGAATCCTGCCGCGTTGTTGTTGTAAGTCGACTACAGACTGGTACGATGCAATCCAAATCCAAATGCGCGTTCAGCTCAACAAAACACACGATCAGAGGGAGTAATACTTGATTTACACCGAGACGACCTAGACGGCTAGACCCATCGATATGAAGAGCCACCGCCTCTCTCTCTGAAAGAATAGCCGCCTGCCTCCACCTCCGCCTTGACCATATATCGGGTTTCCCTCCTCTAGTCGGCCCGGTCAGCATGGAGAAACCTGATCTACAAATGAACCTTTTAGTAATTTTGTTTCAATGTTAGGGTTTTGGTAGTCATTTTTTGGCCTTCATGTCAATGGGATGACATCACTACAATAAGTGACATTCGGTCCTTCGCTCGACCACGAGATCTCTTTTCTTGTGTCAATGGTGGTGTTTGAAAGATTGAATTTCTCTATGTATTTTATTTTTGAAATGGAGAACATAGCCTCGTTCTATGCAATCAATCGATGCACACAACCTTCTTTATAGAATTATTTTACAATTTAATCTTACTTTGTCAGATCAATTTTTCGGTTTCTTCTCCCTGTAATGCTGGTGTTTTGGTATTCTTGATGATATTGGTTGATTATATTATTGATTGCGTCATGCACGTAGCCTTGATATAGCGGCTTAAAACTAAGAGAAAACTCTCGTTGGCATTTACACATTTGTGGTTTGACGTCTATATAATCGTTCTACGAAAAATCTCGAAGACTATGTCTTGGAAGAAGAAATAGTTTGAAATCTCGAAGGTTTGCATGTTTTGTTTAGATTTTATTTTTTAATTGCTGGAGACGGCTCATGTTTGTCTAGCGTGTACTACAAATATAACATGATATAGATATTGATTTTCAGAAAATACACCTGCAGGCGCGTATCCAGCCGACCGATCCATCCACCCCGGATTTCCAACGGCACCGCCGAAATACATGCAGATGCAACGGTGGAACGCACATCATGGATCGATCTAATCCTAACAAGTCATAATTGATCCTAGTACTTGGTCGCCTAGCTTGTGCGTTATCCCCCATCTATCAAGCGGTGGGTGGATGGACCGTTGCTGGATGGCTCCAATCGCATTCAGCAACTGGCACTACAAGGCTGCAAGTCGTAGGATGTTATTTCAGTGAGCGAAGCGAGATGGAGAGCACTGCACTGCGCTGCCTGCAGGGAACTGCAGCTAGCTAGCTAGCGCGCCGATCATGCGTGCGTGAGATGGGTCGATCAAGCATGTGGTAGGATATTATTCTCACTGAAGCCAAGCGATCGAGAGGGACCGGTCAGCACTGCAGAGCTAGCAGACGCAACCGATCATGCGTGCTGCAACAGGGTGAGACGGATCGATCGTCAAGCACTGCGAATTGGCGCCTGGCTAGCTCGTAGTGCCCGCCTGCAGCGCGCATTGCGATGGTGCCCTCCAGCTCGACTGATAGCCTTCGTTTTTCTCTGAGAGAGATAGGAACGTTTAAGATCCCAAACCCAAAGTACGGCCGCGTCTCTTTCCCCGATGCGTACATTGAACTAAAGCGAGCTCGCGGCGGGTAGTGGCCATAGATCTCGGGCAACGGGGTCGGGCTAGCTAGCCTAGTCATGGTGATGTATAGAAAGCACGTTGGCGCAAGGGTGCTAGAACCTGGAGCGAGCGAGTGAGCGCCAGCTTGCCCCGCGGTGCCTAGTGTGATTCTGTGCCCGAAATTGCGCGCAACTTGCTCTATCAGTTGCCTCCTGCCCGCTGCTACCTCAGCTCCCAATGAACGAGCAAAGCCAGCCAGCCGCAGCATAATCTCATCTCTAGCATCCCCAGTATCTTCCCTTCCTATACCGCCCTACTCTGCACACCGTTTTATCTTCCATTGACTCCACCTTTTCCCTTCCACTTTGCCACTAGCTTGTACCGGGGACAAATGTGCTGCACTGTAGGGACGAATGTTGCAGTGGCTGCTCACTGCTTCAGTGTAGATTGAAACCATTTGTGTAGGGCTTGCATTTGAGCAATCACTCAAGCCCTCCATGTAAGTCAAACTGCACGTATCAGTGTAGGGAGAATTTTTGGAACGGCGGGGCATATCTAAACCAAAATCGGGAGCCAATAGGAGATATAAAGAGAGAGATATAGAGAAAGAGCAGTGAGGGCTCGTGGGGAGGAGAAGTCTAGCTTTTACTGCGCGTGAAAATTGTATTTGTAAGTTTCAAAAAATTCTAAAAAAACATTGCCCTTAGATAACATATGTATAGGTATGTGGCCATGTGGGTGCGAAGTTTGAAACTAAATATATTTATTTATAATCTGCATACAAATGACAAATATATGTAAGCTCTGTGCTAAGTTTCAAACTTTGTAACTTGACCCGGATCTCAACAGCGAAATGCACAGACCAAAAGTTGGAAACTGTTGTGCTTGCGACCAGAGAAGATGATTCTCGGTTTCAGTGGGGCATGCCAGTAGATTGCGCCATTGCGGGTTATATATATACACACGATCGCTCTTGCACGAAAATGCTGCAAATTAAGTGTTGATGGCTCATGGCTGTTGAGCTAACTGAAAAAAGAGCAAGAGCTGGAGGCTTGGAGCCGAAGCTAATGGCTGTATTTTTTGCATGTACGTAGAACTGTGAAGCATCGTCCTTGGGTACCTTCCCCTTTTTTTCAGGCCAGGGCTCTTTCCATTTTGCGGCTACGATGTTGACGGGACTGGATGCGGACAACATGTTGATTAATCTGTCCTTGCATATTTCCATCTTGCTGAGGCTTATGTAGTGTACGTACAAGTAACCGAGCTAACCGGGAACCAGATGCATCTAGTGGGTTTTGCTGTGGATGTGCATGGCAGTTTCCGGCAAAGAACCTGAGACGAAGCAAGAGCTAGCTAGCAGCATCTGGCCGATGAGATGAGTTCAAACGAATATTGTTGAGAAACAAGTGCCCATGCCATTGGCTGCAATTTGCAGGGAAACTTGTTCATTTCGGCAAATTACCCGTTGCAGCTACGATGTGGACGCGACTGCGTGCTCTCAGCATTCTCCTTGCGCGTGATCATGGCTATATATATTGAGCATCTTGCTGAGGCATATGTGCCCAGGTACATCACAAAATTAACTCACCTGAAATCACCATGAAAATAATGGGTTTACGGGGGAGAGCATTGGAAAATGGGAGTACTATGGCATGATATAGGGATCTCCTGAGGGCCCCAAACATTTCTTTCTTATGTAGAGGGGGGAAATCCCATCTTGAACGACCATGCCTTGCAACATGCTTCATGACAAACCTAAGAACTATCTTTATGACTACCTTTTTTTCAAAACAGATGCCCGACCAGAGCGATGTACATGGCCATTTATTTACGGTGTAGCGTTTGATAGCGTCTAAGTAGGTTGATTCACATCTCGAGTACATGCGACAATCTCTAGTGAACTTCTTTATCCAAAAAAGTTTCTTCATGGCTTCAGAAGTCGTAATGTACTTGGCCTACATTGTAGAATCAACAACTGTCTCCTGATAAGAACTCTTCCAACTAAACACACCAACATTCACAATAAAACCCAATTACAACTTGTAATCATCCTTGTCGGTTAAGAAGCTTGCGCTGGTGTATCTATTTACAGCGACCTCTTATTCACCTCCGTTTACTAGGAACAAATCTTATTCTTGTCAAGTAACTAAGGATGTTATTTATCGCTTTCCTATGACTATCATTGGAATCATCCTAGTCCTGCTCGTAACAATTAGAGCATGGAAACCTTTTTTCCTTTCCGGGGAAGGAAAGAATTCACCGTTCCCGGGATGTTGTTCCCGTTCTGTATCCTCTGATCAAGCCATCTCCGGGCTGCTGCTCTTCTATCAACTATTTTCAAAAAGTTTTTTTGAAAAGTTTTTGATAAAACAGATTTTGAAAAGATTTCGAGAAAACAACCTGCATCAATTGTTTCAAAAGACTTTTCTGAAAAGATTTCGAAAAACTTTTCTTCTTAAAGGTACTTTCGAAAAACACATTAGCGCTCCCATCTTGCCGCCTCTCTCCCCAGACTTGGAGATATTTGGAATCTTAGCCGCGAGCAGTGCCTCAGAAATGCTTATCTGGGCATGATCAATCTATGCACGCCGCTGCTTACCTGGTCATGCACAATGATATAGAGGCCTAGCTACTCGTTGCTGAGAGAAAAATATCAACAAGTCTTGAGGCCGCGAGCTAAGACGAGGTCTCAACAAGGCCAAGGGTTGATTCAACTCTGGCTTTATTGATTGTTGCAAGGGCGAAATACTATCCCCAACTTTACAAGTTGCGGTGACTTTCGTCCCCTGACTTTCTTCGGTGGCATGAACATCTGCCACCGGGATACAAGTTACGGGCGGTGTGCTACTCAAGCGGTCCCCTGTCTTCATTTGCGAGGGTTTGCTACTCAGGCGGTCCCTCGTCTTCATTTGCGAGGGTTAGCTACTCAGGCGGTCCCTCATCTTTAACAGCGGTTTACAAGCGGGTGTCCCCGTAGCTACGCTGCTCTAACGTTTTTAGTCTTAGGTCGATACGCGAGTGAGCACTTCAGGGATGGAAGGTTAGGAGACACTCGATGTTCCACGAGCTCTACACTGGTTTTTGATCCATGTCTTCCTAGTCCGAGACATTGCCCTGCCGGAAGACGTGCATCACCCGGTATGGGCCTTCCTACTTTCGGGGGAGAGAGCCTACATCCTCTGAGATCTCAGATCCTGTTGTAAGACAAGGTTTCCCCGTAGAACTCCCGGGATCGGACATGCCCACCTTTGTAGCGGCGTGATCCTTGAAAATAGTGGGTGAACCACACATTTGACCGGCTATGGACCCCACTCAAGGAAATTGACGCCGCCAAGCCCCTCCTCACGGGGCTTGGTTTAGTCATAGCAGGTATCCAAGGAGATCTGTAATTAAGCTCCGTGGGTGATGCGGTTCTACCCCCGCACGCGGAAGTGTCACCGGTGATTTCGGTGCTACGACCTTTCGTGATCACAACACCCTTCCTTGCTCGAAGCGGTACCCTTTAGCTGGATCGGCAAGAGGGAGCAGGCGAAGAGCACCCCTCACTTGCCGAGACATCTGCGTCTTTTTGTGGCATGCTTGCCGGGGGAGCCCCAGTGCTGACGTAGATAGGGCTCCGGCAACCTCCTCCTCCTTCGATACAGTGGATGGCTTCGACAACCTCTTGACGAAGATTCCTGCTGGAACCGGCAACCCTTTGGTTGCTATCTGGGACATCTCCTTCACGATGGTGTCCTGTCCATGGGGGATATGCTCCAACTTAAGGCTTCTGAAGCAATGCTCAAGTTTCCGCATCTCACCCGCGTACGCCTTCATCAGGGGGCTCATGCAGGCCCCGCCTGCTTGGCCGGCCGTCAGCTAGGAGTCACCCCGGACAGAGAGGTGGGAGACACCCAACCCTGCTGTGATCCTTAGGCCAGCAAGCAGGCCTTCACATTCCGTCATGTTGCTAGTGCATCTCTCCCGGGGGAAGGCCAACTGGACAACATAGTTGAGGCACTGGCCTGTCAGCGAGAACATGAGTATGCCGGCCCCCAAGCCTTCACAGGACTGAGCTCCGTCGAAGTAGGTGACCCAGTTGCCGGAATCCTCCCCCTCGAGCTCTCTTCTCTTTGTGGGCACCTGGCCCGAGCGGGGGCGCTCAGGCTCAGCCTGCCCTCGGTCCGTCGAGGTCCAAGGGAGCCATGCGTGGCCGCACATCGCTGTAGTAGCTTGAGGCCATGATGAAAGGCACATCCCACAGGGCGCGCAACGCCCGATGGATTTCTTCGAACTTTAGGCAGAGCTGCTTTTCCACCACATCGGGGTCCTAGGAATCACGGTCGAAAGGTTCCGGGGAAGAACGCTTCTTTGCTGGGCCTAGGACGCGAGCCGCGCCTTTCCACATGGCCGAGTGTGGCCTTGCCCCTAAGGTTTCTCCGGGGGTGGGCTCGACCGCGCCACGGTCAGGAAGCGAAGCAGCCCCGCCATAGTCACCGGTGAGCCCAACTTCCTCCATGTACTCCTCAGCATCGCCTTCTCCACTGCTAACAGAGACGATACGGGCGCCGTGACCCTGGTGAGCTCTTCACGGGTGGCCGCGGTCAGGGCCGCTCCCCTCGCAGGCCCACACACGACCACCGTCCTGGCTTCCAGGCCCGCCAGGGTAAGCGACCTTGCCGGGATAGTCGCGGGACATGTGGCCCGGCTGGCCACAGTTGAAGAAGTTGTGGGTGGGTCCTACAACAGTGCGCTCTACAAGGCACTTCTTGCGGTCTTCCACGATGTTGTTGAGGTAGCGACAGACCGTCATATCGTGGAGGCTTGTCTCATGAAGAGGGCACCACTTCCACAAGGCCGACGCCACAGCGGCATCCGTGGGGACGCCAGTCCTGACCTTCTTCCCCGCCGTGGTGGAGGGTCCTGGCTCGATTGCTAGGGGCTGCGCGGAGACGAGTTAACTCGCCCCTTCTTCTCAGCAAGCGGCTCCGGATTGATGATGGCCCGCGCCGTCCGGTACGGGGCCAACCACCCTTGAGGGCGAGGAGTCCCAGTGTCGCAGCACTCCATGCGGCAAAGCAGGAAGAAAGTCGCGCCGCCCGCCTCCGGCCGGGTAGGGACTCACGTGGCCTTGGCTCATTGGCTGGATGCTGGGGCAGGAGCCGTCGGCCGGAGTGCAACAGTTGCAGTGGCGAGCCCCGCCGCGCCACGGCCTGCCGCCATAGGTGTCGCTTTGACACGGTGCACAACCGCAGTTCCCATCCCTCGAGCAGGAGAACAGGAGATGGGTTGCTCCACAATGGTGCAGCATTGCACGAACTCAGTCAGCTCCTGAAGGCGAGCTTCCCATGTCCCGTACACTAGAGCACCCAGCGTTGGAGGGAATGAGGCGAGGGAGCAAATGGTGGCCAGGGCCTCCCTGAGGTTGTTTACGCCTCGTGGAGCATGGGCAGAACAGTGAGACACCGACACACCACCACTTGCTCCCTTCCCCGCCCCATGCTGCCCAACATGAGGGCCCTCAGTGCGAGGTGCTCCGCGCTAAGGAAGTGGGGGAGGAAGCATCCTCCTCACGCCTCCTTCGCTGGTGGCGCCTCCTGCGCTGTCCTGGGGCTTTTCGTTGGCGGTGCCTCCCGCACCGCCTGGTTGGAAGGCAGCGAGGAAGCCTCCTGCGCCTTCGCCGGAGAGAGAGTGGGCGGCAGTGCCTCCTGCACCGCCACCAAGCCCAAGACCTGGGATGGTGATGCCTCCTATACCGTCGTCCTAATGTTGAGCAACATCCTTGGGCTCGGCAGATGGCGCACCTACGCCTGCCGCAGGGGTGGCGCGAGTGCTTGCCCCGCAGTCGCCTTCATCACTGTAGAACACGCACAAAGCACACAAGGATTTTACCCTGGTTCAGGCCGCGAGAGGGAGTCTCGCGTAAAACCCTACGTCCAGCATGTCTGAGCTTGGTTGATGAAAACGTCGTCGGAGTGTGTACAGGGTTGTCGGTGGCCGACGGGCTGATTTCTCGGCCACCAGACTTTTCTATTCTAAGCCTTAGTCTACTCTAACTTCCTCAGGGTGAGAAAATAGCTAGATGGATCTAAGAGTTGTACTTCTCTCAGTCCTTTCCTTAGAACCTAGAAGATGTAGATCTTTTATGTCTCTACTTCTCCCTTTGCTAACTTGCCCCTACCACCATGGACAGGTCCTCCTTTTGTAGGTCAAGGGGATAGCCAAACTGCATGCGAGACAGATGCCATGCGGTCTTGGGCGGTGGCGTAGCCCTACAGGGCTATGCTCCGTGTTGTCTTTCAAGCTGTCTGGCGCACTGCACCGATGGGACACGACCAGCCGGTCTTGTCTGTCATTATCACGCCTGCTGCGGTAATGATGTATTATGCAAGTCCGCGACAGTGGACTACCGTCGTGCGTCCTCCATGAGCGTTCCCGGGAGGAGACTGGAGATCTCCCCGCGGAATACACATGACATGTGCCTCACAACTTTGACTCTCGGGAGATGTCTCGAGCCTTCTCCTGTACGCTCCTTCCTCCCGGCAAAGGGAGGAGCCTTCTTTCGTAAGCCTTCTCCTCCCTAGCGGGGAGGAGATCCTTCTTGAGCACGCTTCCCTCCCCGCCAAGGAGAGATGCCTTCTTACTTCCTTCCCACCTAAGGGAAGGGCCTTGTCTGGTGCCCGACAACGCCTTGCCGAGCAGTGATGTTGTCGCCGACGCAGAGCTTGCTAGGAGGCTTGCCGTGGGCATTGTTCCTATACGCCTTTCATGAAATGGCAAAAGGACCAAGGGATACTGCCATGACAGAGCTTCCATAGATGCCGTGCGAGGTGACCTCACGACATCTCCGAGAAGCCCTTGCAAGTCCCTGGCGAGGCGCCTCTTCTGCTGGTTCTCTCTCTCCTGAGGAAGATGCGAGCCACTTCATCGGCATATATAATGTAGCCATGCCAGCGGTGGCCTTCGTCTTCTTCCCGCAAGTGGGCTTGTGGATGGCTCCTCGCCGCTCTGAAGTGGTGGCCGACAGGCCGACAACACCTCGGGTCGGCCGCCGGGCGGCGAGGCCTTATCTTCTGCTTGGTGGAGCGGGCCAAGCGGCCGACGCTGGACCCCCTGACCCAGAACGCCGACAAGCATTTCCATATAGTTTGAGGACCATAGGTGCATTTCGCTTGTTATTTAAAATATTGTGAAGTTGTCACAAAGTTACAGCTAGCATGTAAAAGGATAAAGTTAAGTTGTGATGTTGTGATAATGTTTATCTGATTAAAAACATTTTGCCAGATTTTACCCCTTAATCTTGATTTTGTGATAGGTTTTATCGTATTTTTCCTCCAAGCAACAAGGTTTATCATTGTGTCAATGGACTAGGTGGACAACTTAGGACCCTATTCACTACGGGTTGTGCAAGACCAATGTTGCACAACTAGAGGCACATGTTTGAGAGCATCAATATGGAGCACGAGCTCCACGGAGATCTTTTCCTAAACTCCAAAAAATTCAAAATTTGAACTTTGAAAAAATTCAAAACAATACCGGAGTGTAGTTTGTAATTTATTCTACTAGTGTGTAAAATTTAATACGAAATGCCTTATATTTTATCCTCGGAAAAAATAACAAACATCCAGATCTGGGAACAAAATTTCAGATCTGGGTACATGTTCCAACTTTTGTCCATTTTGTCTTTTTGCTGAGGTTGCAATACAAGGTATTTCATGGTAATTATTTGCACTCTCATAGTATATGTAGTTGACTACATCCTTATTGAAATGACACAGATGTCGCCTAGAGGGGGGGGGGTGACTAGGCGATATCAAATTTTACAAATGGCTTGAACAAAAGCGGAATTAAACTAGGGTTTATTTTGTCAAGCACATAAAACCTAAATAAACTAGGCTCACCTATGTGCACCAACAACTTATGCTAAGCAATACAAGTAACAAGGTGATAGCAAGATATATGACTTCACGCACGAAGGCTATCACAATGTAAAGTGCATAAGTAAAGAGCTCGGGTATAGAAATAACCGAGGCACGAGGAGATGATGATGTATTCCCGAGTTCCTCCCTTGAAAGGGAGTACGTCTCGTTGGAGGGGTGTGGTATCGCCACAAAGGCCTAACCAACGCCACAAAGGCCTCACCCTATTCTCCGGTGTGAGCTTGCGCCACAAAGGCCTAGCTCACTCTTCCACTAAGGGGTTCCTCAAGGCGGAACCGGGCCTTTACACAAATCTTGGGGCACACATCCACAACTTAATTGGAGGCTCCCAAGGATAGCCACCAAGGCACCACAAAGCCACAAAGCCGTCTAGGGTTCCAAGAACCCAAGAGTAATAAGCTCACAAACTTTCACTTACTCGAATCTCCGGGGAGAACTCAAACCGATGCAACTTATGCAATGGCAAGAGCACACAAGGTGCTCAAATCCTTCTCACTCAAATCCTACCAAAGCAACTAATGCTATGGAGAGATATGAGAGGAAGAACAAAGGAAATCCACAAAGAACTCCAATATCTAAATCCACAAGAGGTTCCCCTCACTAAGAGGAGATTTTGATTGGTGGAAAGATAGATCTAGATCTCCTCTCTCTTTTCCCTCAAAAATATGCAAGAATCATGGGAGGAATGGAGGAGGAAGGGCAAGCTTGCAAAGTCAACAATGGAGGAGAGAGAAGCCCAATTCGTGTCTGTTCCAAGGAGGAAGAAGGGGTATTTATACCCCCCCCCTCCAAAATCTGACCGTTACAGCCACTTACACCGGCTAAAGCCGGACTTAACACCGGCTATAGCCGGCCGAAAAAGTCCGGCCCTGGCCAGAAATAGCCGGACAAAAAGCCGGTTTGCGACAGAGGGGTTTTCACCCCAAATTCTGGGCAATCCGGCTAAAGCCGGCCCTCGGACTGGCTAAAGCCGGTCTGACCGGCTATTTCCGGCCCCGGGCCGGCTATTTCCGCCCCCCCTGAAACAGCAGAAATACCAAAACGAAAACGGCAATAACTTGAGCATCCAGACTCCGTTTTCGGGCTCGTTGGAATCACAACAACAAGCTCTACAACTTTATGCAGAGAAACATCATAGTCCAACAAAGGAGGATAAAACCAAATGATGAAAGGTTTGACCTCTCTTCGAAGACAAACCGGTAAAACCTCCAAACACCAAACATGCAAGAAGTGTTCCATACGGATTCCGTTTTTGATGAGCTAGAGCTTGTCATGGAAACAACCACAAGCTCTAGAACCTCACATGGATAAAACCCAAATAAGAACCAAGAAAGATGATGCCAAGTATGCAAAGGTTTGAGCTCTCTCTGAATGATACAATTAAGTTACTCACTCGAGAGCCCCTCTTGATAGTACGGCTACCGATCCTATAATCCGGTCTCACAACTAACACCATGAGACCGGTAAGAAAGAAACCCTAACACTATCATACCTTTGCCTTGAGCATTCCACTTGAGGTGGTTAATGACGATCTTGATCTTCTCAAGTTGGACCACCTTTCTTGATTGAGCTTGCTTGGTGAAGTCTTGCGGATTGCTCCCCCATACTCTACTATGGAAGAGACTCTCTTTAAGCATATCTTCACATATCCATGATCACAATATATATGGCAAGCTTCAAGCATATGTTCTCTTCTAGTTGCTCATCTTGAACTTGCGCTTTGACTTGATCAATCCTCGAATCAATTCTTCGTTCTCCATAATGATGGTGTCTTGAGGATACACATGAGAGCTCACTCAATCTTATTCTTCAAGACACACTTGACATAAGCTCAACTCCCTTAAGACCAATCTTTGGATCACTCCTTGAATAACACCTTGGTCAACACATAATCTTCTTCTTACAACCTTGACTCCAACAAATGGTTCAAGCATTGTCTATGGACAAGTCCTACACATATAACTCAATGCAACCATTAGTCCATAGGGATTGTCATTAATTACCAAAACCACACATGGGGCTCGATATAATCTTTCAATCTCCCCCATTTTGGTAATTGATGACAATCTCTTTGAGAGGGTTTATATAATGAATTCAAAGAACCAAAATGGTTGTACTAACATCAAATACTACAAAAGTATGTGATGTTAGTAAAACCACCATATATAGAGCAAACTCCCCCACAATCTATGCACGTGTGAATGATCTTGATTTCATTGCATATATTGCCAACCAAGGTTGTTGGTGGAGTTTCCACTATATACTCAACCATGCAAAGCATGCAAGGCAAATGCTTAAGAACAAACCAAAGCATAAAAGCCAATTCCCTTTAAACCCTCGAAACTTCTCCCCCATTGGCATCCATTGCCAAAATGGGCGAAAAACTTAGAAGGCCAATATAGTGTGAGTTCCTCCAAAATGGTGTGCATATCCAAAAGAAATAAGTGAAGACACATGCACATATACAAAGACAAATATATGAAGGAAACCAAACTATATTGAGGATCAAAGATTGCAAAAAAAATAAGATAACACGATGGATAAACTTCAACAAATGAAGAGAGCAATCAAACAATCCAAAGAACAAATTGAATAGATATATTATGATAAGATCGAAAAGGTGCTCTAAATAATATGAGGAAGCTCCCCAAGGTGTGTGCACAAAATATTCTATTTGAGTTGAAGTATAAGGTGCACACACATGGAATCATCACTCCCTCAATATTATTCAAAACAAAATGATACCAAGTGAAATTAAATACTATGCTAACCGCAAAATGGTGCTTCAAATAAAATGAGGAAGCTCCCCAAGGTACGTGCAAAAATTGGAATGTTTGTATTTGAATACAATTTGCACAACATGGAATCCTCACTCCCTCAATAACATTCAAAACGCAACCATTTGCAAGAGATCATAGAGAAGAAATTAAGCTTAACACTTGCATCAAACAAATGGTTGAGCAACAAGCAAGGGGCGATATATTAAAAGGCTCAACCAAAGGAATGTGTGATACGAATAACAAAGAATATTATAAGACTAACACAAGGATAAGCATAGAGCATCCACATAGTCTTCAATGAATGATATTGCTTAGCATTCCATCCCAACACATAAGGTTCAAATAAGATATCAAATAATGAGATATCATCTCTCATGTGTATAAGTTTCTAAGTAGACAATATCACAAAGATAATTATCACAAAGAAATATGTACACACAAAATAGATACTAAGAATAGAACATGATATCCAAAATGAAGTCATGCAATATACCAATGAGATTTTTGCTTTTAAAGCATGGCCAAAGGCTCAATTTATCTTATTGAATATTGAAGAACTTCAACCACAAACATGTCAAAGACATCGCAAATATCAACAAGGGAAAGAAGATAGTTGGGATGCTTTGATAAAAACAACAAGTTTCAAAATGAAGGATACCAAACGGAAGAAATAAATTTGCAATTTCATCAATATTGCACATGTGAGCTTATTGAGGAATTGATATGCAAAAAGATTGCTAAGTTGACATATATGGGATAGGAGAATCATGAGCATGATTTTTATATGTTCCCAATAATATGTCCTCATTTTAACTTGCTCACATTTGCAAAAAAAGAGGTTTTATTAGAATCCTTGCAAGAACCACATGATTTTCAAATAAAGATATCCATGCCAAGAAACAACCTACACAAGGTTGGACGCTAGAAAAGTATGCATAAAAAAGATACTTGTTACCGAGATATTAAAGGTAGGATGTAGTAGATAGGAGTTCTTCAATAATCCTAGCTTGCCTCAAATTATCATTTAGTCACCACTTCATCCTTATTATTGAGACAAGCACCAATATATCTCCATGTACCTAAAACAAAGTTCAAGTACAAGATGGTCCCCAAACTCATTGGGTCCAAAGTAGTTAGAAACTACAACATATAGGACAAACTTCACATAAATATGTGCATATATATATGAAATAGAATTTCATGCACATCTTAGCCGATTTAGGATTTGATGGAACTTCTCCTATATATTTGATCAAAGAAAGCAAAAGCATGCCATACAATATACATTTAGTAAATATGCATGTACAAGACTTTCAAGAGCCAAAGAAGATACAATTTGGACAAAACACCAAGAAGGACAAGCGAGCACACAAAATTGTGAAGCGACAAAAGGTTGTCCAAATTATATCAATGAATCAAATCAACACAAGATTGACTCCAAAGTTCAATTAGTGAACCAAGCAAAAGCCAATGAGCATAAAGCATAACTAAAACACACATGCTCAAAGACATATCTCATTTTAAGAGTAAGAAATAAATAATAAGGAATGAGATCACCAACTCCCAAAGAGAGCAAGGTTCAAACAAACAAACCAAACTCTCCACACTTTTTATGATGGCACACTAAGTACCAAAAAGAAAAGATTTGTCTTCCAACAAAAAACCAATACCAAATGAAATAAGCACAAAGAGTGTGTTATAACAAATATAGGAGAGCTACCCCAAGATTAGTGCATCATTTATGATTTTGCATTTGAATACAAAATGCACACAAGTGGGATCATCACATTTACCTACATAGAAATAACACAAAACAAGTTCAACGAAATCAAATGGAATAACAAAAGTCATGGAAGATAATGGGAGCTAACACAAATACATTTTTGGCTAGAGATAGGGCAATTAAAAGCAATAGCCAATGTGAAGATGATCAATATATATATCCCACATGATATAGTACCAATTGTCTAAGAACAAGAGGTATTTGGATTTATTTCCCGGTGGTAGTTTACATATAAATCCAAGATCATATTCACAACAAAGAAGCATACAGAGAAGGATAAGAATTAATCACCATGTTCAAGAAGATATTCTTGATAGACTCAAATAGTTAAACAATCACGCAAAGCAATGATTAAGATAACTTGAAGCAAATGGTTTTCCAACTTTGATGTAGCATTCCACATTTTAGGAAAACCCTATCAAGAAAGTATCTCACAAATAAGATCCAAAACAAGAGGAATAAAACAATTTCGCAAATTGGAACTTGTTTGAGAAAACATGCCACATAGAAGCAAGATAATTTACAATATCAACACTATGTGACACAACCTCAAATATACACATTATATTGGTTAGTAGTATGCACAAAGCATATTACTCCCCCATAATATGATAAAACATTTATTTTCACAAGAGGCAAATAAAATCCAACAAGATGATTAATGGACATTATAGAATTTGAATTTCTCATGAGAATGACATACCACATAGAAACTAGATAATCTTTAAATATCAACACTAAGTGGTATTACTCATGTACACACATTTTTAGGATTGTGAAGTGCAAAGCATATCACTCCCCCAAAATTGGATGGTCCAATAATCTCTCACAAGAGCCAAGTAAGATAAAATGAGATGCAAAAGGCTCAACAAGAACAACCGTACATGGTGTGCAAACCAACATGCACATACTTGATTACTCAAAATGAAGCAAGTAGAAAGCACAACATATATAAACACATGCAAGATACAAAACCCAACACATGTAAAGGGGCGAGTAACTTTCAATGTAGATAAGTTGAATACATGTTACCGCAAGGAGGAACATTGGATATATGATAGACACAAGATAATCCAATTGACTTGACTTGATAAAATATAATTGATGAAGATCCCTTAATTCTTCATGATATGGCCAAGTCTCCAATGCCCTCCACCAACACCTATTGTTTAAGTAATGGCTTGTTGGTCCCCAACCAAGTTGGGTCCTAAGAAGTTAGTAACAATAGGTTTGGCAACCCAAATGGTTCTTTTCTTGACACCACTTTGAGTACCAACAAATTTGGCAAACACATTACCAACCTTATCCTTGCAAAGTGAATAAACATCTTCAATTATGATAGGGTTGGATGAGTTACCACTAGTGCATGAAGAAGATAGGTGACCCTTCTCATGGAATACATAGCAAGTTCTTTTCTTCACCTTCTTCTCACTTGATTTCTCCACAAGGGGAGCATTAGCTTGATTTTTCTTGTGAAGTGACCTTTCTTCAACTTGAGGTTGAGCATGGGCTTGAACTTGAGGCCGCTTCCCTTGTTGCTTCTCACTAAGTGCCTTTTTCTTCAAATGGCAAGATCTAACATGGTGCCCTTCAATTTTGCACTTGAAGCAAACAATCTTGGCCAAATTCTTGACTTGTTCTTGGCCCTTCTCCTTCTTGTATATTTTGGACTTCTTCTTGTTATTAGAGATAAATCCAAGTCCACTCTTGTCATTGGGGGATTTTTGCACACTCAAGATCTTATTGAGTGTGGACTTCCCTTCATGACGTTTTTCCAAGTCTTTCTTCAACGAAGTAACTTGGGCCTTGAGCTCTTTGATTTCCTCTACATGATTAGTGACAACACAAGTACTAGTGGAAGTAGAGGCTACATTGTTAGAGCAATAAGGCAAGGAGGGTAATTCATCACTAGATGTAGCAATAGTATGAGTGGATGAATTACTAGTACTAGAACATGGCAATATAGCATTTTGGGAAATAGTGCTAGTGCCCACATGAGGCTCACAAGATGTTACCTTTGTAGATATAGCCTCATGAGCTAACTTTAGGCGAGCATGGGACACTAGAAGATCCTCATTAGAGCTAGATAGCTTTTCATGAATTTCTTCCAATTTCCCATACTTGCTAGTTAGCAATTCAAGTTGAGCCCTTAGCTCAATATTCTCCTTCAAAATAGATGCTTCACAAGAAGTAGAGTTAGTAGCACAAGCATCATTATCATGAGCAATAGGAGAAGACAACTTGGCAAGAGCGAGGTCACGTTCTTTAGTGAGTTTAGAAATAATTTCATTACATGACTCCTCAATGGATTCAAGCTTCTCCTCAAGAGAAACCCGAAGCTCTTGCTCTTCCTCTAGAGCATATTTTAAATCATGGATATCATTGGCATACTCACGCTCAAGAGAAAACATTTTATCAATTTGTTCTTCCTTCATCTCAATGAGTTCCGTGCTCTCAATAGCACAACTCATGATTTCAAAGAAGTTGGGCAAAACATTTTTATGGTTATGCAAAGCATCAAAGACCACCTTACCCTTCTTGTTTAAATACTCAATATAGTCTTCTTCATTTTCCTCATCCTCACCATTGTCCTCAACATCATTATGATTTGAAGATCTAGCCATAAGGCATATGTTGGAACCGTGAGAAGAAGAAGATGAAGAAATGCTTGAAGCTCCATTCAAGACCTTGTCTTGGCCCAAAGACTCTTCGGTTTCCTCTATATGGTTAGCATCACAAATACTAGAGGAAATAGAAGCATTTGTATCATGGCAACAAGACAAAGCAAGCATATCATCATGAGATTTATTCAAGAAATTTACACATGATATGCAAGGACTATCAACACAAGCATGTAAAACATTTATGGGGCTACAAGTGTTTAAGTCCAAAGATGAAGCATTGCAATGAGATAGAGATGAAGGATCATCAAAAGTAAGCATACTATCACCATTGCAAGTTTCATCACCACTCACCATATCATTACCTTGTGTCTTGCCACACTTTGGTGAAGTGGATGAAAGTTCATTGCGGCCGGAAGTGGAAGGAATACAATCATCTCCAATAATCTTGGACACACCATATTTTTCTTGAAGCTTTGTCATATCTCATGAGCGCTCCAAAAAGGCGTGATGGAGAAGGTAACTACATCGCTCAAAGCATTAACAATCACATGAGTAGCTTGAGCATTGAGATACAAGTTTTTCTCATCCTCTAAAGATAGATTTTGAGTATCCTTTGGAGGAGAAAAACCCGCATCTACAATTCGCTCCATAGATGGGTCCATGACCCGAAAATAATTAAGCATGTGAATTTTCCAAGTATCATAATTTGTGCCATCGAATATAAAAGTGTCATTGTGCACTAATCCCCTAGCCGACATCTTTGCTCTCAAGGCGGTGAAGCCTAAAATGAGAGACCGGGCTCTGATACCAATTGAAAGGACACAGATGTCGCCTAGAGGGGGGGTGAATAGGCGATATCAAATTTTACGAATGGCTTGAACAAAAGCGGAATTAAACTAGGGTTTATTTTGTCAAGCACATAAAACCTAAATAAACTAGGCTCACCTATGTGCACCAACAACTTATGCTAAGCAATACAAGTAACAAGGTGATAGCAAGATATATGACTTCAAGCACGAAGGCTATCACAATGTAAAGTGCATAAGTAAAGAGCTCGGGTATAGAAATAACCGAGGCACGAGGAGACGATGATGTATTCCCGAGTTCCTCCCTTGAAAGGGAGTACGTCTCGTTGGAGGGGTGTGGTATCGCCACAAAGGCCTAACCAACGCCACAAAGGCCTCACCCTATTCTCCGGTGTGAGCTTGCGCCACAAAGGCCTAGCTCACTCTTCCACTAAGGGGTTCCTCAAGGCGGAACCGGGCCTTTACACAAATCTTGGGGCACACATCCACAACTTAATTGGAGGCTCCCAAGGATAGCCACCAAGGCACCACAAAGCCACAAAGCCGTCTAGGGTTCCAAGAACCCAAGAGTAATAAGCTCACAAACTTTCACTTACTCGAATCTCCGGGGAGAACTCAAACCGATGCAACTTATGTAATGGCAAGAGCACACAAGGTGCTCAAATCCTTCTCACTCAAATCCTACCAAAGCAACTAATGCTATGGAGAGATATGAGAGGAAGAACAAAGGAAATCCACAAAGAACTCCAAGATCTAAATCCACAAGAGGTTCCCCTCACTAAGAGGAGATTTTGATTGGTGGAAAGATAGATCTAGATCTCCTCTCTCTTTTCCCTCAAAAATATACAAGAATCATGGGAGGAATGGAGGAGGAAGGGCAAGCTTGCAAAGTCAACAATGCAGGAGAGAGAAGCCCAATTCGTGTCTGTTCCAAGGAGGAAGAAGGGGTATTTATACCCCTCCTCCAAAATCTGACCGTTACAGCCACTTACACCGGCTAAAGCCGGACTTAACACCGGCTATAGTCGGCCTAAAAAGTCCGGCCCTGGCCAGAAATAGCCGGACAAAAAGCCGGTTTGCGACAGAGGGGTTTTCACCCCAAATTCTGGGCAGTCCGGCTAAAGCCGGCCCTCGGACCGGCTAAAGCCGGTCTGACCGGCTATTTCCGGCCCCGGGCCGGCTATTTCTGCCCCCCCTGAAACAGCAGAAATACCAAAACGAAAACGGCAATAACTTGAGCATCCGGACTCCGTTTTCGATGATCTTGGGCTCGTTGGAATCACAACAACAAGCTCTACAACTTTATGCAGAGAAACATCATAGTCCAACAAAGGAGGATAAAACCAAATGATGAAAGGTTTGACCTCTCTTCAAAGACAAACCGGTAAAACCTCCAAACACCAAAAATGCAAGAAGTGTTCCATACGGATTCCGTTTTTGATGAGCTAGAGCTTGTCATGGAAACAACCACAAGCTCTAGAACCTCACATGGATAAAACCCAAATAAGAACCAAGAAAGATGATGCCAAGTATGCAAAGGTTTGAGCTCTCTCTGAACGATACAATTAAGTTACTCACTCGAGAGCCCCTCTTGATAGTACGGCTACCGATCCTATAACCCGGTCTCACAACTAACACCATGAGACCGGTAAGAAAGAAACCCTAACACTATCATACCTTTGCCTTGAGCATTCCACTTGAGGTGGTTAATGACGATCTTGATCTTCTCAAGTTGGACCACCTTTCTTGATTGAGCTTGCTTGGTGAAGTCTTGCGGATTGCTCCCCCATACTCTACTATGGAAGAGACTCTCTTTAAGCATATCTTCACATATCCATGATCACAATATATATGGCAAGCTTCAAGCATATGTTCTCTTCTAGTTGCTCATCTTGAACTTGCGCTTTGACTTGATCAATCCTCGAATCAATTCTTCTTTCTCCATAATGATGGTGTCTTGAGGATACACATGAGAGCTCACTCAATCTTATTCTTCAAGACACACTTGACATAAGCTCAACTCCCTTAAGACCAATCTTTGGATCACTCCTTGAATAACACCTTGGTCAACACATAATCTTCTTCTTACAACCTTGACTCCAACAAATGGTTCAAGCATTGTCTATGGACAAGTCCTACACATATAACTCAATGCAACCATTAGTCCATAGGGATTGTCATTAATTACCAAAACCACACATGGGGCTCGATATGATCTTTCACTTATATATTTTTTGAAACTTTAAAATATCAATTTCACAAAAATTTAAAAAAGAGCTCCAGGGAGCCTGGGCACTAAACCGATTTTCCGCACATGTTTGGCATAATTGACACAACTCGATGGAATTTGACTAAAATCAATAAAACATGATTTTGTAATACCCCTAGCAAGTACAGTCTGAGTTGTATAGCTTTTCATTTTGTTAAAACCAATACGTAGGGCAAAAGTTTTCACAATGACACAACTAAGTGGTACAATGTGACAATATTTTTATAACGGAGCAAAACCTATCAAAATGTTAAAAATGAAGGGTAAAAAGTGTACTGTTAAAAAGGACTAGAAAGCTGATGCGTGGGTAAGTTGCACATTGGATCTCGACCTATAGGAGGTAGAGCAGGTAATGTCAAAAGATACAAACTTTCTTCGTTTCCATGAAAGAGATCTCTGGTGCAAGATTGATAGGCGTTTCCTTTAGCTTACTGATAGATAGACCTTTATATGTGAATTAACCCATACCTAATCTGAAAATGATATACTCTAGCTGACGTACTTGCATGTATTTTTGGATATCATTGAGAAAAACAAAACAACACGTTAGTACAAATCTCCCCTACATAACTAAGGCCCGTTTCAACGCGGCAATTTATCTTAATTCATACGAGAACCGAACCTGTATGTATAAATTCATTTGTTTCAAAACTGATTATGATATCAATAAGATTAAAGAGCACGGGAGTTGTATACTTGAAATGTTGTAATAGTTTAGTTAGCGCTACAATTCTTTGTACTTAATCACAAACAAAAGGAGCTAGCCCCCCCCCCCTCCCCTCCCTAGCCGCCACCACACCCTCCCCCTCCCTAGCCGCCACCAACCCTAGCCGCCACCACACCCTCCCCCTCCCGCCGCCGCCGCTGGTGGCGCCGCCGGGCAAAGCCACGGTGGCGTGGCGGCGGCGGGGGACTTTCTCCTGCTGCGCCGGGTAGCGGTTCGGCTTGGATTTTGGTAGGATTTCGGGGGACGTCGCCGAGATGGTGGGGCGGCGTCGCGTCAGAATAAGAGAGCCGGAGCTCGATCCCCATCCCGGCAAGGCCACTTGTGGCGGCGCCGGTGAGCTGCTGGCCTAGTTTTCTCTCAGATCTGGGGAGGGTGGTTTCCCCAAGCGCGACCGTCTTTCGACGTGGCCGTGGAGTTTCTGGAGTCTATTCGGGTGTCGGGGGGCTGCTGATGCTGTTGTCTTCCCCTCGGACGGCCGTGGTGGCGAGGGAGTGGAAGGGGATGGCGCCACCGCCCTCCTCGTTAGGGTTGTTTGTGGTCTTTTTTTGAGATGTGACTGTCGCGTCATGAAGCTTCTTCTGGCCGGCCATGGTGGCAAGGGGAGGATGTGGCTCGAGGTGGCGTCGGTGGTTGGGACCTACTGCTCGGGGATCTTGGATTGGAGGTACTGCTTGGTCTTTCCCATCTCCTGCATGCCTGATGGTCTGGAAAAGATTTTTAGCTCTCACCCCTCGGGGTGGGCACTCCTGTGGTGTTCAAAGCCCAATGTGGCGATAGTGGCGGCGGTGACTCGATGGTGTTTGAAGATGTGCTACTTTTGGGTCCAGTCTCTGTACTTGGTTGGTGACGATGAGGACGATGGGCTTGATGGTGTTTTGGAAGTACTGTGTGAGGTCATTGTTGCAAAAGTCTAAGACCATATTGTATTTTCCTTTTTTTGAGTCGTTTGTAATCGGTTTTGCCATTATTAAAATACCATCAGTTGTTATCTAAAAAAAAAGATTAACGAGCTACCTAGTCCCATCTGTGCTTTACAGGTATGGACGCGTAGTACTGCTGTTCCAGTATACTTGGGAGCTCAATGATTGGTAGGCCTAGCATGCAACTACTAACATTTTCTTTGTTCTCTTTGGTGTTGACTGGACAAAGCAACTGGAACCTCGTACACGCGACGACATTGAGGCATGCACTTTAATAATGCACCAGTGGCCACATAGACACGATAAGATGACACAAAGAAAAAAGTTATCAAAATATTCAGAATCCTTCACGTCAACTTGCCATTCTGAAGAGCCAATGGCCAGATCAGCTGTCCATGAATCAGAAATTTCTAGTGGTACTGGAAATAACCACCAAAATGCACGGCAAAAATATTCCATTTCATCTCCTCCGTTGTACTCATGTTGGTTTTCTTTGGGGGTAAAGGGCACAGGATCGCCGTGTTCCCGTCCTGCTGTCTGGATTCAGAGAGTGCAAGCTAGGGTTGTAAAGTTAGTACCTCTTTTATTAAAAAATTGGAGGCTCGCTAGTTATCATTGGAAATAGATAGTTTAATTTATTCCTGTAATTTTCTATGGACTTGTATTCACATGTTAATTTTATTAAGTAAATCCGCTGTAAAGATTTCTACATTTTCTTTCAGGTTTGGTCAAGTTTTATAGAACGGAATTCTAGAAGATATGAGAAACTGTGTGCAATCAAAGAGCAATACATCCTTATATATTTTCGTTATTTGAAAAATCCTGTGAATCAAAGAGGCTCTAAAGTACGAAAAGTTGAGGTAAACGTGCATATTCACCATGATATAGTCCTTATGTGCTGCGAAGTTTTCGACGCATCGCCACCCAAAAATGCTATTGGTGGCAACTTTTGCAAATTGCAAAGCATTGTGATGTATTATCCGATGCGCTCCTTCTTGCAAGATATGGCTGATGTGCTCACCTCACTGGCCGGCCGGTTGCGGGAGGTGAAAATGGTACAGATTTGCAATGCAAATGGTCAGGAAGGAATTGATCAAGGGAGGAAGAGAGTGAGATGAGATAGAAAGGGGAAAAGGCCTAACCTCTGCTGCAATGCCACTAGTAAATCCGGTGCATATGCAATTTTTGGGGCTGACCACACAAGTTGCCCTACATCTCCATGATCTTGATCGTGCGTGAAACAAGATTGCGGAAATGGGTACAGCATTACCAGCACTTGCTTACCTAGAGCTGCCTACCTACCCAGCTAGGAGGTTAAAGAGATCTGCAAATGGTACAATGCCACTGGCTACGTTTTCTTAGTTACCACCGCTCGTCCATCCCAACCTCGCCGCAAAAAAAACCTTATGTTTTTTTGAAAGAGGCAAAAGATTTGCCTTGATTAATTAACCTCATGTTTTTAATGATTTATATGGAACTTTTCCATCATGTTAGACTGTACGTTTCTGTATTCCTGTACATGTATCCTGTAACTTGTACGTACCTCTTGGTACCCCTATATAATGAGATAGGCCACGCCCCCAGAGAATTGAGCCAGTTTCTCCCAAAACATCTTGTGTCTCTCTGTTTAACATGGTATCAGACTAGGTCATCTTTTCCTCCTCCTAGCCGCCGCCCCAAACCCTAGCCTGGCCGCCGCCGCCATGAGCTCCTCCGCTGCCCTGCCCACTATCCCCACCACCGCACCCACCACCACCGCACCCACCACCACCGCCCCACCACCCTCAACCACCACCACCACCCTGCCCATCACCACCACCACCGTCCCGCCGCCCTCGATCCCACTCCCGCTCCCGGGGGTGCCGGCGGCCGGCTACTCGAGCTCCCTGGCCGCATCTCAGCCCCTGTCCGGCGGGTTTTTCCCGCCATCACCATCGACGTTCACCTCGCCCTACGGGCTGCCGCCGGTGGCCTCGTCCTCCATGGCCTGCTTCCTCTCGGAGCTCGCCAACTACAGTAGCCCTCCGCTGGCCGCGTCGTTCCCCTCCTCGCTGGGTGGCTGGGCTGCTGCCCCGAGCGAGGCCCCATCGTCCCCTACAGCACCCCGACGCCTGATGTCCCGAAGCGCCAGGACGGTGTTTTCCCCGGCGCCTCCCAACTGACCCACCTCATCACCGTCCGGCTCACGCCAGACAATTACCTGTACTGGAGCGCCCAAATTCTGCCGCTCCTCCGCAGCTGCCACCTGGACGGCTTCATCGACGGGAGTATCCCCTGCCCGCCGCGCACAGTCGCGGCCTACACTGCTGATGGTACGAGGTGCTGATGGTACGAGGGTCGCTACGGCCAATCCCCTCTACCGCGCCTGGGTCGCTCAGGATCAGGCGATCGTGTCCGCACTGCAGTCCTCGCTAACAGAGGGGGTGGCCGACATCGTCCTCTTCGCCAACTGCGCCCAGGACATCTGGAGCACGCTCGAGCATAGCTTCTCGCAGCAGTCTACGGTGCGCGCTACCGCCCTGCATCGCCAATTCAACGAGTGCAAGAAGCTTGACTCCTCTATGCACGACTACTACAACAAGGTCAAGACGCTCTCGGACACGCTGACGTCCATCGGGCAGCCGCTCCATGATGCGGAGTTCACGGAGTATGTTCTGGCCGGTCTCGACGGTGACTACGACAACCTCGTCGAGACGGTGAACAACCGCGACAACCCGATGCCGCCGCGGGACCTCTACTCCCGCCTCATGTACACTGAGCAGTGCGTCGAGGCGCGACGTACTGCTCAGGTCATCACCGACCCTGCGGCCCATGCGGCCTACCGCAGCGCCCCCAGTGGCAGCTGCGCACCTGCACCCCGCCCGTCCCTAGCCCGCCCGCGGGTGGCGCTGGTCAGTGGCAGACGCGGCCGCCTCCTCCGCTCGCCAACACCGGCGGACGTCAGCGCCCCACTTGCC
The DNA here is from genome assembly GCA_007115705.1 of Dactylis glomerata. Classification (NCBI taxonomy): domain Eukaryota; kingdom Viridiplantae; phylum Streptophyta; class Magnoliopsida; order Poales; family Poaceae; genus Dactylis; species Dactylis glomerata. The sequence goes on from QXEO01000454.1 coordinate 564,329, forward strand.
AGCTCTACGGCATCCTCGGTCACCTCGCGTCCAGGTGCCATCGTCGCTTCAAACGTGACTTCCTCGGCATCGGCAACGATGGGCGTGGCAATGAGAAGCAAGCCGCCATCGCCGATAGCTACTCTGGCCACACGCCCTCCTACTCAATTGATCCCCCTAGTACTTCGACACTGGGGCTACGGATCACCTGACTAGCGAGATGGGCAAGCTCAACTCGCAGGAGCCCTACCGTGGGCATGACAAGGTCCGCACCGCTGATGGTTCAGGTATGCCCATCACTTATGTTGGCCAGGCGTCTTTCCTCGCTAGCACATCCCGTAGACTCCACCTTCGTAATGTCCTTTGTGTTCCTCGTGTTACTCGCAATTTACTGTCTCTTCGTAAGTTTACTTATGATAATGATATTTTTTGTGAGTTCCATCTGTTTCATCTTCTCATTAAGGACCGAGTCACGCGGGATGGTCTACTTAGAGGTCGGGTTCACTAGGGCCTGTATGCATTGGAGGCGCCGCCGGCCCCGGAGGTCTTCAGTGGTGTGCGTGTGTCGTCTGCTCATTGGCATGCGCACCTTGGTCATCCAACGTCTCTCTGTTTAACACATCACCATGACTTTAAAAGTCTTATATTAGATCCCGTTAATACAGCGTCGTTACACCAATATTATACGGCATTCTACTGCTTGGTTGTGTGATTAGATCAGATTTATATCTAACAACACGAATGATTCTCATGAGAAAATAATCATACTATAGTTCTCTTTAGACCTAAGAGAATATATGGACTTGACATGGGGTCTTCGATTATGATCGGTAGAGGGTCCCAGATGTGACAGGACTCCTCTCCCTGTCGATCAGATTTAGCTTACTTGCTTACCGGGTAATGGACATGGCAGTTTTGTTCCCAGGTTTGTTCAGTGGCCTACCCAGTTAGATGGCTTCAAAGTGGCTGTCCTTGTTTGCATAATTGCATTGAGGGATTTAGTAGCTGAGATTCTCTACAAGTTAGTTAATGTATTTATGTATATATGTACTTTCATGGAACATTTCTGGTCAACTAGTACGCAAACTGAATCGTTAAACCATTTGTATAAAAATGTCTCTTTTGTTATATTTTCATCTTTGAGAACTATGGGTTTACATGATACGTGTGGATATTGGTATACAGTAAAATGATACTGCATTTATGGTTCCAAAATAAAATAAATATACTTTCTATACTATTTCCAATAACTACACGTGCACGAGAAAAGGTGAAAAGATTCGTACTAGAGAATATAGTAGTGTGCAAAGCCAGATTCCTTCCATCTTGAGTTGTTCATACGAAATTACGCGCCTTTAGTTGCGTGTTTCAGAAAAATACAGTAACTTGAGGAAATGGCACATGAGACATGGTAATCATGTGTAGGATCAGATATGATGTTCTTGAACTACAAATATTTACTGGGGCAACGCTGACTGGAGCAACCTAGTGGTAGGGTCATTGGTAAAGTGCAGTAGTCCACCATGGTCCATGTACACACACCTTCGTTTCAGTCTTCCAGTCCATGATGGGGCGAATGTAGCCAGGTAGTCAGAAAGGACAGCAACAGGGAGAAAATTAATATCTCCATCTAAGAAACATAGGTGATATCATACTTGGCCTCACATTAGTAATTATTAGTTAATTAATTGACTTTTCTTAGTAAGAGAACATGTAACCATATTGAGTAAAACCTAATGGAGAAGGTTCAGAGAAGCACATTTATCTTTGGTAGCTTTGGTGCACACATATATTGCATAAGAGCTCCCTAACAGCCTAAAAGCATTTTGTTTTTTGCGAAAATATAGCCCAAGATCAGGTATCTTTGTTTACATCACATTTGCACTGTGGTCAAAGTAGGTGCTGTCCGGAATTCTTAGATCTAGTTTTCCTTTTTGCTATTTTAGACAAGATAAGATAACAGAGGCCATCACCTACTGGCTGTCTCTTAGCATGAATTCGTTTATGCATGCCTTGTGAAACAACTGCTAGGTAATATTGGCATGATAAGAACTAACTACCATATCTTGTCTAAATTTGATGCTGAATGATGCAACAACCTGACGAAACATGGGAACACAAGCAAAATCACATTTCACAATCTTTTTCTGTAATTGGATGATGGTATACTGATATGGACAAGAAACAAGGAACAAGAAAACCGAAACCAGCAAGTTACTACCCATCATCAGCCAAATAGGTCTAACAAAACAATGTGAGTTTTAATATATAACTGGCTGTGGTTTGCAAGCTACCAAATTTGCATGAAGAACAATGAGGTGTCATTGAACAGTTTCATCCGTTGATGCAGAACACTGATGTATTCTTGTTTATGGTTATGGAGTACTCCCTCCGTTTATAAATATAAGATGTTTTAGGTTTGTGAACCAAATGTATCTAGACATCTTTTAGTGTGTAGGTTCACTCGAATATACACACTAAAACTTATCTATATACATTTGCTTCACAAACCTAAAACATCTTATATTTATAAACGGAGGGAGTATTAATTACGTTCATAGGCTAAATTTTGGGAATATATAAATATTGGAGGCCAGCTACATGTCTACTGATGCAGAACCTCTGAGAAATTTTGTTTCTTGGGGCAAGCTGGTTCTATGGAACATAAATGGCAGAAGACTAGCTAGTAGCATGCACTCGGTGGACAGAGAGATTCCTGGCTGAACAAGTGTTGCTAAAAATGACATTCAATAAAAATATTTAGCATCCTTGCCTTGTACGAGAAATATATGTGATATATGAATGTGCTAACTTTCTTGTTTTTTTCTTTCCAAACTGGACACCTGAAGCCTGCTCAATTTCCTGAGTTTTCTCAACATTAAATGGTCCTCATGTTGCATGATGACGGTGTTGTTGCCTCAAGAACCAGCTGAGCAAAAAAAAAGGAAGTATATCAGATAGGGAAAGATACATCCAGGAAGTATGTATTACGAATGCATAAAACTCCAAAAAGCAGTACAATAATAATGTGGTGTGCTTTTGCAGCTAGCTGCTATGAACCTGAAGGGACCCAAACTTGCATTCCGACTCTCTTGGGGAGAAAAAAAGGGAGGCACCAGGGCTAGTTTCTTGTCCTTCTGTTACTTTTGGTGCACAATAAGCTGTTTATTGACATGAATTATATGCTGGGTCCGGAGGCAAATGATCAATATGAACGGAATAAGGGACTGTGTAGCACAACTATGTAACAATAAACTCTGAATTCTGAACCACCTTGGACCCTTGAACGGGCTTTTCATACATATCTTTGTCTCTGCATAAAGTAAAACCTGCAATTAATCATGTCTTATATGTTGTAATATTGTAATACTCATATCTATCATCTTGAGTAAACAATGCATATCCCTGATATTAGATACTCCCACCGATTGAAAATAAGTGTCGGTAATTTTGTACTAACTTAGTACAAAGTTTGTGCTAAGTCACTGACACTTATTTCCGATCGGAGGGAGTATATTAATTATTACCATATAATCATTGCAATACATTCTTAAAACTGATACTACAGCATATCTTTCTGCAAGAAAATTTTGTATTCTATATATATATTATCAGTATAAAATTAACTTCAAAAATGGTATCCCCCATTGTTGCAAGCAAGCTCAGCTAGCTAATTATACTAATTCACACGGTTTCCCAGAACTCTGATCATAGCTATAGCTGGTCACATAGTGGAGGACAATCTGTGCACTACTATTCTTGATGAAGTCACTTTTCAGTGATCGTGTTTGAGTTCACCAATGGTGATGTAGTCAACACATATCTCTTCTGCTATTGTTAGCTAAACTATTCATACCGAGGGTTTATGTATGAATGCTCATTCTTTTCACTTTCTCTGTATCGTCTGCCTTTTGCGGACCAAAAGATCGGGGGAATGATATTTCTTAGATGGAGAAGAAAAGAAAATATGTTACTAACATATTTAAGATTGTTTATACAAAGAATCCCTATCGGTGAGAAACCATCAGGGAAGACCATCTCCTCATGGACATTGTGAGGAAAAGCTGTCAGGAATACCTACATTGTCATCACTGGAATCCGCTTTTCTTTTCAAGAAATTTTCGGTCTTTTATCCTTAGTAAGCAACCTTGTGAGCCAAGAACACCAAAATTCCTCAGTTTAATGTGTTAGTTGATTGTTAGCTTATTTTTGGAATTCTATCCCTTCAAAAGCAATTCCTAACTTCTGGAATGGTGGTTAATCCAATTGATTCAGTAAGAAGCAATCAATAATGCGGCAACAAACTAACTAACCCCTTTCTTTCAGATTCATTTTCTTCTAATTACGGATAATAATTCCTCTTATAAAATAATAATCATGGTTTAGCTAGGAATTAGTTAAGGTTTGTAATAAATAGCTTTGACAGTGACTCAAAGAAACACAAATATTGATACAAAACAATTAATGCAACGAATGGTATCAGTCTCATTTCTGGATAAATAAAGAGTTTAGGAGAGCTTTAACCGGAAACAAACAAAATACTTGGTTACCTTTGGTTCAACGGGCTGATGCTGATCAATTTAACAAATGAAGATGATAAATTTGTGTGGAAGGTTTCCTCTTCAGATTCTTTTACTGTAAAATCTATGTATACTGATATGATGAATGGACACACAGTGTTCTTGAGGAAGTATTTTAGGAACTAAAATTAAATTTGAAGACTAATATCTTCATGTGGTTCATACATAAAAGGTAATACTCTCGTTAATTGGTTGGATCGGCAACCACAAACTTGTGTCATCTTCTTGTTGAACGTGTGTGTGATGTGTTAGCCTTGATTGGTTGAATCTACACCTAGGATGAAAACCATTGTCTGAGCTTTCAAGATGGGCTCGATGATTTTGGTTCAAGTGTGTACTCTCTTCTTGAATGTGTTCGTTGTGGAATATGGCAACTTAGGGGGGGGAGAGAGAGAGAGAGAGAGAGAGAGAGAGAGAGAGAGAGAGAGAGAGAGAGAGAGTGTGTGTGTGTGTGTGTGTGTGTGTGTGTGTGTGTTTGTGTGTTTACATCTTGTAGTGGGCTAATCTTTGTCAGTCATTTCATCTCTACTCTTCTTATAAGCTGTTTTGATCTCGTTGCCTTGCCCTTAATTAATAAATTGATGATTGTCTGAGGCTGGGGGTACCTTCCTTTTCGGAAGGAGAAAATCACTAGGCACTGCATATTTACTGAGATAACCTTATCTACATTCACATTTTTCTTAAGGTTGTCTCATTTTTTGGTTTGCCATCCAACAGTTACATTCAACTGCATTGAAACACATGTATTTTCCTTCGTGAATGCAATGTTGCAAACACATGTATATTAATCATTCCTCCTAAATATCTAGCTCACTTGGTTATGGAAGTGGATGTACAACCTAGTCACCTAGGTTTAAGTTCTCACGGATACAAATTTAGGTTCTTATTTTTTAAATAAAAAAAAAATTGTAGGGGCTTCCCGGCGCATTCCTTTCAAAAAAACATAGAAATACAATTATTATGAAGCTAATGGAACCTAAGAAAATTACCAAAGATGCACATATTTTAAATGAGCAATTTCATTTCATTAAAAGAAAATGTGCAAATCAGCTAAACCCAATAATCTTTATTAGACTTTTTTTTGCGAATAATCTTTATTAGACATATATTACATGCATAAGGCATCACCCAAAAGCCTCACACATATATAGCGAGCAGCACATTATTATTAGATGTATCTTTCCCCATGATCACACAACATTCTAAGAGTAAACCACAGAAATCAATTAAGCTACGATAGCATACGTTTCCACCCGTTGGAGAAGGAGACACGTTTTCAAAACCCATTTGTCCCTATACGTTCCAAATGCAACAAATGTTGAGAGAGAATGAAGAGAGATCTGGACGAGAGCAGATGAGGGGCAGAGTGTGCAAAGTTCTCATCAGGGTTGATGAATCGAGATCATGCGGCTGGGAGTGGGCGGCTCACTGTACAGCACCAGCAAAAGCGAGGCGCCCCCCGACTATATAAACCGGCACCCGTCGCCGAGGCCAAACCACACAAGAAGCAGTTGCATCTCTTGCAGGGAGCTAGCCACTGAGCCTTGTGTCACGTAGACAGGGAGTAGGAAAGGGGGTTTTGGCCTAGGCTGAGATCTTCTCTCTCTCTCCCTCCTCTTCCTCCACATAACCCTTCCCTCCCTAGCTGATATCAGTGTACCGGAGCCGCCGTCGCCATGGCTGGAGGTCTCTCAGCGGTCACCGTCGCCGGCGTCGCAGGTAATTATCGGAGAAATAATGCACAGTTGGTGTTGATTAGCAGTCACACACACCTTTGGCGTTTCCAGGCATGCAGCTCACGCATGCTTGATGATCATTATCTACATTGATCACAAGTCATCGCAGCGTCGTGTAGGTAGGTTAACGCATGCTTAGAGCAGCTCCAATTCTGGCACGAACACATCCTTGGTTTCCTGGCCACACGCAAACACTACACAGAGACACGGATTTATTGCTGCGCGCACCTAACAGGCTAAACCTCCATTAATCTGGCATCGCATCCATTCTTGGTTTCTTACCAGCAGCAGCTCACCACGATCTATCTTTCTCTCGAGAAATTTTGTTTCTTGAAATGGCGATTGGTTGAGCGGTGACGGATGCGTGTTCTCCCCCCTGAAAACCTCCTTTGCCATTTAGTTGTACCAGCACTAAGTTAAAAATGCATACTCTATACAATTAAAGAATGTTCACTGACAGAGATGCACGGCGTCGGTTTTCCTCTTTTTCGTTGTGCAGGAAACATCATCTCCTTCACGGTGTTCCTGGCACCACTGTAAGTTACAACCTCGTATCGATCGCAGTAATATGATCTTTCACCGAGTGATCTGGCGCGTCTGACTGATCTTGATGCGCGCCATGGATTTGCTTGCTGCAGGGCGACCTTCAGGCAGGTGTTCACGAAGAAGACGACGGGCGGGTTCAGCTCGGTGCCGTACGTGGTGGCGCTCTTCAGCTGCGTGCTCTGGATCTTGTACGCGGAGATGAAGGGCCACTCCCGCCTGCTGCTCACCATCAACTCCTTCGGGTGCGGCATCGAGTTCATCTACATCGTCGCCTACCTCGTCTACGCGCCGCGCCGCGCCAGGCTCAGGACGCTCGCCTACTTCTTCCTCCTCGACGTCGCCGCCTTCGCGCTCGTCCTCGTCGTCACGTTCCGCGCCATCGCGCCGACACACCGCGTCAAGTTCCTCGGCAGCGTCTGCCTCGCCTTCTCCATGGCCGTCTTCGTCGCGCCACTCTCCGTCATCGTAAGCCTCTCTTCCATCTAGTCTTCGATCGTTTACGTCTTGGGCCACCCATGGCATTTGACATGGCATGTGTCCATGGATTTGCAGTTCAAGGTGATCAAGACCAAGAGCGTGGAGTTCATGCCCGTCAGCCTCTCCTTCTGCCTCGTCCTCAGCGCCGTCGCCTGGTTCTGCTACGGCTTCTTCACCCACGACCCATTCGTCATGGTACCTCTACTTACCACCATTGCCCGCTACCGATAGCTAGCTAGCTTCGTCTCTCTGACTCTGATCATGAATTGTATGCGCGCGTGCAGTACCCGAACGTGGGAGGGCTATTCTTCAGCTGCGCCCAGATGGGCCTCTACTTCTGGTATCGGAAACCCAGCAACGCCGTGCTGCCCACCACCACCGACGCCGGGGATGGCGGCGCCGCCCAGCACCAGGTGATCGAGCTGCCCGTGCACACCGTCGCCATCCTGTCCGTGGGCCCCGTCCCGGTCCTCGGCGTGCACAAGATCGAGGTCAGGGCGACCGAGCAGCCGACCGGCGACGTTGTCAACGTCAAGGCGGCAGAGATCGACAAGCCGGAGGTCATCGAGATCGTCGCCGCCGTGTGAGACAGAGACATGGACGCGACGCCAGCAACAGGTTATGACATGCAGATGGGGAACAGGAGAAGTGATGCTGTGGTTAATTACATCGCACTGCAGGGTGTGATCGTGTGGCTTGATTAGTTAATTATAATTGGAGTGTAGTAGTAGTACTGTGTGGTCGCTAGTTGATTGTCAAGTTCAGGTGTGTCCCTATCTGCAGGTTTGGTGGTAATAATAAGACGAGCTACTACTTATGCCATGTGTACTGGTCACGCTGATTGCAACATGGCAATATATTATTTAGTTAACTACAAGTCCTTTAACTAGTTAACTCCGTAGCTTAGATGTCTGTTACTACTACTTGTGTTTTACTAGCTCAACCAAACACCATTTCTTAGGGTATATTTGTACTGTTTCACAAAAGCGCCCAAAAGCGCAGTGGTTGATCGACCAACAACAATGTAATCTAGAACACCACAGCTGGCGCGATACATGGTACGGATTACAAGATTTAGTTCAGAGCGCATCCATCACGAAATCAGCTACTACTACTTGTGTTGTCCCATGTAGCATCTAGCTTGACGATGAAGAGCGCGTCATCACACACGGACGCTCCTGAGCAGATGAGGGCTCGAGAGTAGATAGCTGGCGCCATCAGCCATCATCAGGCCTGGCTGACGCCACCATATTCTTCGACGAGCTTCGTCACGAGTACCATAAGATCCACAAACGCACTGAAAGATGCTCGCAGAAACCGAGCCTCTACTGCTTCAAAGTGCCTGAAAGTTCACAGATGAGGCGATTTAATCATGGTTAGCTACACCTCATGGCGCAATGCAGAGGCAATTATTAGATGTAGATGTAGATTTAGTCACTGACACGAGAAGCTTGCCACCAGAAACAGTCATCTCCCTCCTGACCTTGTCTGGCTGCAACTGCAGTACAAAGACATCGAATGGAGATTCGACAAAAGTGCCATGAATAAGAAAACATGATGAGTTTATGAAGGCAGGGATCATCTTAAGAAGTAAAATGTGACTTCTTTACCTCCTTGTCCACAGCTAGTGTTTTGTAGACAATGGAGGCATGTTCCTCGGATCCATAATCTACTTCATAATCGCTGCGAAACAAAAAGTCAGTAGTGCGCTGCAAATTTCTTCAGGAACAACGAATAACAGATCCGAATTTGCGGATGGGCAGGAAGAGGAGATTTGAATCTGCAATTTATCTGTTACATTACTTCTGATGATACAGAACGGCGTGTATATACTGTTTGAGTTCTCAAATGAGCAACACTGTGAACGTAGCAGAGCACACGATCTGATATGGCAATTCAAAGATTTCTTAGTAAGGCTGCCTTGGTCGAAATAGTCACAACAAAATTTGCACACAAGTTTTCGGTAAATATTAGCATCTATTATTCAGGTATCCATACCAATATACCACTGGGTTCAAGTTTTGTCTGGTGTGGAGGGATATTAAGACTGCATTTGGTATTCAGAAACAAGCTAATTCAAACCTTAAAAAAAAACTAGTGTTGATCATAGGTTTGGTAACTGGGTAGGATGGTCCCTAAACAGCTTAGATCATCGGTTTTCGTGGGAGCATCAGGTGCTTGTAGAACTATTTGGCTATCTAGGAATGATGTGACGTCCGGTCGCTAAGTCATTAACCATCCAAATCAGATTTTATTTCGATACTAATAATGGTTGCAGCAATGGTGGCTTCAGAAACAGGGCCCGAGGGAACTGATGTCTTTTGGGAGCAAGATGGTGGCCCAGTGGCGTCTGAATCTACACTAGTTCGAATCTTCTCACTATTTAGCTCTATAGATTCCATGTTTTTTGAATGGTCACCGGGGGGGAGAGATTCCCCACCTGAATTTTTACTGACCGGGGGGGAGAGATTCCATTCTATAGATTCCATGTTTTTTGAATGTTTACAGAGTGGGTTAGGAGCAGAGAGAGAACAGCGGGATTACAGAGATTATACATAGCAATAGCACGTTTTAGACAGCTAACAAAGCTGTCAGCATCATCGCGGAGGTGCTGTGGAACCCTTTCCTTCCAGAGCACGGCATCGTCGAGGCCCATGCCGATGAGGCGGCGAAGACACGGGCGATCACCATGGAAAATGGACGCCATTCCCGTGCTTCCAAATGCTCCAGCAGCACAGCAGGGTGAACGTTGATGCAGTTTCGCCGGCAATCACGCCGGGAAGCTTGTGCAACAGACGCATGCTCTCCTGGGCATCAAAGGGACCACAGACCGCGTTCCAGAAGCGGCGGACGAAGGGGCAGCCGAGGATGATGTGTGAAGCGCTCTCCTTCGCAGCAGAGCAGATCGGGCAGATATTTTCCACGGGCTGGATGATCTTTTTCTTGAGGAATGCAGCACGACACTGAATTCGTGACTGAACCAACAGCCAGCCGAGGAACTTGACTCTGGATGGCGCAAAACTGTCCCAGATAAAAGAAGCAAAGGGAGCCTCAACCCCGCCAAAGGAGCAGAGAGTGTAGAGTTCAGCAACGCAGAGTTCGCCGGTCCGTTTGCGGCATCTGAATAGCGCACGCGTGTCCACCGCGTCGCTGAGACGGACAGAGGTGAGAAAGGCTTCAACAACGATCAGCTCGCGCTCGCCCATCGTGATGAGACGTGGAACCAGGGTCGCACGCAGCCCAGAGCCCAGCACCGAGGCAACCGATGCATCCTGCTTGATGATGTGCAAGAAGAGAGCCGGGACGCGGTGGTAGAGGGCGCCGCCACCGAGCCAATCATCGAACCAAAAGCTGGTGCGCTCTCCATTGCCCAGGGTGATTGCTGAGAGAGAGCGCTACAGGGCATGAGGCCAACAAGCTTCTCCCAGTGAGGGCCAGCGATTGGGCGCCTGCCAGCAGCCACCGGGCCTCTGATTGGGCCCCAAGCCCAGCTCGCCCGGGGGGTGTCAGGCGACGAGCGCAGCCGATGCAGCAGCTTAACCTGGAACACATGTTCTGCGTTGACAGACACCGGATGCCCAGGCCACCTTCTTTCTTCAGGCGACAGACCTGATCAAAGGCGACGAGGCATTTGGCACCGGAGGCGTGACCTCAACATTTCAAAGGAAAGCCCTGCAGAGGGCGTCGATCGCGCGCGTAAGAGCGGGGGGAAGCTCGATCGACAGCCCCCATGGCATATAACTACAGATTCCATGTCAACGCTCAGTTCACAAACTATCACCGACTCAGGTGATCTAATTGGTGATGGCTCTATCATAGACCATCCATGACCGTAGCAGACGTCCGTGCCATTTATGCTCAAAATGCTCGAACTTCTAAAGGCACATGATGTGTAAAACTAGGAAACTGGATCAGGTGAGCGTATTCTCAATTTACCGCTGTATTTTCCGCCTATAACTACAGCCAGCTACTATCAGGCAATGCATCACACACCATGCGTGCAAGGTGAGTAGTAAAGTAGTAATACAGAGGCCAGCACTCAGCAAGCTACTATCAGGCAATGCATCAAACACCACGCGTGCAAGGTGAGTAGTAAACTAGATATACAGAGGCCAGCACTCAGCAAGCTACAGATTTTACTGCACAAGAAGCTACGAAGCCCACGAACTGAGTACAGCCGTCTTCACCACAGCCACAGGTACGAGTAGACAGGGAGAGGGAATTTGGGGGGGGGGGGGGGGGGGGGGGGCAGTCACCAGTTCACCACTCACCATGTAAAGCCCCACCCGGAGGAAGAGGCCGTGCCCGCCGCATCAGCCATCACGGCCGCGAGCTCCGTGCGCCGGTCGCTGGTCATGGGCGAGTCGCGCGAGACCGATCTAGGAGCCGGATGTCTCCGTCGCCGCGCCGCCGGGGTGTCGTGTCGCGAGCGCCGGAGCGAAGTGCGGCCGACGACTCTGTTCGATTTGGTCCGGGAACGGTATGCTCTGCAAAAGACGCAGAATTGAAGTTCGGTCAGCCGTTGGATCCACCGTTGTATGGCTAGGATTGATGCTGCCGAGAGAAATGTGTGTATTTTATTTTCCGTCAAATTAGATGGGCATCAGAACCTCAGCAGTGTTAGAATTGTATTTAGATTCTAACAAAACTGTCATTGTATCACGTGTACAACACTCAGCCTGAGAACGGGGCCAAATTCACCCCAAACCCACTCCACACCACAAGAAGTTAATATAATCGCGTACCCACACCAGACCAATTCATTTTCGTGCTAATCCAAACCGCCCCGCACCAAAGGATTAATTCACCCGCACCCGCACCGCACCATGTGAAGAATTCGGTTTAAGCATGCGGGTTCACCCCGTGGGTTCCACGTGCTGGTCTACGCTGCTCTGCCTTGCTGTTTTTCCTGCATGCACGCTGTTTGCTATACAGACTAGTTCAACCCAATCGACAGGTGTGAGTTAAACCCATGGGCTCTGCCCATTTCATTCATTTCTGCGCGTGTCCAAACCACACCACTCCAGCCCGCATTTTTGCTTAACCCGCACCGCTCCGAACCACTTCTCTGCAACATCCATTTCAGCCCAGGCCGAACGTGGCCGTAACAAAACCCGCACCAAATAATCCATGTCTACCCGCACCGTTCTCAGGTCTATACAACACGATACACGATTGCAATTGTATCGGTCTTGCATATATAAGTGGAGCACGGGCGGGGCTTTAGACCCACGCACCAAAACCCTAAATTACTTTTCAATCTTGGTCCAAACCTTATTTCATAGAGTTCGAAGAAACAACCCTCGGTACTCGAGTGTTGCTGAAGCTATATGGGTAGACTCACCACTCAAGGAGCTTGGTGTGACTCGACAGCGTACCCCCATATTGTGGTGTGATAATCTTAAGGCTACATACCTGACGGTGAATCCAGTTTTTTATGCTCGAATCAAGCACATTGAGATTGATTTCCATTTTGTGCGAGAACGAGTAGCTGCCGGTGACTTAGATGTCAGGTTCATCTCCACTCATGACCAGCTAGCTAATGTATTAACTAAACCAGAGACGCGACAGATGTTAGATAGATTTAAGTCCAACCTCAACCTTGTATGTACCGGTTTAGATTTGGGGGGGGTAGAATTGTATTTAGACTAACATATTTATCATTGTATCACATGTACAACACGTACACCATTATAATTGTATCGGTCTTGCATATATAAGTGGAGCACCGGCGGGGCTTTAGACCCACGCACCAAAACTCTAAATCACTTTTCAATCTAGCAGAAGTGAAAACCAGCGGCTGTGTATTTTTGTAAATAAAAAAGAGTAAGTGTTGTTTTGAGAAAATGCCAGTAAATATCTCTTGCTCTTGAAAATACTTGGGGAAAATATCGGGAACTAGTTGTAGAACTAGGCTGAAGCTTCTCTGAGTGTCCCTAGACCCTAGGCTATTGGGTGACCGGCTAGATTGGACTATCATTCAGGACAGTATCGAACTCGAACCGTGGATGTTCCTGCCGAATGACGGATTCGGTCTCTCAGTACTATCGAGACGTGTCGAAACTAAAAATGATTCAAGCATGAAGAAAAGGAAGGTTTGTAGCCACAAAATTGGATTTCAAGCACACGTTGTGTTTCCGTAGTTCAGATTCATCCAACTAAACTGTAGCTACTAAAAGTGACGACCAAATCTACCATTAATAAGTAGACGGAAAAAAAAGCGCCAACATCGTGCTCGGGCAAAGATCAAGCTGGGTAGTCTCGTCCTTCATAGGGTAGAATGCTTCTTTTTTTTTTACACAATTCATAAGGTAGAATGCTAGTTCAACAAATGCTTCCATTGTCTCATATTTCTATTTCTTTTCACATCTTTTCCATTTTTTCTTTTACCCTCTCATTAATTCATGCTTTTTACTATCATCTATTTTATGAAATAAACCGGTGCCACCTACATGTCAAAGTAGATAGGGCTGGCCCATAGGTCGGGTGACTGCCCCATGACTTGATAGGAATAGAAGAATACTAACCACTACTACTATTACCCGTTACACCCGGTATACAATTGTTGAATGTATTAAAATAAATAAAACTCACAATATTTAGGATAATATCAACACCATGGATTGTACACCATATAGGGGCAAACAAATCAGATCGGTGATGATGTGCTAGGTCGTACTAAAATCTATGCCAACTAGATTTTCATGTTCAGCCTTGCGTGCGAGAATATAAACGTAGTAGAATCCATATGATCATTGGTGATAACTATAAGCAATGTTATTAGCATAAAATGTAGCACTCACAAGTTCTCAATTTATTAATGAGACAATTGTAACTTATAAGACGCATTATACCAATAAACTAAGAGTAAAGGATCATGCCAATGCTTTAATTTATTCTCTAGAAACTTCAGTAATATGATTACCCAGTCATATACTAGACACCACTATTAATATATTTTTAGGTCTTATTATTCAGAGATTCTTAAGACAAATATGTATATACTACATAAGTTATGAAATTGTTGAAAAATCAAGGAAATTTTGTTATAAAATATAATTTAAAAGTACCACAATAAAGATTATATGAAGTTACTAATTACAACGGTATAACAAGGCATATTACAACCATTATTACGGGCTATAGCAAATAGAGCCAATCCTCCAAATCAGCTATACCCCCTGATACCGTGGAAATTGTACATGGATTCCATTTAGTTGCGCCTTGTTCAAACCGCTATAGCCTGCAATTTAAATCATGATTACAACTAACATAGCAACATTTAATTGTGCAAAGTAAATAATAGAAAATTCATACTTGTTAATATGTAGTATGCAGACAGTCATTCCTAAAATGTATATAAGTTTAGTACAAAATATAAGAATTTTAGTTTGCCCCTGTCTAATTTGTGCTTGGACTGGACCTTGAAATAGAGTGTGATGATGAAGTTGTTCTGTTGAAGATGAAATGGTAGATGTAAGAAAATAATATTATTTATGTAAGCGTGAGTTCCGTGTGATATAGATTAGGAAATTATTATGCACGGCTGGCACGAGATGGGCGGAGGGGGTCTGAATTAGGACGGCCCAGAGCCTGTACAACACTAGACTCGCTAGCTAACAGCCAGGATCGTGACCCTAGCGTTTGTGCTAAGCGTCCATTGTAGATGACCTTAGAGGTCATGAGTGGAGCAACGGATCACATTGTTAGACTACACCGGGTAGCATTTACATATGAATCCATGGCAGCGATATATATGCACCGATCAAATTTAGAGGGTACGGAGTTAGTGGATCTCTCACAATGCATCAAGAATTAAACCTTCAGCTTCTCTTTATCGATCCGGCCTACATAAGGCAAACCATAGTAGTACCATAAACAGTGATCCCCCATTCACCAACACGTGTGTCTAGTCCAAGAGACTCACCGAGAGATCGATCAGCTCTAACAGCTAAACAAATGGGCACCAACAAGTGCCGAAAACCTCACTAAAACCTTCTAAAGAATATCTCTTCTTTTTTTGCAAACGACCTTCTAAAGACTATCTGCATCTATGTGTGGCTATCTAAAGATCTAATTCAGCTCCAGGAACTCCTTGATGGGGTCTTCCAATTGCTCCATAACAGTCTCCCATCCAGCTTGAGTGGGGTGCATGTCATCCCAGTAGAAGTACTTGTCGGCATTCTCGCAGAGATAGTAGCGGAAATCAGAGTCCGAGTCGCCCATCTGCCCACAGTACCCCTTTGGATCCATGCTCTCGCAGCACGGCGCCAACTTCTCGTCGAAGAAGCTTGACACCTCCGTGTTTTCACCTGCACATACACACATCAAACCAAAAGGTGCATTGTTACTATGTGAATTTCAATCTAGCACACGATAACAAAGCTAGCTAGCAACGTGCATTGTTTTGTACTATACTGTACCGTTGGTGGGGTTGACAATGTTGGTGAAGGCAGTGTTGAGGTCAATAATGTGCACGTCATCCATCTCCCTGAGCAGCTTCTTCAGGTCGTCGTTGTGGGTCTTCGCGTAGTGGTTGCCTCTGTGGTCGCACCTGGCGAAGCTGTTCGTCGTGGTCCGCAGCGGCGAGCACCCCATAGGCGGGAGGTTGTTCACCAGGACCTTGGCCACCCCCATCTCCTGCAGCCGCTGCACACTGGCCACGATCCCGCTCGTCACGTTCCTGATGAGATCATGGACGTCGCCGTCCGCGCCTTGGTGGACGGACGCGTAGTCGTTGCCGGAGACGGCGATGAGGGCGACCGAGTGCCTGAGGCGCTTCCTCGGGATGGCCCCGTCCACGATGAGGGACTCGAAGGTGTCCACCTGGTGGCCGAGGGTGTGCGCCTTGCTGGGCACCTTGAACACTCCGGCGCCGCCGACGGCGAAGGTCATGCCGGCCTTGTCGCAGGTGCCCTTCTCCGTGAGCATGTACGCCGGAGGCGCTAGGTCCAGCCCCATGATATTTGCTGCGAGCATGTCAACAGTTATAGGATGCACACTTCTTGGATTAAGAAAATAGAAGTAGCTAGCTCGATAAGAAACCATTGATATATGACGTACCGACGAGATCGGACTGGACCATGTAGTTGGAGAAGCGGCCGGTGGGGTGGCGGCGGCCGTCGGTGAAGGAGCCGTAAGGGAAGAACCATTGGCGAGTCTCCCGGGTAACCTGGGCCGTGCCCAGGACGAGATCCGGCTGCGGCTGCGGGGTGTTGCCGTTGTCGCCGAAGGAGTCGCCGAAGACGAACATGTGGTGGTACTCCGGACGATCGTCGGGATTTCGCCGGCTCTCCACATGAGCAGCTGCATGCATTACCATATATATGGTGAGATCGATCCATGGATTAGAGTGAGACAAGATGTGTATAGCGAGCAAAAGAGCTGCATGCGTAGGGGGGAGAGGAACAGACACGCACCATTGAGCCCGAGGAGGAGGACGCAGAGGACCGGAAGGATCGCCGTGAACTTCATGGTGGTCCGCCTGGGAGGGAGCGGACGGGGGTCGCAGAGGAGGCGAGTTGCAAAAGCGTTTGCTGCGTCTGGTATTTATAGGATGGCTACCGACCTACCGTACCGTAGCATGCCTGGAGATGCACGGCCGACGGGCGTGACTCGTGAATGGCAAGGACTCGTGTATCTCTGGTCGACCAGCCGAACAACAAACCACCATCGCCGCATGTCCTCGTTGTGACGCTGGACTCCATCCCCTGCCTCCGTCGCCATACTGGACTCCATCCCTGCGTCCTCATTCTGGACTAGAGCTTGCTAATGTTTTAATAAATCTAATAAAGCCTTGTGTTCATTGTGGATTTATAAAATAGACACCGCAGTCCTCACAATTTGATACTTTGTCCATTTAAAAAGTATAGGTGTAATTCCGTGCACAACAAACAAAAATCTGCATCTGTTTAAACCGAAAACTTGTTGATTCACACTTAATCAGAAAACGTACGAAAACAGGCACAAAAGTACTCGTGCTTTAAAAAAACTTGATAGTCGGCAACAACACATGGGTCCTCAGGCATTCTCCCAACAGAATAACTCTCTTCAGCAAACTTGCCATAACGACGGTGAGAAACGATGCTCATTCTGGAATAAAGGTTCATGTTCATGTAAGGATTGGTTTACAAGATTGTACCATCTTAACAGCTACTGATGACACGATTCTCAAGGGGCACCGCAACATCAGGTGACCCGTATGAGCAGAACCACCATGACAAACATGCAGGTCATCATAAAGATGAGCAGCCACTGGAAGCAGGTTGTCTTGGAGGCCAGCGAGTAGACCTCCGAGGCTCGCGCCGTTGCACGCCCCGTGCTCGCCAAGCTATGCTCCACGGCTCTCTCAGTGGAATCAAGGATCTGCATCAGCAGATCACCAGCATGTGAGCATTCTCAGTAAACATCCGGCAGGAAGGGAACTTCATCCACATGCCAATGCAACAGAATAATCTACCTTCTCGGTGTCTTTCACGGATTGGTTCATCAACATGCTACTTTCCTTCAGCTGGCGTGCTAAGTCGACCATTTCGTCCGTCAGATCTTCTTGCAACTTCCTGTGCAGTTAGGAGATTCAACACAGTAAGAGGATAGTCAGTATATATTTATTTGTTCATCGTCTACAACTCTGAAGTTCCACGCTTTAGTCTTACAGCATCAAAACAAAGTTGTAATAACCAACCATAGAACTTATGATAGCTCTCACTTTGATAACAGCAAAATCGGTGAGATCAGTCAAAATAATGGATCGGTTATGGTAGCTCTCACTATGATAGCTCTCACTTATGGTTGCTCATGTGGATAAGAATAATGAGAGCATTATGCCAGAGACTTAGGTCCAAAAGAAACTTTGCAAACAAAGGGGCCATACCTATGCTTCTCAATGTGAGCCTGAGCTTCTGCATCCAACTTAATAGGTGCTCCAGTGTCTCTTTCTTTCCTTTCATGGCTGCTTGGTCCAACCTCCACGTGAGCCCTGTTTAGTTGCGTCAATTAGTTCATTAGTTGTAACTGTAAGAAAAGGAACCAAATAAAAAGGACCAGATTTATAACTTACGTTGATCTCCTTCGCAATCCTGATGACAAGGATATTGGACTTCCGACCTTTTCTCTTTCATAAGAGCTTTCTTCTTCTCTGCTCTCATCAACCGGATTTTCATCTTCTTGCTGCATCAAACAAGTTGGTAATTTAAGTGTATACAGAAACAACAATTATAGGAATTATAATGGTGTGCACCGATCTGAAAAATCAGTACAAAAGAGTCTGAGGACATCATATGTCGTGGACTTGTGGTCATATTGAGTTCTACAGGGCATGGGTAGAGGAATTCAACATATCAAATATGAATAAGAATCAACATCACAAACACATACCACTGGAGCAGCGAGCGTGGCAGCAAGCGCTTCAATCTTTTCTGAATACTCACTGAGTTTAGCTTTTGAAACACTGAATCAAGAAAAAAGGTCATGTATGAGCATGTTGCAGTGATCATGGGAAAATACTTGTAAACAAAAAAAGGTAACTTGTGTTGCTCCATACACTAACACTACTATGGTCACTGAATCAGCTATTAACCTATCTTCACAGATATATTGTCCGCATTCTTCATGAACAGCTTGATAAATTTTTATTTTATATGAAACAGAGGCAAATGTATTTTTAACAGCTTGCCAGTAAATCCAAAAGAAAAATTATCCAGATATGTGTGTCTTCATTGACTGGAGAATCATGGATCCTTTTGTATTAAAAAAGGGTATGTCTGGTTTGGAAACCATTCAGTGTACAATCATGAAAATTTCAAATATGCAAGGTAAAAACTACACGGTTCGGTCATGAGTTCCTATCTAGTTTTGGACCCACTCCTATAACAGTATACAAAAGAATTCAGGTTGATCATGCACCCCAATATATCAGTATTTGAAAATTGAAATGCTGAAACACACGATCAATCAAAGCAAACTGTATTTCAATAATAAGCAACCATTAATCCTTCACCACTTCTAGACTTTACCTTGATACAAAATATAAAAAATGGATGGTCATTATGACAGATGCATTAGCACGATTTAATGACTGGTACCTTGACAGGACACACTAAACTCATGAAATAGGAGCTAGAGATGAGGTTCACATATAAAATTTTATATTAGCCAAAGACTTTGATGATTGGGATCTTGTAATATACCAGCAGTGTTTCTTTCTAAAACTATGAATCCTCCACAAATGTTAGCTGCAACACTGATTGCAGGCTGTTACCACCATCAACATATTAATTCCCCAAAAGCACAAATAATATACCATCAGAGAACATAGAAACCCATGAGTACCTTGATGTCCCTTCCGGTGTAATTTCTGCTCCAAGCTGCTCCAACAGCTCCCTTGCTGTGGTTATGTACTGCACATTGGAGGCTGTCAGCGCCAGTACATAATCCAGCCAAAATGCAAAGATTAACGGGGATATTTGTTAGCAAGCAAGCATATTCCATCACTGAATTTCCTTTATATTTGTTTAACAACAACAAAAACATCCTCATGGGGTATACATCCTCTCTTCCATCTAAGTAAGTTGCAGAGCAATGTCTGCTCAGACGCTAAACAGAAATGGAGAGTCATTGAGTAAATCCAATAAGATTAGAGGAGCTACGCATACATGGACAAGCTTAGCCTGATTCTGCTGCCGAGGAGCCGACTCGAGCAGCCTTCTCAAGTTCACCTCCACCTTGCTGAACACCATGATCAAGATGACGAGCACCTACCAAACCATTCAAAACGGGGCTTGATTTCATAATTTACTACGAACAACAGTTAATGATCCAACAAGGTACATAAGAAAACATGCTGGAACACTATGATAGAATGGGGACACAAAGGTTAGTAACAAATCAAACCAATGATTTGGTTGATCCAGGCCTCCTATAACCACATCATCGACAGTAGTAGACGAACCTAAACCTTCGAAATTGCATTTCTATAGTATGATATCGATGAGAAAAACAGGGATCAAATAAAAGCTCTAAGATACTAAAATTGCCAAACTGGGGAAATCAAATAGACAGGCCAGACTGCTGCTTGATGGGAATTGGGGTCCGAGTTTGGGGAAAATCACCTGCTGATAGCAAGCGGACAGACGAGCCGGCGCGGAACGCTTCAACGAGATCGACCAGCAGGGCGCTTTCGGACTCGCGGCACCGCAGCGGAGGGTAGAGGAGGCCAAGCGGGGACCGGCGGGGGGCTGCAGCAGTCCAGCAGAGGTGGGCGCGGCACCGGGTGACGCGGCGGCGCAGTGTAGGCGGCGGCGGGGGGCGCGCGGACGCGCTAGGCCAGCGCGGCAGAGGCGCGGGCCTGCGGCACGGCGCCGGTGAGCCTGGGAGGACGGCCGGTCGCCGGAGTCTGATCTCCTAGCACGGTATGTTTGGTTACTGGTGCTTACCGATCTGGGTGTTTTTTTTAGAGAGAGAGAGAGAGAATTTTTTTTTTTAGATAGAGAGAGAGAATTGACAACACCCTGAAGAGTGAAGCCTGAAGGCCTGAACACTAGCTATTCGATAGGAGTGACATACAACTAAACCTCTACAAGTAGTAATTAGCAACAGAAATTCTAGAAAGCAATTCATGCTAACGTGTGAATCTGCGATGTGCAAATTGAAAGACCATGTGTACACAGTCAACACATACTTCGCCTTCGTGTTACACGAACACGAACAGGATACCACAGGAGTCACGAATTAACTGGATTACAGGAAGGCATGGAAAGGTAAATGTTATCTGAACTGTAAGCTCATTGATCAAATTCCAATGGTATACAGGTGTGTTGATGTCAATGTAAACTTTCAGTCCAGCTCTTTTTTGTTGGAGAAGCGGCGGCCGTCGGTGAAGGAGCCGTAAGAGCATCTCCACCCGGCTGATCCAAACCGACACCGCCGTGTTCAAACATGTTCGTACCGATAAATAGTAGGAAAAGGCATCCAGCGGTCTGACCCAAACAGACAGACGGGGGAGAATCGACCTATTCCCGGTCCAAATGTGGGAGTGAACTGGGTCAGCGCGGACAGGCGAGCGATCCGCGCACGTATCCGCACGCGCCTTTTGGTGTCCTCCCCATGCTCACTTGGCAGACACCAGCGTTGACCCATCTTCACCAATATGGGTATTGGCTAGTCTGCCGCCGCCGCTTCGGCCCCATCCCGTGCGTCGTCAGCATGCATTGATGCAGCGTCTGGCCGTCTCCGTCGGCCATCAATGCCCGACGCCTCGATGACAGCGCTGAGCGGCTAGCGGCCTTGGCCTATATAAGCTAGGTCATGGCACACTGTTGCCACAGACCTAGCTACCATAGCCTCCATGATCGGACGTTGGCCTTTTAGAGGAAGACCAACACGACCACGGGGCCTCGGGATTGGCGCCCGAGGCTCGTCGGTATATGCCGCCGCCGCCTCTCCCACGCACGGCGTCGACGGCACCGGCAGCTTCACCTCGGGCTCCTCCGCGCCGGAGCGCGTACAGGCCGCCACACGATCGCGTCTACGTTCGTGTTCGCTAGGCGCGTAGGCTGCGCGGCCAGCCGGTGTCGTGGCCGGACGTGAACCTGTCGGCGCGGTAGCACCTCAATAGCCGCCACGTGCCGATTCCGCTGGTCCCGCGGGAAGGGGCGGAACGTGTCTGCAAGATAAGTCGGCGGTGAGCGCTCCTACCTATGCACCTGCGGCGCAACCCCGACTTTGCCATCACGTCACCGAACTGGGACACTTTCGCGGTGTGGGAATGGCGCCCAGACCGGCGCGCCGGCTACCTCGGCGACGCCGACTGGGGCCGGGATTGGACGCCGCCAGCGTCCTCGGACGACGAGGACGAGGACGGGGACAGGGACGGGGAGGACGACAACGAAGGCGAGGGAGGCGTCGGCGTCCAGGCCCAGCAGCCTCCTCATGTCACCGGCGAGGTCTCCGGCCAGATATAAAACGGTTGGGTGGTCCGCGACGACTCGGATGACATGGTCAACCACGTCGTGTACCACTTCCAGGCGGCCGACCTTGGCCTGCCGTTCGTCATGCCGCCCGAGCTCATCGAGGAGGAGGAGCTCACGGTGGCCGTCCTCATCAGCGTCGAGGAGGAGAAGAGGGCCTTCCCCTGCATCGAGGACGCCCTCGCCCTCTCCGTGGCGCCGCCCTCGCCCTCTGGGCCACCGCCGCGAATCCGAAATACTAGGAGTCAAACCCTCAACAGTTCGTACTAGAAAACGAATCCGAAATACAAGTTCAAGGGCGGTTATACCTCATTTTTGCAGGTTGGTGGGTGTATTTGCACATCCAGAACAAGTTCTTGGGCCGTTGCACCCCATTTTGCAAGTTTCTCATGCTATTTGCACATTCAGGTTAAGTTCGTGGATGTCATATGTATTTATCTCTTTGTTTTCCTCTCCAAAACTCATTGAGACAAATTCGTGTGGTTTCTCAATCTTGTATAGTTGAAGAGGACATGTCACTCTAACTATGTGTTTTCATTCATGTGTTTTAGAAACAGTACGGATCAAAGAGGCCTTATCCGGCATGTAGGGGACTGAATGCAAAATCTTCTGAACATATGGTTGATGGCGGTGCTTTGCTTTAGCATTTTGATTGCGCGATTAATAAGTAATGATCGACGCCTTGACACTCTTACTTTTTGTAGTAAGTGACAACGTTTTTTTTCAGTGCTTAAGAGTGGCAGCGCAGCAAGACCAACTATACTGCATTTAGCACATAACCATGACCCTGGGCGATGCTGCGCACAATAACCATGACCGTGGGCGATGCTGCTAGCACATAACCAACGTTTTTTTTTTGCGGATAATACTTCTTTTAAAAGAGGTCAAAGATATGTTTTACCAATCAATTAGATAAGGAGAGAAAAAATGCCCAGTTAATCAACAAAAAACACAGCAAAAACCGATCCAACAAGGCCACATGCTGACTATTCCCAAAGAATGGAACTCCACTGCTGCTGCCGATGATACATGGTCTTTTAGATTCATATACATGCAATCGCAGTTGTTTCATGTGGGTTCATATCATCGGCGTAAGCTGCACCAGAAACAGATGCCACGTAGGGACGAGACACAAAAATGGAATCAGGTACATTACAAAAGCGAACGAAGACCAAAAAAAAAAAAAAAGATGAGGGGAGAGAAGGGGATCCGTGGTACTCCAGCAAATTTTGAACGGTGGAAGAAATTCTACATTTGCCTGACTGACCAATCAATGCCAAATTGACTAGTGGAACCAAAGGATTATACAGTCAACTATAAGGGACTATATCTCCCACCAATATTAACACCCCAGGTATCGCACATGAAGAACTCCGGCGCTGAAGCTCAACAAAAGGAGGTTCGATGTACCGACGGACCAACCCATAACCATGTACAGCAAAACGTGAAATGAATGTGGAAGAATCGCAACCTCAGTGCATCCGCCATCTCCCAATGCTAGCAACCCAAAGCCGCGGTGCCTTCTTTTGGAGCAACAGGGGCGTCTCCTTTTGGACTAACCGGAACAGCGCCTTCCTTCAGAACAATAGAGATGCCACCTTCTTTTAGCGCAATGCCCGCTTCTTTTAGAGCAACAGGAACGCCGGTTTCTTTTGGGGCAACAGGGACACCCACAGTGACACGAAGGATTGCTTGGGCGCTTAGTTTGGAAAGCTTAGATTGGCAGAAAGCCTCCCAGGATTCAGCTTCTGGTGAGGTAGCAGGCGTGCTGTCACCTTCGCCTGAACTTGAGGCTTGAGACTTCTCGTAGAATTCTTGTAGCTCCAGTGACAGCTTACGAGCAGCCTCCCTTGATTCAGGAAGCTGGTCACTCAGCTGGGTTGCTGCGACCTGGATGAGCTTATCCATTCCATATTCTTTGATTCCCTCAACACCCTGGATAGAAGAAAAATGTTACTGTTGTAGAGCAACTGGGGCATTGTATCCCCCATATTTAGAACAGCGACCAAGAGTGGTTAGTACTGCAGACCCCTACCACCTAATAATTTATATGATCAATGTCCACTGAATAGTGGCCCATTGTATCCCCCATATTTAGAACAGCGACCAAGAGTGGTTAGTACTGCAGACCCCTACCACCTAATAATTATCAATCTCCACTGAATAGTGGCCCTACTGAAAATGACTACAAAACAGTGAAACTCTTTAACATACAGACTACAGCTAAACATACATTTGTCACTAATGTTCTGAACATATCAAAGTTCTACCATGTGCACTATATCATCTGAGCTAAATTCCAACTTCATAATATGGCACAGAAAATTCAAACAAAGTATTAGCACATGTAAATCAACTACATGGTTCTGGAAGACGTTGAACGGAAATCTATGATTCTTATGAAGCAAAGCCCCACTAACTGCAATTATGATTGTCTATCGCTTCATGCAAGTTAGCCACATCATTAGCTTATTCAGAAATCAGACTGTTGATTTCATCTAATCTATAGCTTAAATTAATTTGCATGCAACATTAATTACATACATTTTAAACCTTGACAACCTTTATTTGGCATCAAATATACAACCATTCTATATCTATTAAACTTATCCTTATGACTACCTTGAATAATTGAATCGGGTGCATTCCTGTAATCCTATTACACACCTTCATATTTTAACGTATTATACTTTTTCATTTACAAAATAAAGTAGAGTACCAAAAGAGATTCTCGCTGCAACGCGTGGAATATCCTCTAGTTCTAACTAATCCCATGGACGGGAAGAAAAGCAAAAGGAAGTAAAATATCCACATGTGTGACTTTATCTAGCTGAGCAGTAGGAGCATCAGAAAAATTTACTAGGTGGTGTAACTAGGCCCATGGACAGGAAGAAGAGAAAAGGAATTAAAAATATCCACATGTACGACTTTATCTAGCTGAGCAGTAGGGGCATCAGAAAATTTTACTAAGTGGTATATTTAATTAATCCTTTGGCCTCTCTAAGAATCACTTGGAGACAGTCCAACAATAACTGGGACAAAGAAAATTGTGGTCTCAGATAAATTTTCAGGTGAGAGTTCACTTACAAGGCGTGGTACACTGTTGCTGAAACAAACCGATGCTTTTGCTCGAATCCGTGGATTCCTGTTCTTGAGGTAGGGCTGCATTTTCGGTAACAATACAGAAGGGGAGATCCAGCTCGTCATTGACATAAGGGCTGCCTCAGCAGCTTCACAAACGAAGCGCTTGTCTTGTGAAGATTTCAGAAATAGCGGCATCAGCTGTGAACACACATGACACGCATGATGTTTTGAGAGACTTCATAGTTAGTACATGAAATCATCGTACGAAAACTAAACAAGTGCAGCCGTGAACATCATATTCCACGAAAGAGAAGAAACGCACCAGCAGGTCAACTGAGTCAACCATTAGTTCACCATATGCCTTAAAGATGTCAGCGCAGGTCATAAGTGCAGTTTTACATAGAGCACTCCTTGGATTCTTAACAGATTTCACAATAAGAGGAACTAGAGGCTCCCTGGAATTTGCATTTATATCACACAGTCAATATAAGAGATGTAATCTAGTTTCATATCATTATTAGATAGAGAAATGATGTTAACACAATTGATCTAACAGTTGTAATGTAGTTTTATAGCATTGTGAATGGACAAATGAATCGGAAGCTGACAAAAGTTACACCCAAAACAAGGAAACAACTTACAGCAGCTCCTGCAACCTTTCCTTGTGGTATATTGCCAGCTGTCGAACATTATTAAGAGCTTCACATGTCTTGATCCAATCCTTTGATTCCAACCTTGCAAGTAAAGTCTGTAGAAAACAAGAAATGGATAATCTTAGGGCAGAGAGATTTTCTTAACTGTTAAGTACCAACAGCAAATCATGGATATGACAAACAGCTAGTGGCGTACATTAAGGCTTGTGTCAACATCCGGGAGATCTGTGAGATTCTCAGAATCAATATACTCGACATCTACAACTGCAGCATCACATCCATTGTTCACATCAGGTAGAGCCTTTTCTTCCTTCTTGACACATGCATTACCATTTAACACAGGCTTAGTATTGCAGGGTTCCACAGAACTGTCTTTGCTTTTCTCCAGCTCAACTGGTTGAGCTGACTTGAGATCTTGCGATGCACTATCTGACATATTCGCAACCTGCATTGATTGCCCAAAACAGGGATAATAAGAATAAAACGAATATACTGCAGCTTGTCCTAGCAATTACATAGAACAATAGTGGGGTATCTCTGATAACTGTGTGGAGCGTTTTTCATAACGTATGGGCAGACAATAATAAGACATTCCATCAAAGACCAATATGACAATGCAACTATCCAAAGCAACAAAAACTAGTGCAACTGGTTTACACTAAATTAAGTTTCACCAAAGCTAGTCAACCCATGAAAGATGAAACCGATTCCACTACACTCTGGGCAGTGGGGAGCACTACTTAAGACCTATAGCAAACGCAAAATAGCTAGAAGCACCGCCACACTGGAACTGAATGTGAACTGGATCACTGACTTGCTGCAGCCAGCTCAAAACAACCGAAGCATCACCAAGCTCGGAAGTAGCAGCACCCGGATTTGCCGATCCTATCTATCCCATCGACGACCTAATATGGGATAACTGTGTGGAGCGTTTTTTCCGTAAAGTACAGGCAGACAATAATAGTAAGATATTCCACTGAACAAGAATATGAAGAATGCAACTATCCAAAGCAACAAAAACTAGTGCAAATGGTTTACACTAAATTAAGTTTCACCAAAGGTAGTCGACCCATGAAAGATGAAAATCGATTCCACTACAGTTTGGGCAGTGGGAGCTCTACGTAAGACCTATAGCAAGCGCAAAATAGCTAGAAGCACCGCTACACTGGAACTGAATGTGAACTGGATCACTGACTTGGTACAGCCAACTCAACAACCGAAGCATCACCAAGCGTAAAAACTAGCAGCGCCGGATTTCACCGACCCATGGAACGACTAGCGCGATCCCATCCACGGCCTAAGATTCAACCTACCACATCGAAACCGCTAGTTCGCACCAAATTCCGAGCGACAGATAGATCTCTCCAGCCCCGCCGCCGCTCCCCAGCCGTTACAGGAGCGGGGCGCAGAAGCAGCAACCCCCGCCATTTCGTCGCCAAATTCGGCGAGATCTAACTCCGAAAATCCCTAGAACAATGCTGGGGAAATAGATACGAAAGGGCGCCGCGCGGGGAGGCCAGATCCGACGGGCAAATGCCGCTGCGGGGAGAGATCGCCAGGAGGGGGAGGGTCTACCTCGGACGGCGGCTCGGAGAGGGCGAGAGGGGACGACGACGCGGCCGGCGGTGGATGGAAGGCACCAGTTCGCTCTCGCTGCGGCGCGGGGCGGAGTGTTGTGGGGGATTGGCTGATTGGTTCCTCCTCGCTGCTGTCTTGGAATGGGCACTGCTGCTGCGAATACTGTCCTTTGCTGCTGCCGTTTTGTGTTTTGGCCGCTCGTGGACTTGGTCTGCGAAACTTGCATCCAGGTGCCTCCAAATCTTGGGTATTCGGTCTGTTCCTCCAAATCTTGGGTATTCGGCGTGACGCGTGATAATTAACAGCAGATTAAGCTTAATAGGGCCATTTGTTTGTATTGAAAATTTTATAAAATGTACTAAGGAGTAATGCATTGTGCATGTGTATTTCATGCATAATGTCTTAAACACTTGAGACGCAAGGACAGATTGTTTTATCATAGTAGCTTCAATAGGTTAGCACAGACTGCATAATGATACCAAAAAATGCGAAATGGTGATTATGTTAGGGTCAGCAGGCAAAGCCTTCATCGGATTCCCGTAATAATTCGGCAATAATTAAGGGATTGCATTCCATGTGAGATCTGATGAGGTGGGTTGGCTTCGGGGCCTCAGTTTAAAATAACGGGATATCCGGAGGAGCCATTGATGAGCCCCTGCTAGCAGACATGGGCCACTGTCAGTCTACGAAAGGAGTAGTGAGCCGTGTACCGGGCGGAGGAAAACGAGCCAACTGGCCGTCTCATGTTCGGGCGCTGGCAAGGTATTGGAAGTGTTCGACGTGAAAATGTTCCGTTGAACCTAGCAGCATGTCAAAGTCTCAATCCGAAATACGGAGTACTCCCTCCATTTCAAAATATAAGATGTTTTAGCTTTATAAAGCAATTGTATTTAGACATCTTTTAATGTGTAGGTTTACTCGAATATACACACTAAAACGTGTCTAGATATCTTTGCTTCACAAACCTAAAACATCTTATATTTTGAAACGGAGGGAGTATATGTTTTAATCTAGTCTACACGAAAAAACATAAAAAATACAGATCAGTGTGTAAATAGTGCACCTTTAAATCTCAGATTTTGTCTTTTTTTTCTGTATAGCACATAATCAAGTTATTTCGACTGAGATTCTTCACACTAGAAGCTACATGTAAATATTTTTTCCATATTATTTTAAAAGTTTAAAACATTATTTTTGAACTATTAAAACAAAGGGCTCTAGTGAGCCTAAGCTTCAAATGCATTTTCCGGCTCCAGCAGCTCCTAAACAGCTCTTAGTTCCAAAAAATTAACTTCTAAAATAACATGCTCCTTGTTGACAATCGTTTTTGGCTTATAAAGAAGATACCTTAAGATGGCCTCAAATGAGAAAATAATAGTTGAGAAAGTTGTGCGTCTCGTCGAAACAAGCAACTTTGGTTTTTGGATCATCTCAATCCGAGGTCATATGCAATTTCTAGAATCAAACCAAAAAAGCTGGAATAGAGGCTAGCTAGTACAAGTACTAGCGAATTTCTGTGATTTCGTAGCCCAAAGCCGAGGCTGACTAGTACAAGTACTAGTCGCGCTCTGTACATGCCGAAATCAGATAAAATTCAGAAATCGATGGAAAAGACCCCCCAGACTATCTCGGATGGAAAAGTGGCCAACATGAAACTTCTTCGTTTTTTCGAGACGAACAACTTTGTGGTTTACGGGATTTCGATCCGAGGTCGTTTACTGCCTCATCTAGGGCTCGGGATTCGCGGTTAAGTTTTTGACCGAACAGTTTTGGAAAGTTCAGGTCTACCATCCGAATTGGACCCAAATTAGGGTTTTTGGACGTGATTCCAGCCCTCCATCTTGCACGGGAAGTCCAGCCGCCCCTTATATACCTGAGGGGTGACGGCCGATTGAACAACAACACACAATCGCAAAAACCAATCTACAAACCTCTATTTTTTCTCTCTCGCCCTTATTTTCTGCTCATCGTTCATCGGTGTTCTTCGTGTTGGAGAGCTTCAATCTGCGAAGTCCTAGGGGCAGGCGAACCGACCTAGGGCAGCCCATCACCGCCGTGCGCCCAGACGGGGTCTCTCCCGGGTGTGTGGGGTTTCGGGTCTTCAAAAGAGCTCGCCGGATTGTCCTGCGTATCGCGCTTCCGGCTAGCCTCCTCCGGCGACGTGTCCTGCGTATCGCGCTCGACGTCGGAGGTACACGGTGACGTGTTCGTGTGCGAACACACTTTTTGGCGACTCCACTGGGGAAGATCATCATGTTGAGCGGTATACCCCAGCCTGCTAAAGTTAGCGCCGAAAATATCATCAAGCCTAGTTTTGATGATCTTTCGGCGGATCAACGCGAATCCTACGAGGCGCTGAAGAAGCAGCGTCTAGAGCAACTCGAGGCGCTGGAGCTGAAGCGCAAGGAGGAGTTCGGAGCTTTGAAGAAGAGGCAAGAGGAGGAAGATAGGGAGATGTTCCTTGCAAGCTTCAAGAAGGACCGCCATGGGGCTGTCACCTCGCTTGGAGACATCCAACTTCCACCAATGCTCGGCGATCCAGCCGAGCCCTCTGTAAGTACTAGCGTATTTTCTAGTGATCAATTGGCTGCAATTAATCATTATGCTACTGAATCAAGTCGTCAAGCCTATGATGCTATGATAGAATACATAAAAGCTAGTAATAATAAGCCTCATGATACTTTTGGTAATGTTAGTGCTAATGCTGCTGTTGAAAACCCTAGCCATACATTACCTAGCACATCGGTGTTTCCTCAGGGCATGCCGATGAATCCTTACATTAGCCAAGATGGTCAGATTGTAACCGCGCCAACATACCATACTCCTATTAGAAGTGTGCCTTATTCGGCAATTCCGCCGAACCAGGCCACACGTCCTGGAGCCACAGTCACGGCGCCGAATTTTAATTTGGTACCAGCAGCGCGAGTAAACTCCACAGCTAATAATTCTATTGTTCCTGCACAAGTACCACAAACAAATTCGTCTGCCATAGACGAAAATATGGCCACACTTAGGTCAGAATTGCAGAAGATGTTCTATGATAACTTCGGAATTGAGCCGAAGCCTGTAAGCCGGATGTATCAAAAGCCTTATCCGGAATATTTTGATTCTTTACCATACCCCCAGGGTTACAAAGTGCCTGATTTTGCTAAATTTAATGGGGTAGATAGTAAAACGACTTGGAACATGTTAGTCAATATTTAGCACAGTTAGGAGAAGCTGGCAATAGTGATCCTTTAAAAGTGCGTTTGTTTCCCTTGTCTTTAACTGGTACTGCTTTTTCATGGTTTTCTGCTTTACCTTATGGTTCTATTAATACTTGGTATCACCTAGAAAAGAAATTCCATGAGCATTTTTATAGCGGTGATAATGAGCTTAAGTTGTCACATCTTACATCGGTTAAACAAAAGCATGATGAGTCAGTTACTGATTATGTCAAAAGATTTAGAGATACTAAGAACCGATGTTATAGTTTAGTAATTACTGAAAGAGACATGGCAGACTTAGTGCTCAATGGTTTAAGAACTTACATTAAAGAAAAAATTGAAGGTTATGAGTTCTTAAATGTTAGTCAAGTTTTGCAAAGGGCTCTGGCCCAAGAAAGCCGAGGCAAAGAAACAAAAGATATGCATAGGTCAAAGTCTGATCGTCCTCGCATAAATACTGTTGGATATAATAGTGAAAATTCGGACGATGAGGCTAATATTTATGCTACAGAATTTGTTTGGCCCTCAAAGGCCAAACCTTATATTTGTGATGCTCTTAAGCCGATTCGCAAGAATCGTGAAGATGAGATGACATTCAGTTTTGATGTAGCCAAATGTGAGAGGATATTTGATGCTATGTTAAAAGATAAATACATTCGTTTGTCTCACACTATACCGCCGTTTGAGGAGTTAAAACGGCGCGCTTATTGCAAATATCATAATTCATTTTCTCATGCTACTAATGATTGCAACGTTTTTCGGCGACAGATACAATCGGCTATCAATGATGGACGATTGAGCTTTGCTGATATGCAAATTGACAAGCAGCCATTCCCAATGAATACTTTGGAGCTGCATGGAAAGAAAGTCTTAATTCGGCCAGAGACGGCCGGATCTGCTAATAAAGATAATGTTGTTGTTGGTGAACCCAGGAACAACAAGGAAAATAACAAGGTCTTGGGAAGGGAGATTGTTCTTGGAAAGCAACCTAATGGCAAGGAGACGTTGAAGATCACTATAAAAAATCCTGCACCCGGGGGGCAACCAAAAGAACAAGGTGATGTGTGTGCCAAGTTCATCAAGCCCAAGAGTCCAGAAGTTGGCAAGTGGAAGACCAATGAGGTCAAGGCGCTGCGCAAGCAGATCAAGCCAACTTTTGATATGTTAATGTCTAAGTATGCAAACCAAGTGACCGGTTCTAACTCAAACCGGTCATCTCATGTGAAACGTCCATGGTCACCTCCAAGAGAGAGATATCGAAGACACTCAAGGCCGTATGGTCAGTGGGTGCCAGGGCCATGGATGGCGCCGCCACCATATGCACCGTATTACTACAATGGAGGATGGATGCAGCCCCCAATGGCGCCATATGCTTTTCATCCAGGATGGGCAGCACCCAGGAAATCTGTGCATGACAGGATCACTCGACCTGTTCGAGACCGTTTGAGTTATAATACTAATCGGTCACATCCAAAATCTTCAGAGGCTGCTGAGAAGGAGCGACGTCCTATGTCGCCATGTGCTGAAACTTCAGAGTCTGGCAAGCAACAAGGGAAGAATCCTAATGTCAGCTCAATCATAGTGGGCACACAAGCGTTGAAACTCAAAGAGCCGGTTGATATTGATAAACCGGCTAGTTCTGATAAGGCTATACTGACTATTCAGCCAAGATCCTCGGCTAATGATCACGAAGCTAGCACAAGCAAAGCCAAGCCGAGGGACCCTAAATATACACAGCCTAAGTGGTGTCCTCTTGGATTGACAAAAACCAAGAAAAGGAGGCTGCAGCGCATGAGGAATCAAGAGAAGGTGGAGAATGAAGCTCGCCCAGTGCCTTCTAAGAAGTGGGTACGTAAGCAAGTGGAAGATACCACAGTTCCCATGATAATCACAACAGTTCTGACACCATCTCAGGAGGGGAGCACGAGCATTGTTACTACACCACCTCCTACACCTCCTTCAACTGATGAAATTCTAGAGCAAACTCCCGCACCGGAAGATGATGAGGAATTGGTGGACTATGAGAGCTCGCCAACTAGGGAAGGTATGAATATGAATATGGTTTATTATTTACCCTCTGAATTTCGTGCCATAGATGAAGAAGGGGAGGTAGCACAACTGGACTTTGGGCCCAAGAATGCCGTCTTTGAGAAGCCAAAAGAACCGGTGAAACACTTGAAACCACTATATGTCAAGGGACACATTAATGGGTCGCCGGTTGCTAGAATGCTTGTTGATGGTGGCGCTGTGGTGAATCTTATGCCATATTCAGTTTTCAAGAAGTTGGGGCTTGATGAGAATGATTTAATGAAGACCAACATGGTGCTTAATGGGTTTGAAGGTAAAGAAAAAACTGAGGCCAAAGGTGTCATGAGTGTAGAGCTCACCGTGGGAAGCAAATCTTTGGCCACCGCCTTCTTTATTGCTGAGGTGCAAGGTAATTACAATGTCATATTAGGCCGCGATTGGCTCCATGCAAACCAATGTGTGCCATCTACTTTGCATCAGTTCTTGATACAGTGGGTTGATGATGAAGTTGAGGTAGTCCATGCTGATAATTCATCGTGCATTGCTTTGGCTGATTCACCGGTGGATTGGCAACATCCTAATGCTACTTGTTTGACGGGGCGTGATCTTTCAAATTTTGATTTTCTTAGTGCCACAAAGAATGGCTTTGTGCCCGTATCTTTAAAGCCGATTTATAGTAATCGGCTCCCAAACATGTGATTTAAATGGATCCCAACGAAGAGTGGTTGCAGAAGAGGCTTGTGGAATATCGGTCCAGTGGGAACGATATGTATGAGTCAATTGAAGAATTAGATGATATGGATAAGTTGGGACAAGGTTTTACATCGGCTGATCCATTGGAAGAAGTAGATATAGGAGATGGTTTAATTCCTAGGCCGACGTTTGTAAACAAAAATCTGAAAGCCGATTATAAGGATATGTTAATCGGGCTGTTAAAAGAATATGTCAATTGCTTTGCATGGGAGTATCATGAGATGCCTGGTTTGAGCCGGGATTTAGTTGAGCATCGATTGCCTATCAAGGTCGGTTTTAGACCTTATAAACAACCGGCCCAGAAATTCAATCCTAAAATGTATGACCGGATCAAGGAGGAGATCGGTCGTTTGCTTAAAGCTAATTTTATTAAACCTTGCAGGTATGCAGATTGGATTTCTAATATTGTACCTGTGGAGAAAAAAGGATCAAGCAAGTTGAGGGTGTGTATTGATTTCAGGGATCTAAATAGAGCTACACCCAAAGATGAGTATCCTATGCCAATAGCCGATATGCTTATTAATGATGCCTCTGGTAATAAAGTTATTAGTTTTTTTGATGGCAATGCGGGGTATAACCAAATTTTTATGGCCGAAGAGGATGCATTCAAAACAGCCTTTCGGTGCCCTGGCTTTGTTGG
Source organism: Dactylis glomerata (assembly GCA_007115705.1). Classification (NCBI taxonomy): domain Eukaryota; kingdom Viridiplantae; phylum Streptophyta; class Magnoliopsida; order Poales; family Poaceae; genus Dactylis; species Dactylis glomerata. The sequence goes on from QXEO01000454.1 coordinate 598,555, forward strand.
TTTATTTGAGTGGACGGTAATGACCTTTGGGTTGAAAAACGCCGGTGCCACATATCAGCGGGCTATGAATTTAATATTTCATGATTTGCTTGGGGTCATACTTGAAGTCTATATTGATGATATTGTTGTCAAATCGGATGCTAATAAATCTCATTTAGCCGATTTGCGCTTAGCTTTTGAGAGGATGAGGAAGTATGGGCTCAAGATGAATCCTTTGAAGTGTGCTTTTGGTGTATCGGCTGGGAAATTCTTGGGTTTTATTATACATCAACATGGCATAGAGATTGATCCACAGAAGATAGAGGCTATCTAGAAAATAGAAGCACCGAAATGCAAGAAAGATATGCAGAAATTCCTTGGCAAGGTTAATTATTTGAGGCGATTCATAGTGAATTTGTCAGGGAAGGTTGATGCATTTACTCCTATTCTTCGGTTAAAGAATGATGATGATTTTACCTGGGGGGCAAAACAGCAAGAGGCATTCGAAAATATCAAGCTTTGTTTGTCTACTCCACCGGTATTGAAGGCGCCCAAACATGGAGAGATTTTTAGGCTCTATATCGCTGCGGAGGAAGACGTTATTGGTGTTGTTTTGACTCAAGAGACCGAAGGAAAGGAACATGTCATAACTTATTTGAGTCGGCGTTTACTAGATGCTGAGACAAGGTATACTTTTATTGAGAAATTATGCTTGTGCTTGTATTTTGCTTGTACTAAGTTAAGGCATTATTTATTGTCTAGCATGTGCGTTGTTGCTTGTCAAACCGATGTCATTAAATATATGTTGCATAAACCAATTCTTAGTGGTAGGATTGGTAAATGGGCTTATGCTTTAATTGAATATGATTTGGCTTATGAATCTTTGAAATCTATGAAAGGCCAAATCGTTGCTAATTTTATTGTTGAACATCGGATTGACAGTGAGCATGATATTGATATTAGCCTTGTCTCTTTAATACCGTGGAGATTATATTTTGATGGTTCAGTCTGTAACAATGGCCAAGGTGTTGGTGTTGTTTATATATCTCCTCATGGTGCTGTGTTTGAAGCCTTATGCCGCTTAGAATATTCTGGCACAAACAATCAAGCCGAATATGAAGCTTTACTATTCGGACTAGAACTTTTAACTGCTGTAGGTGCTACACATATTGAGGCTTATGGTGATTCGTTGTTAGTAGTTCAGCAAATATCCAAGGTTTGCCAATGCTTAGACGAATCACTTAATATGTATCTTGATAAATGTCTAGACATAATTTCTACCTTGGATTATTTTAGCATTGCTCATATATCTAGACAGGATAATTGGAATGCAAATGAGTTAGCACAACAAGCATCTGGCTACCATGTTGATCGTGGTGTTTTTCATATATCTTATAAGCCGATGTTTGCTCTTGCTGACGTAGGTAAGACCGAATTAAAGCCCATTGATTCGGTCACTAATGAAGGATCTAGTGCAGGTGAAAACAAAGATTGGAGAAGGCCTATTGTTGAATATTTGCAGGATCCTAGCAGGAGGACGGATAGGGCTGTTCGGCGGATTGCTTTCAAATATGTTTTGATAGATGATAATCTTTATCGCCGAACAGTTGATGGTATTCTCTTGAAGTGTTTGGATGAAGACCAAGCAAGGGTCGCTATGGGGGAGGTACATGAAGGTATCTGTGGTACTCATCAGTCGGCGCACAAGATGAAGTGGTTACTACGACGTGCAGGTTTTTATTGGCCGACGATGATAAATGATTGCTTCAGATATTATAAAGGATGTGAAGCTTGTCAAAAGTTTGGTGATATTCAGTTGGCTCCTGCTGCTATGTTGAATCCTATTATCAAGCCGTGGCCATTTAGAGGTTGGGGATTGGATTTCATTGGCATGATTCATCCTTCTTCTTCGAAAGGGCATTGGTGCCAAGTTGACGAGGGAGCTTATTCTTCTTCAATTCCCCGGCAACGGCGCCAGAAAAGAAGCTGCTACCGGTTGATGGCGCCAGAAAATAAGCTGATGGCGTGTGGTTGACGTGGGAGCAGACGGTCCTTGTGCGTGGTGAATAACCAGCCCGTTGGGAACCCCAAGAGGAAGGTATGATGAGTATAGCAGCTAGTTTTCCCTCAGTTAAGAAACCAAGGTTTAATATCGGTCAGGAGAGGAGAGACAATGACGACTGAAGGTGATGCGGACTGGCCTAGTAACACTCCAACAAGGGCGCCGTTTAACGATACTTGTTGACTCGTCTTTGGCCAGTAGCAACGCGGAACCTGCACACAACACAACCAAGTACTTTGTTCCCAACTTGCGATGAGGTTGTCAATCTCACCGGTTTGCTTGAAACAAAGGTTATGAGCATATCGAGTGGAAAACAATATAGTATGCGAGTAAAGTAAACAGTGCGAGTAAAGTAAACATGTGATAGCAATATGATGGAAATAGGACTGGGGTCCACAGTTCACTAGTGGTGTCTCTCCATAGATAAAATAACACATGCTGGGTAAACAAATTACAGTTGGGCAATTGATAGAATAAAGATAAACGTGATATGTCAAGAAGATCACTATGAGATTTACTCTGGGCATTACAACAAAATACATAGACCGCCATCCAACTGCATCTATGACTAATAATCCACTCCCGGGGATATCAATCCGAACACCCTAGAAGTATTAAGTTGCGAACAACAGATAATTGCATTAAGCAAAGTGTGTAATGTAAACAAAGCATATGCCCTTGAGCATATGAATGTTGTTTTCTCCCTAGTAGCAACAGCACATCTACCACCTTAGAGGTTTCTGTCACTCCCCCAGGTGAAATAGAGGCATGAACCCACTATCGAGCATAAATACCCCCTCTTGGAGTCACTAGCAACTACTCGGCCAAGATAGCTACTAACAACGGAGAGCATGCAAGATCATAAACAACATAGAGATAACAAAAGATAATATTCAGTACAGCAACTTAATCATAAACATCAATATTCATTGGATCCCAACAAACCAAACATGTAGAATTACATAACAGTGATCTCAATCATGTATCGCAGCTCATGAGATCTAAACATGAAGCACATGGTGGAGAAGACAACCATCTAGCTACTGCTATGGACCCATAGTCCAAGGTAGACTACTCACTCATCGCTCCGGAGGCAAGCATGGCGATGAAGAAGACCTCCGGTGGCGATTCCCCTCTCCGGCAGGGTGCCGGGAAGAGCTTCTGGACCCTCCCGATCTTCGGGTCGACGGCGGCGGCGGATCGCGATATGTTCTGGAAATCTGATCGGGTCCTTAGGTTTTTTCTGTCGGGGGGTCTTTATAGGCGAAGGGGCGTCGTCAGAGGGGGAGCCAGGTGTCCTCATGCGGGGCCCGCGCGGCCAGGGGCCTGGCCTCGCCGCCCCTGCGTGTGGGGCCCTGGTGGCCCCCCTCCGGCTCTCCTTCGGATCTCTGGAAGCTTCCGGGTAAAATAAGACTTCAGGAACTTGTTTCGTCCAATTCCGAGAATATTTCCTGTGTATCACTCTGAAACACAAAAACAGCAGAAAACAGGGAATTGGCACTGTGGCAACTCGTTAATAGGTTAGTTCCAGAAAATGCATAAAAGTGCCACTAAGTGTAACGAAACAGTAGGCAAATGGTGTAAAAACAAGCATGGAGCATTAAAAATTATAGATACGTTTGAGACGTATCAAGCATCCCCAAGCTTAACTCCTGCTCATCCTCGAGTAGATAAGTGATAACAAAAGAATAATTTTTAAGGTGACATGCACCTACACAATCTTGATCATATATGTAAGCATTGGTGAGCTGGGATCATACGAACTTAAAACATGGGCATGAAGATATAATTATGACAATAAGAACTTAGCAACCATGTTGTAAACATGCAAATGAACACAAACAAAAGATCATGAAAATGAAACAATGAAAGTCAAACGTGTGTTCAAATCATAAGAAAAAAACATACAAATGGTTTTCAGCTTGTCCTTCAAAGAGAGCAAAACATAAATGCATAGGACACCTTCAAGTTTAAGAGGGCGACTAGATACAAATAATTTAAGAACAAGTGAAACCAACAATATGAATCAATCAATGAACTTTGGGACAATGCATATCACACTAAGAATGACAACTATGCTCTCTTAATGGTGCATAAAGAAAGAAGGTGGTGACTCAACATAAAAGTAAAAGAAAGGCCCTTCGCAGAGGGAAGCAGTGATTGCAAGTTTTATAACCTTCAAAAATTATGGTACTTACCGGCTTTGAGCTCTCATTGCCCCCATCATAAGCATCTTGAATGGTTAAAGTTAATGCGAGAACAATTATGATGCATATGCTTGACAAATCATAAGTTGAAAACCTCGTGCCCCGTGAATACGAGTACCCAAACCTCATGCTACTTTACTTAGAGTCCCAAGCAAGGCTCTTGTCATTGTAAGTATATGCATATCATTGAGAATCGCCAATGGGGTACCTCCGTGCCCGATGACATGGAACAAGCCCACACCAAAATGACAGGACAAGCAGACAATGAACACCTCGACATCTCTTTTATTTGCCTTTTGTTTAGCTTTTTATTGTGAGATGCGTCGTCGAATGTTCACCATGGGTATGCTGCAAATTTCCACCATGAATTATGCATGGCTTAGATTGGCGGCCCGGCATTTCCCTAACACATATACAAACTCCATGATCCCCACAAGATTCCCAATTCATTTCACACCGCGGGCATCCATAGACAAAAGATCACGATATCAACTCAAATAAGAAGTGCAATGTTGAAAGCTTGCCCCATGACAGCATGGATGGGCTAGAATCCAACTTACAACTTGCAAGCATAACAACTCAACATAAGAGACCACAATGTCAAATTTTTAAGAACAGGAAAAAGTAAAGTGTGCCTTCCGGTTCGTGAGAGCTTTACTGAACGTATTTCGCATAACACTGGTAAGAGTTTAATTTGAAGAGAAAATAAAAGTAAGTCAAATTTACTTGGAATAGCAAATTGCTAGTAGGTATGTATGGTGGACACTTTGGAAAACTTTGGCTTTTTAGGAGTTGGATGCACGAGTAGAGCTCATACTCAGTACAAGGCGAGGGCTAGCAAAAGACTGGGAGCGACCAACTAAGAGAGCAATAATGGCCATAATCATACAAAGCGACAAAGCGACATTAAAAGAAGCATAAGATGGCATCAAAAGTCAAAAACTAAATGATCATGAAGGCTATTGGCGACTTTGTAAGAGTCTAACATGTGTGAGCATGCGCCAAGTCAACCCAAATAAAGCATCAAGGAGAAAACCAAAATAATGCTTCCATACAATAAAAACAACGCATGGTTTTTTTCAAAGGCTCATTAAGCAATCTCAGTTATTTGAGACAAGTCATGCTACAGCAAAACCACTAAGCATACTATCAAAAAGACATCAAGCATGACATGAAAAAGCCTAAGCCGCAGTCTACACAAGCTCCTTCTTGTACCACTATTTTGCACAAAGCTTTTTCTCTTTTCCAACACCATTTGAAATTTTTATAAACACCTCTTTTGATGAAAACCAATAAAGATCAGAGGCAAAAATACACCTTGATGAAAAGATATGACAAGGTCTGAACGCAAATCAAGGCGAAAACGAAAACCAAAAGCAGTAGCAGAAAAAGAAAAACACTCGATTTTTAATAAGAGTGAAAACTAGAGCGTTCTTTGCAAATGAAAACGAGTACATCTCCTCCAAAAGAAAATTTGTTGGGGTCCAACCATTTATTGCAGCAAACAAACAAACTAAACCAACTAAGAAAACTAAAACAACTGACGCTCCAAGAAAAACACATAGTGCATGAAGCAATAAAAATATAGTGTTTTGAAAGGTGACCTGATTTTTGCCGATGAAGAAGGGGTGCCTCGGGGGCATCCCCAAGCTTTGACGCTTGTACTTCTTGAATATTTCTTGGGGTGATGCATGGGCATCCCCAAGCTTGAGCTTTTGTCCATTCTTCAACTCATCTCATCATTCTCCAATCCCTACACTTGAAAACTTCCTTCATACAAAACTAAACACAATTCTATTAGCAACATTAGTGTAAGCATAACATATAATCAATCCTCTATTTGCTTCAGGTTTCAACTCAAAACCACCACATATATAGTAGATACTACTGTAGCAACCTCCCCAAAAGTTCCGTGATCAAAAGAACTCAAAAGAAAGCGATAAAGTGGCAAACACAAATATTGACAGAAATCTGTCAAAACTGAACAGCTGACAAAGGTCGAATTTTTGAGGGATTTTCTGTTGCTCAAATCAAAAAGTGTTCAACTAACAAAAGTTTGGATATAACCTGTGGCATATGCACAAGAAATCGCAGGTCCAAAAGATAAACAGAGAATTTGTACGAATTTTTACGGTGCAGCACCGAAAACAGTTTCATGACAGAACATCCCCAAATCTTTACCTCACTCAAAGTAGAGGCTTCTCTTGACACAAAAACGAAATAAACAAGATAAGGAGCGGTCATTACAGTAGTAATGACTTCCAAGACTCAAATAAAAGAAAAAATACTGAAAATAAAATATTGGGTTATCTCCCAAGAGTGCTTTTCTTTAACGCCTTTGAGCTAGGCGCAGAAAGTTTGAGAAGATGCTCACATAAGAAATATGAATTGAAGTAAAAGAGAGCATCAAGGAGCAAATATAAAACACATTTAAGTCTAACCCACTTCCTATGCATAGGAATCTTGTTAGAAAATAAATCAAAGAACCGCATAGCCACAAGTATGGGTAGATAAAACAAGAGCAATTTCAGAGCTTTCAATAAAAAGAGAGGTGTTTTAGTAACATGAGAATCCCAACAACCATATTTTCCTCTCTCATACTAATTTTCAGTAGCATCATGAACAAAATCAACAATATAAATATCACACTCACCCTCCTTTGTTAAGCATGGAGGGCGATCAAATAAGGTATTAGTTAAAGAGTTACTCTTATTGGGAGGTAGACATGGGTAGCTCCATTCTTCCTCCTCTTGATCATCACGCTCCTCCTCTTTTTCATCCAATGAGCTTCCAATTTCAGCAATTTCTTCTTCTATAGGCTCCTTGAAGGCATTAGTCTCTTCCGTTGGAGAGCATCTATTAAGATATTTAAGAATATAGCCATTTTCTTCCTTGTAATTATCAAAGCAAAATGTAAGTATATCATAAACCTCATATTTATAAGGTGCATCATCAATATTTTCAAGCAAATAAGCAAGTTCGAATGCACCCTTCCAAGCAATAAATTCTTCAATTTGTTCCACATCGTAGAAGTCATAATTTCCATTAATATAAGAAGATATGGTAACATCATCATTATACTCACATTTAAAAGGGAGGTGTTTATACCTCCTACAGCAACAAGATCTATCAAAGCAATAGGTAACATTATAAGTAGAGCACACATTTCTAGCAATGATATACAATCTATTGATTTGTTCCCATAAGTGTTTCCCTTTTTGTGACAAACGGTGTTCCTCATAATAATTTTGCTGCTCTTCCGTGAACCCACCTTGCCAAAAAGATTTAGTTTCTAAGAAACCAACCATTGATAGAAAGCATGATAAAGGAAGACAAGTAAAAACAACTACCAAGGATTCTAAATTTTTTGGGTTTTTGATAAAATGATGCAAGTAAAAATAAAGTAAAGCAAAACAATAAAACAAAGTAAAGGATGTGTGTGCGAAAAACTCCCCTCGCAGAAGTCTTCTCTTCCTTCCCGGCAACGGCGCCAGAAAAGAAGCTGGTGCCAAGTTGACGAGGGAGCTTATTCTTCTTCAATTCCCCGGCAACGGCGCCAGAAAAGAAGCTGCTACCGGTTGATGGCGCCAGAAAATAAGCTGATGGCGTGTGGTTGACGTGGGAGCAGACGGTCCTTGTGCGTGGTGAATAACCAGCCCGTTGGGAACCCCAAGAGGAAGGTATGATGAGTATAGCAGCTAGTTTTCCCTCAGTTAAGAAACCAAGGATTAATATCGGTCAGGAGAGGAGAGACAATGACGACTGAAGGTGATGCGGACTGGCTTAGTAACACTCCAACAAGGGCGCCGTTTAACGATACTTGTTGACTCGTCTTCGGCCAGTAGCAACGCGGAACCTGCACACAACACAACTAAGTACTTTGTTCCCAACTTGCGATGAGGTTGTCAATCTCACCGGTTTGCTTGAAACAAAGGTTATGAGCGTATCGAGTGGAAAACAATATAGTATGCGAGTAAAGTAAACAGTGCGAGTAAAGTAAACATGTGATAGCAATATGATGGAAATAGGACCGGGGTCCACAGTTCACTAGTGGTGTCTCTCCATAGATAAAATAACACATGCTGGGTAAACAAATTACAGTTGGGCAATTGATAGAATAAAGATAAACGTGATATGTCAAGAAGATCACTATGAGATTTACTCTGGGCATTACAACAAAATACATAGACCGCCATCCAACTGCATCTATGACTAATAATCCACTCCCGGGGATATCAATCCGAACACCCTAGAAGTATTAAGTTGCGAACAACAGATAATTGCATTAAGCAAAGTGTGTAATGTAAACAAAGCATATGCCCTTGAGCATATGAATGTTGTTTTCTCCCTAGTAGCAACAGCACATCTACCACCTTAGAGGTTTCTGTCACTCCCCCAGGTGAAATAGAGGCATGAACCCACTATCGAGCATAAATACCCCCTCTTGGAGTCACTAGCAACTACTCGGCCAAGATAGCTACTAACAACGGAGAGCATGCAAGATCATAAACAACATAGAGATAACAAAAGATAATATTCAGTACAGCAACTTAATCATAAACACCAATATTCATCGGATCCCAACAAACCAAACATGTAGAATTACATAACAGTGATCTCAATCATGTATGGCATCTCATGAGATCTAAACATGAAGCACATGGTGGAGAAGACAACCATCTAGCTACTGTTATGGACCCATAGTCCAAGGTAGACTACTCACTCATCGCTCCGGAGGCAAGCATGGCGATGAAGAAGACCTCCGGTGGCGATTCCCCTCTCCGGCAGGGTGCCGGGAAGAGCTTCTGGACCCTCCCGATCTTCGGGTCGACGGCGGCGGCGGATCGCGATGTGTTCTGGAAATCTGATCGGGTCCTTAGGTTTTTTCCGTTGGGGGGTCTTTATAGGCGAAGGGGCGTCGTCAGAGGGGGAGCCAGGTGCCCTCACGTGGGGCCCGCGCGGCCAGGGGCCTGGCCGCGCCGCCCCTGCGTGTGGGGCCCTGGTGGCCCCCCTCCGGCTCTCCTTGGGATCTCTGGAAGCTTCCGGGTAAAATAAGACTTCAGGAACTTGTTTCGTCCAATTCCGAGAATATTTACTGTGTATCACTCTCAAACACAAAAACAGCAGAAAACAGGGAACTGGCACTGTGGCAACTCGTTAATAGGTTAGTTCCGGAAAATGCATAAAAGTGCCACTAAGTGTAACGAAACAATAGGCAAATGGTGTAAAAACAAGCATGGAGCATCAAAAATTATAGATACGTTTGAGACGTATCAGGCATTGGTTCGTGTTGGTAGCCACTGATTATTTTACCAAATGGTCTGAAGCAATACCTCTCTGGAATATGACCCATAAGGAGGTGATCCAATTCATAACTGAGCACATTATACATAGATTCGGCGTTCCTCAAACTTTGACCACAGATCAGGGTTCATCATTTATGGCAAAGGAAGTAAAAGAATTCGCCGAATCATATAAGATAAAGATGCTCAATTCATCTCCATATTATGCTCAAGCTAATGGACAAGCTGAATCTAGCAATAAAACTTTGATCAAGCTCATCAAGAAGAAGATTGAAGATCATCCAAGGAGATGGCATGAAGTGTTGTCTGAAGCTTTGTGGGCGCATAGGATTTCAAGGCATGGTGCAACAAAAGTAACTCCATATGAGCTCGTGTATGGGCAAGAAGCCGTTTTACCAGTAGAGGTGAATCTGGCTGCTTTGAGGTTCGCTAAGCAAAATGATTTATTGGCGGTGGATTTTCATAACTTAATGATGGATAACATTGATGAAGTTGCTGATAAACGTCTAATTGCTCTAAGAGACATAGAGAAGGAGAAATTGCGGGTAGCAAGAGCATATAACAAAAAGGTAAAATTGAAGAGCTTCCAGGTTGGTGACCTAGTGTGGAAGGTAATCCTGCCAGTTGGTTCAAAAGACAGAAAATTTGGCAAAAGGTCTCCGAGCTGGGAGGGTCCTTTCAAGGTCATGAGAGTAGTTCCTGAAAATTCATATTTGGTTGAATCTATGGAGGGAAATTTATTACCTCGAGCTCTCAATGGAAGATATCTAAAGAAGTTTTACCCGAGCGTGTGGCAAGAAGCTTAAACACACATATGGCCGATATACAATTATCGCCCTTAGCATACATGGCCGATATAGAGTTATCGCCCTAAGAACAGATGGTCGATGGAGTGTTGACATCGTCCTTAGACAAAATGTGGTGCAAGTTATTTTTCGGCACGCAAGTATTGCCGAAAAACAGGGGGGCATGTATTGACAACCGTTTTTGGCTTACAAAGAAGATACCTTAAGATGGCCTCAAATGAGAAAATAATAGTTGAGAAAGTTGTACATCTCGTCGAAACAAGCAACTTTGGTTTTTGGATCATCTCAATCCGAGGTCATATGCAATTTCTAGGGTCAAACCAAAAAAGCTGGAATAGAGGCTAGCTAGTACAAGTACTAGCGAATTTCTGTGATTTCGTAGCCCAAAGCCGAGGCTGACTAGTACAAGTACTAGTCGCGCTCTGTACATGCCGAAATCAGATAAAATTCAGAAATCGATGGAAAAGACCCTTCAGACTATCTCGGATGGAAAAGTGGCCAACATGAAAGTTCTCCGTTTTTTCGAGACGAACAACTTTGTGGTTTACGGGATTTCGATCCGAGGTCGTTTACTGCCTCATCTGGGGCCCGGGATTCGTAGTTAAGTTTTTGACCGAACAGTTTTGGAAAGTTCAGGACTACCATCCGAATTGGACCCAAATTAGGGTTTTTGGACGTGATTCCAGCCCTCCATCTTGCACGGGAAGTCCAGCCGCCCCTTATATACCTGAGGGGTGACGGCCGATTGAACAACAACACACAATCGCAAAAACCAATCTACAAACCTCTATTTTTTCTCTCCCGCCCTTGTTTTCTGCTCATCGTTCATCGGTGTTCTTCGTGTTGGAGAGCTTCGATCTGCGAAGTCCTAGGGGCGGGTGAACTGACCTAGGGCAGCCCATCACCGCCGTGCGCCCAGACGGGGTCTCTCCCGGGTGTGTGGGGTTTCGGGTCTTCAAAAGAGCTCGCCGGATTGTCCTGCGTATCGCGCTTCTGGCTAGCCTCCTCCGGCGATGTGTCCTGCGTATCGCGCTCGACGTCGGAGGTACACGGTGACGTGTTCGTGTGCGAACACTCCTCTTGAATTAAATGTCGCAAAGCTCACTCTATCACACTTCCTAGCCGCACACGAGAGAGACGAGAGTTTTTATCATGCTTGCCCCCGCCGTGGTCGGCCCATCCCATTGTTGTCCCCCTTCACGCCTCTCCGCTCGCTACCCCTGGCACCATTTTGCACCCTCTAATTTGGTTAGAGAGGAGATGCTAGGTCTGATCCACCATCGTCACTATTAGAGCTGCCTGGAACTCGACTCCCGTGGACGTGGGACCATCAAGCTCTTACGTTCATATGTCCCATTGTTGCTTCTCTCCCCCATGACCCCGATTGTCACTCTTTCTGTTGGCTCGCCAATTGTCACATGTCGTTTGCATGAGCTTGCCCCTATTGGCATGGTTTCTTGGGATACAAACGAGGACAATGAGACACTTTGTTAGGAACTTCTATCATCCGGCGAAGATATGATTTTTATAAGGTTTGTTCAATTTGGATATTTTAAAAGATTCCATTTATTTTCTGAAATTTCTACGAATCAAACGTGTGGATGCGATTTTGGGAGTTTGAAAGCTAAGTTGAAACATTGCAACTTATGTATCTTCTTAGTATTGCTTATCTATTATGCTCATACTACCTCTATTTCAATGAATAAGACTTATATTTTTCTGAATAGTCAAACAATGTAAAGTTTCATGGGCTTTTAGATTAAATCATTAACATATACATTATAAAATCTATGTCACTAGATACACCATGTAATATATTTTCATATGATATTTGTATAACATTATAGTATTTTCCATAAGTTTGGTCAAACTTTTTTTCTTTACTTTTAAAATAAATATAAGCCTTATTCATTGAAACACAGGAGTATTTTCTTAGCTGAGCTTTTGTTGATGTTGCTACACTTAGTTGAATCTAGAATATATATGATTTTGTGTTTGAAATCTAAACATCTATTTTAATTATGCATTTTACTCGCGCCATGTCAGTAATTATTTCAGTAAGCATGTTCACCCCCTAGGGGCGACACATGAATCTTTTAGGTCAAATATGTAGTAGCAAAATATGTGTGACAATAGATGAAAGTCCTTGTTGTAGGTCCTACATGGAAGCGACATGAAGAGATATTAATGGAGAAAGCCATGCACCTGTATGTGAGAAGCCTTTGTATTACTTACATTATCGCTCGTCAAGAAATCAAAATAGAAAGCAATTATGTTGGGAAAAGTACATTTTTGCAGTGGTATGGAGCAAAGACTCAAGATTTCCAAATTTACTAGAATAAATATTATAATGTATGGAAAACAAAATTATGTTATTTAAGATTAAGGTTTAAAAATCATGTTAGTCTTTCTTTCAGATCTAATTTTAGAAACCGTGTTTAGGCAGGGTGAAAAGCTCAGTATGGTCGACTAGAGAGCGAGAATATGCGACTAACAATATTTTATTATCTCAAAATTTCTGGCTTTGACAAGAAAGTTGGTTGTCTAGATATGCAACTATATGGCCAGTCTATATAACAAGCAAGCATAAACCAAGTAAGCATGATACAAGAAGTGAAGGGTAGAGATAACCGTAGGGCGGAGCAGAGGATATATTTTTGAAGTTCCTTCCTTTAGGAATTTTTACTTGATAAAAAATCTTTTTTGGACTTTTCTTGTAAAAGGAATTTATTAAACCCAAATTCTGAAAAAATAAGCGATCCATATAAGATATATGCTATAAGCTATTAGTACTAAATTCATATGAATTTATAGAAGAATTAGAACTTTCATGAGTCAAGTTTATTGAGGGAGTTAACCACTTTGCTAATAGAGTTATCTCCGCTATTCCATCATCCATTGCTCCATTGTCAAAAGAAATTCCTATAAATCCAATAAATAAAGTAGAAGTACGCACGTCTTCGTTAGAGAGGCGTTGCAACATAAAATTAGCCAAATACCACAAATGTTCACCTTATTATACTCGTGCCCTCGCACAAAGCAAGAACACAATCACTAAGCAGTGCCTTGAAGGTGATGTCCTAAACTTTACAAACAAGGTTGGGCAACACAGCCTAATTAGAGGCTCCCAGCGTGACCACAAAGTTTTACACAACCAACACTGGAATTTGAGGGTAACCGTTTTTGCCTAGGATTGCACAAAACCAAGACTAACAAGTTCCACAATAAATAATTTTGGTGAAAGTGTAGATCTAGGTATTCTCACCCAAAACGTAAAAGGGCATGAGGCCTAGCTCTTTTGTTGGCTAAATAAATAAGCCTCCCTCTCCCCAGCTTCTCCTATAAGCCGTCCAACTTATCAGTTATGGCTTTCAAAATAGTTATCCCATGACTAATTTAGAAGCCCCAAATAGTAAGCTGAACGAATCATAGGAGAAGCTAGGGAGAGGGTAGCTTATTTTTTTAAGCTCGCAAAAGAGCTAGGCCTATATTGGCTAGGATGAGTGATACAAACAATTTAGAGCTTGAATTAATGGTGGAGAAAGAGATAGTGAAAGTCACAACATGATTTTTGGGGGAAATGACGCCTTTTATAGGTGCATTAGATTTTTAGCCATTGCATGAATCTTAAAAACAAATGTTTCATCGTGAAGAGGCAATAAATTCCGAACTAGCCGATCTTTCAGACGGTAATAGAGAGTTGCACCACTTTGGGTGTAACTCAAAGTGAAAAACACCGGAAGTTGTACTAGAAGTTGAACGTGGTCGATACCGGCACTTCCCGCGTTTATACACCTAGACCACATGAAACTTCCACCCAACACAAATGCACCAACTGAACATTTAAGGGTTCTCTCATGCCAAACAAGAAAGGTTTCAGTAAGTGCAAAATATGATGTGCGTATTTGATTTAATTTCACCTGTACCTTCCATCATTCAATCCCTCTTGATATTACGGGTTTCTACGACTCAGAAAAATAAAAAAACATCAGCAATCGTTTTTGATCGTGGGTTAATCATCGTTGCCATTCATCAAATATACATATGGAGATTAGGACACGGTAAGAACACGATCATGTTTTCATTAAACACCAAAAACTACTTAGAGATGGAAGTACTCTTTCACATGGGCATACCTAGCAATCGTGTCCAGGCACGGGCAGACCTAGCAATCCTCAAGACCGGTCGGCCGCCTGGACTTGACGGCATTGCAACACCATACCTCCTACTACGCTTAAGCAGAACCCGCACTCTCGATTCCAACTCCCTTCTCTCTAGTTCCTTCCGCCGCCCCCAGTTTGAGAGTCGCCCGTGCTTCCCCGGGCCTTCCCGAAGCTGAGATCGGCGGCGATGCCGTCCGCTCGAGGCTAAGGATTGGCGCCGGCGTCCTATACAGCTGTAGTGTTAGGAGAGTTCCCGGTCTGATGCCGTGGTCTGGCAAGATGCCCGTAGGTTGGGGCGGGGCGGCGCTTCCTTCCGGCTGGAGGCGCAGCAAAGTAAGGTTTGCCTAGCATCTTCTCCTGCTCCGGCGGTCGGAGCCGAAGCTGCTGTGGAGAACCGCGAGCTCCATCAATAAAGCCGAGTTCCCCGGCCACTTGGTGGTACGGATCTGCGGCGAGCTCTTCTCTCTTCCGACCGGCCATGGAGGCGAGGGGAAGGAGGAGCTCTCTGCATCAAGATCTCCGTTCTGCAGGTGGTGCGCTCGAAGACTTTGCGGCTTGGTGTCCTGCCACGACACTGGTTGCGCGCCGGTGACTGACGCTGTCAAGCCGTCGTGGTGGCGGTGTGATGGAATAGAAGCTTCTGGCGGGGTCTTCTTCCTCCTCTGTAAGTGGCTTTTCTTCCTGTTCTGGATCTGCGAGATCAAGATGTTGTTGTTTCAATCCCCTCCGGCCGACCGTGGTGGTGAGGAGAGGGGTAAGAGGCATG
Source organism: Dactylis glomerata (assembly GCA_007115705.1). Lineage (NCBI taxonomy): Eukaryota > Viridiplantae > Streptophyta > Magnoliopsida > Poales > Poaceae > Dactylis > Dactylis glomerata. The sequence goes on from QXEO01000454.1 coordinate 613,841, forward strand.
CGTCCATCTGCAGTGATGGAAGAGGATGGGGGAAAGCAATCCATGAGCTCATCCTTGCGCTTGGCTGCTGCGCCGACGCAATCCTTTGCCGACAAGGCGGCAAGACTTCAACCTCCATGTCGGAGGCCTTGATCTGGCGCTGTCACGGGTGCTCGAACCCTAATTGCTGCGAAGTGATGCATTCCCCGCAGCGACTAGGGGGACCGTGGTGGCTGCTAGTCGCCGGAAGGGGGCTCCCGAGCAAGAGACCCCTGCTCCTCGGCGGCATCGCCTGGAGGACGCCGGCGAATGGTCACGGAGACGCCCAAGGACTTGGTTGCAAGAATTTCATTAGTTCTAGGGTGGTTTTTGTAAAAAGTAAGGCCTTATTTTTAGATAGGAGATCTCCTTGGATTGAATTAGAAAAGACCAAACTTAATTATGTACCTGTCACCGCTTAAATGAAATCCTCAGGGTCCTTCTAGACCCCGACCCGCATGTTTCAAAAAAAAAAACACCATACCTCAGTGCTTCGAAAAATTTCTGGATCCATCGTCCTGTTCAAGGAATTCTTTTTTGATACTATAAACGTGATTCTGCCATGTCCAGCTATCGCAGCACAGCCCAGACCAAGCAACTTCTCACAATCTGTCCAGCCCCACTAGGCCCGTTTGGCCCAACTACGACCTCCAAAACCCTAATCCTCCCAGCGGACGGCCACGAAAGCCCCAGCCTACCCCCGCCTCGCATCCAACGCTCTGCAAGTTTCCCGTCTTATCGAACTCACCCATTATAAAGGCGCCGCCTGGCTTCGGAACAGCTTCTCCCCCGCCTCCGTCTGCCCCATCGCCGTCGCCCCGTGGACCTCAACCAGCCGCCGGCGAAATGGTACGCGCCCTTACTTCCCTCCCCCGTCGATTGCATGCTATTCTCCTCCCCCGTGATCGAGCTACTTCACTTGGATCTTTGCTGTCGACGTAGGCACTAATTGTCGTGTGCTGATCTCGAATCTTGCAGGCCCCGAAGCGTGGTGGCAAGGCGCCTGTCCCGGCGAAGAAGAAGACGGTGCGCCTCCGCTCTTCGAGACCTACTACTTGCTTCCGTTCTGTTCTTGGTGCGGTTCGTTGATAATGTTCGTTCGTGCTGCAGGTTACAGTGACGAACCCTCTGTTCGAGAAGAGGCCGAAGCAGTTCGGCATCGGCGGCGCGCTCCCGCCCAAGAAGGACCTGCACCGCTTCGTCAAGTGGCCCAAGGTTGTGCGCATCCAGCGCCAGCGCCGCATCCTCAAGCAGCGCCTCAAGGTGCCCCCGGCCCTCCACCAGTTCACGCGCACCCTGGACAAGAACCTTGGTATGCTTCACGACCATATGCCTGCTTATGATATTCTTTGCTGTTCGGTACATGCTTAACTCCTATTGCGCAGTAGGACTTGGATAGCTAATAGACACAATGCATTGGCGAAAAAGATCCTAAAAGTTTAGATATTGGAGTTATCTCTCATGCGCCCTATGCTATTATTTCTAAGTATGTTGTGCACATTACAACCCACTTAAGTACTCGAGACTACTTCTAACATATGTCATCGGTCTAGGCCAACTTGCTTTATTTATTGTAAGGCCTGATTTCTTAAAAAGCCAAGTTCATCTGGATATGGATTTGACTTAATAGACAATTCTTAAATTTTCATTGATCCCAGCTAGGGTTATAAGCAATATCTTTGCCATTGCACTCTAGTGAAGTATCATAGAAGTTTTTTGTTATTACTATCTCGTGTAATCAAATCTTTTGAATTTTGACCTTCATTATTCGAAAGTAAACTGAACTGCTGTATGAAACTATGATATGTCCCTGTCACCATTGTTTGACTGGCAAAAGCTGATCTGTAAAATATTTTGAATTTAATTTACCCTGTCTTTGTATATGCTCTCTATGGTTATGCAAATGTGAAGTTGCGCTAGTACCTTTTGATTACACTTTGGTGATGATGACAGATTATGTAGATGATCTAGGCCTAAATTATGAGTTGAATAGGGTGTTCCTGCGATGTTCTGTGAGGTGTTTACTGCTTGTGTTAACTTGCCTACTGTCAAACTTACGTTTCAGCAACAAACTTGTTCAAGATGCTACTTAAGTACCGCCCTGAAGACAAAGCTGCCAAGAAGGAGAGGCTTCTTAAGAGGGCTCAGGCTGAAGCTGAAGGGAAAACTGTTGAGGCCAAGAAACCAATTGTCGTGAAGTATGGCCTCAACCATGTTACCTACCTAATTGAGCAGGTACAAAGCCCTTCTTTCGTCTGTCATTTACATTGGCAGCCAACAGATGTACTTTTCTGCAGGCATCAGACTGAACTTTGTTGATAACTGAAGTTTGTATGTCTTCTTGCAGAGCAAGGCCCAGCTGGTTGTCATAGCTCATGATGTTGATCCCATTGAGCTTGTTGTGTGGCTCCCAGCCCTTTGCAGGAAAATGGAGGTTCCTTACTGCATTGTTAAGGGAAAATCTCGCCTTGGATCGGTATAGTTTCTGTTGCTACCACGTTAAAAATGTTGTTTTGCGAGCACCAGATATCTAATGAATACTCCCATTTACAGATTGTTCACAAGAAGACTGCCTCTGTTCTGTGCTTGACCACAGTGAAGAATGAGGATAAGCTTGAGTTCAGCAAGGTCCTTGAGGCTATCAAGGTTTGTGGAGCTATGATTTCTATGATTTTCATCTTTCTGCTTCTTTCTCCACTAACCTGTATTGAACAATCACCAGGCAAACTTCAACGACAAATTCGACGAGGTCAGGAAGAAGTGGGGCGGTGGTGTCATGGGCTCCAAGTCGCAGGCAAAAACCAAGGCCAGGGAAAGGCTCATCGCAAAGGAGGCAGCACAGCGTCTGACATAAGTGTAGCCTTGTTAAACCATATCTATTGCTCATCCTTGAGTAGTGTGCAAGCATACTGTGGCTGTTTGGGATCTAGTTTTGGAAGTCATTTTTGTTTGTCGAGACATCTTGGAAAGAACAGTGTAAGAATGAAGTATTTTTGTTCAATGCCAGCTAGTAACCATGATCAAGCTCTTTTATTTGCGTCTTAAGAAATAATTTCTCTTCGCTGAATTTTATCATCTGCCATCAACTTGTGAGTTCGACAAGTTTTCCTTGTCAGACAATCTGTAGCTTGACCCAGTTACTAACTTACGGCAAGAAGTTGCCTCAAGTACTGTTCTCTTGTTTAACGAGTGCACATCTGCCCCATGAAGCCACCCCTTTTATCTCTTCCACCCGTGGCATGGCATGGCCTCGACGGCAGCCTCCGCTGCTGCACACACCGCCTCACGAATTATGCGTGCAAAACCGGTGAGCACCTTGCAGTACGCAAGTATTATTCTCCCCGTGAAGGAAAGAGCACAAAGCATTTCACTGGAGCAGCAAGTTCCATGACCATATTGCGTAGCTAGTTGGACAGCATAATATCACTCTCTTGAATTTGAATGTGTGCTCTGGCGAAACTGGACACTGGCTGAATTTACGCTCAATTCCGCATCTAAATCTATCCATGCAGGAGTAACAGTAAGCTGGGACCTTCGGCTTTCGTCAGGCAATCAAGACTCCAGAGCAACTCCAGTATTCACGCGGCCACCACCGTTGGGCAGGGCGAAGTGGCACAAATGTTGCATCGACCATGTGCCGCATCTGCTCTAGTCAGCGTGACGGTCGTGTGGATCTTAGGTGCTCAGTCGGTATCAGTTTGGGTGCGATACTGAGAAAATATATCGGCGTCATGAACTCATGATCCTTTTTATTTTTGTAAAAATTCCACTGATCAGTACAAAGAAGCCTAAAAGTAATAAAAATTACGAATAGGTCATTGGACCACCTAGCGACGACTACAAACACTAGCACGAGCCGAAGGCGCGCCGCTGTCCTCGCCCCTCCATCACCGGAGTCGGGCAAAGCTTGTCGTAGTAGAGCTTGTTGAAGTAGACAGACGGGAAGTTGTCGTGCTAAGCCCCAAAGGACCAACGCACCAGAGTAGCAATCATCGCCGATGATGAAAAAAGTAGATCAGAAAAGACTGACCCGAAACCACACAAACGATCACAAAAACCGACCAAATCCCAGGAGATCTGCCGGACACATGACTCCACGTCCTCCCCCGATGCTAGACGCACCACCGGAGCGAGGATTTGGCAGGGAGAACCTTATTCTGACTTTAGGATATTGCCGCGCCTCACCATCCCGAAGAAGACGCAGAAAAAACCTAAAACAAGGAACGGGAACCCTCCTGCAGGCGAGAGGCCGGGATCCGCCGTACCTCCAAGGCATGAGAGGCCATCGGAGGTGGGCGGACCACTGCCGCCGCCGACAGAGGGGATGGAAACCCTAGCCGCCTAGGGGATCGCCTACGAGAAGGTTGACCTGACTAGTGTCCAAAAAGTCAGGAATGTTTTGTTTTATGATTCGCATCATGTTCTCCTTTCTCATGCAGTTGGACAGGATGCCGGTCGCCCGATTAGCTGACACGTTGGCCCTTGTAGTAAACACCAAACAGTCCAGCTCCCGGGACTCAATCAACATATGCCAAGTGTTCCGTAATCTATGGGCAGCACTCCGTAGGAATGTTATAGTCTAGGCATGTCGTAGTAGTCATTAGACAGAAAGAGGAGAAACTTACATGTCTTATTCCGAATTCCTGCGGTTGTCATTATGTTCCAGCAAGGAAATAGTCATTCTTTCATTTCGAGCATTCCAGGTTCTAAATCAAATAAATGCCTCCATGGTCCTTCTTTAATTGCTTGAATGGCTCTCTCAGTGCCTCATGGATGGAAGATGTTGTAAAGTCTTCAATAATGATGTCAAGTGTGGAGTATGTTTATCAACCTAGTTCCTACTATTGCGATATTGCTTACTATTTGAATTCACTGATGGGACATCTTTCTTGGTCGATGTGAGTCATAGTAAACCTTTGAGAAGGTCCTATCCAAAATAGCACACTGCACATTTTAGGAAGCACGTTTGCTTTTTTTAGAGGAAGCAAAGCAGGTTTTGCTCATGTAAAAAAAAAGCAGGTTTCGCTGATCGATGCAAAGTATGGACCATTTAAGTAGGTGATGTGCTTAGCAGACTTGGAAAAACATGCCCTGTTGGGCCTTAAAAGTTCTAAGCCCATGCAGCGCTGGACAAAGGTATGGATCCATAGCACTCACTTTAGATCCAACGGCTCACCTCTGAGTTTGCAGGTTTCCATTGTAAACCGGTTTGCGTAGGATACTTTCTCGGCTAAAAGATACTTCGCACTAGGATAAGTTTAATGAGCAAACATATAGAAAACGATTTTATAATAGAAGTGGTTATAGAATAAGCCACTCAATAGACTAGAAATTTGTACTTAATACATCACATGTTGAGGTTGCAAGGTGCGTAGCAGTCATGGAAATAAATTACGTTATATCATGCAGGATAAAGGTATGGGATAACAAGATACCTGTTTTAAGCATTCCACAACGTATTCATTACCCTGACTGCTATGTACCTTACAACCTCAACTTGTGATACATGAAGATGAGTATAAATTTCCAGTCTACCGAGTCACTTGTTATAGTAGCACTTATGTTATGATATATTTTTCTATATGCTTGCACCATTTAAATTATTTCAGTGTGAAGTGTCTTTCACTCGCAGCGTGGCTATGCGACATCTCTCAAGGTTTCTAGGGAGCATTGTTTATTTCCAGACTTATTCTTCACACAGTTCTTAAGATAGCCGTTGTTCCAAGTAATATGTCTTTCTATTTCATGCTAGTACGAAATTCTTCATAAATGTTTCGTAGTCTTGATCATAATGCCCTTTTAACTTCTCACAGTAGTTGATTTTTCATCGGAGTAGACAAGCTTAGCAATGGATGAACCGTCAAAATCAGTGACATTGGATGAATTTTAAGATAATTAGTTGTATTTAAGCATCTGGTGCTTTCGTCTTGGTTGCCCCTCCCCTCGTACTTCTTCTTGTGGTCAGGTTAGTTCTTTCAACTTGCAACATGCAACCAATGGTCGGTGTGGATCGGGCAATGTGATATGCCTTATTCCTCTGGATCCTGTCATACACGGCGTGTGGATACTGCGGTGACTCCAACGAGGTTTTCTCTCCAGGTGCTGTCAATGACTTATGGTTGCTATGGTCTCCTTCGTCTTCCCTTCGAGCTTGATGGTGGTGGCAGATTCTTCTCCAAAGATTTACTCCGAAGGGTTTGCTTGTAATTTTTATGTTTTGATAAGCTTTTATTTTATTATGGGACAATTGTCCCACGTACGGATGTTTCTGGTATAATGTGTTTCCTTTTTAATATATTCTGAAAAATTGTCAAAAAAAGTTGACGGTAAGCTATTGAGCTGAGCTCCATTTCGATTTTGTTTCAGAAGGACCTATATTTGCATGCTCCAGGGTATATCGAACTTGACTTCTTGAGTTTTTAGAGGTGCGAGTTAAAATGGATTTTGTTATTCTGTTCCACTGCTGGTTATTTTGACTGTAGACCTGTTGCCCTTTTGGGAAACGAGGTTTTTTTTTGCTACAGTTTGTTAAAATAGAACCTCTATTTACAGATTGCTTAGTTGTCTACAATTGCTCAAACTGCAGGGAGGTTGTTGGACTGCAGCAGATGACCAATGGGATTCAAAGATTGCTAGCAAATTTTATGGGTGCAGCAACTCCAGCGGCAAATTCATTGGTGTGCAATATTCTTTGCCATTGAGGATTGGTTAAAATTTGGTGTAGCCACATAGGGTATTTCAGATGTTAGATTTTCTCTACGATCTTAGAATGCATGCTTTATTATATTCTTGAAAAGTTTGAAATAGTTTTGGTGGTAGTGGTGCCTTTTCTTTGTTGTGCTGGGTTAATTTTTTGTTTTCTTGAAGTAACCACTGTTTTAATCTGTGCAGATTCAGGTGTTATAACACCTAGACCGTTATTTGATGATTGTTATGAGTGAGGCCTCAATCCACAAACAGGGGTAAGATAATGCGCAATTGGCAGATTATTTGTGTTCGCATAACATGCATCTAGCTCGGTAGAACAAAGGAAAGGGTCTCACCTACACCCTCTTAACTCTTTTCAGTTTCTCTTTTCTATATCTCTCAAAATGTATAATATATGGATTTAAAACATTGCGTACCATTGAAACATTACAACTGCAACATGACAAAAATAGTTCAGGATTTTTTTGTGCAGTTTGAAATTTTGAATTTTTAAAATTCAAAATAATTTCCTTTAAATATGTATATATTTAATGTTATAAAAATACCAAAGTATTTTTCCCACATTATATCTTAAATATTTTGGTGAACTACAAAGTTTCGGATTTAAATATTGTATGGTGTGAGAGATACAAAAAAGAGAAGTTGTTTGTAAGGGAAAAATAAATACTTGATGTACCTCTGAACAGCCCAGATAGAGGGGATAGCTAAGATGGTGCTCAAAAAATCTTGTCTCGTAGAACAAAACATGTAAGCAACCAGTTTGAATATGTGTATGCAGAAGCCTACGGTCTTAATACCCTATATTTTGACCAGTGTTGCAGCTGTAGTTTATCATAGATTATTTCATCTATCAGAATCTGCTCCTAAATACCCAAGCTTCCAGGTTTGCTTTGGTGGCGAAAGTTATACCAGATTCAGTTAGAATAGATCATGCATCTTTACATATGAATGCAAATGTATAAAGAAGCTATCTGATTGATAGACATAACACATAAATAAGAGGTTGTATCTATTAGAATACGTATAGGACTAGAGATTAGGAGTTATCTTGTATTACAAGTTATAGCCTTCTTGTTCTCTAAGTTTTATACTTTATATATACCTCCACCCGGATCAAATCAATACAACACAAAATATTAGGGATTCATAACTTTCTACATGGTATCGGAGCGGTTTGTCTCACGACGCCGATTCTAGGTTCCTAAACCACTTCCGCATCGCGCCGCCCTCGGGGAGATCTCTCCTCGGAGGCGCGACACCCGATCTCGATCAATGATCCGACCGGTTCTTTAGATTAAATCTAAATTCGAAATTTTCCAATTCCTAGATTAGATTCAGTTTAGCCACCAAATAAAATCCCTAGATCTCCATTACCCTTACAATTCCGATGAAAACAGTGCAAGATCGAACTCTAATCGGCATCCGGCAACCGCCACCGGCTTCATCGCGTGGGATCTACATCGTCTTGTCCGCCTCACCTCCGCCCAGGGCTAGCCAATACGGCCCGTGTCCTGCAGTGGCGCACGCGCAGAGTCGGCCGCACAGAGGCCGAGGAGTCACAGGGCAGCGGCGCATGCGGGCGGAGTCTGGCTCCAAGCCAGCTCAATCACGCAAGGTATGCACACGGTACATGCAAAGAAGAAAATAAAACTGCATGCAGATATGCGTGTGTGTGCTGCATATGGATACTACAAGCATCGCGCGGACTTCTCGTATGACATCAACACCGACATCAAGATCTGCACTGCATTAAGCTGAACTACATCGATCCAAACATCAACGTTAAGCTGTACGACTACATCAAACTATGAGTAAAATCTTTGTCGAGTTCTACATCGTCAATACAAATATCGCTAAGGTCTACATCAACGTGGTCTTTTGCCGCCGCCGACAAAAACCCCGCCGCCGCCGTGATCTTCGATCCCTGCCGCCACCTACGACAAGACCCGCCGCCGCCGTGATCTTCGATCGCCGCCGCCACCTACGACAAGACCCGCCGCCGCCGTGATCTTCGATCACCGCCACCGTCTACGACAAGACCCGTCGCCGTCTACGACAAGACCCGCCGCCGCTGCAGAACCGCCGCCGCCGCCGCCGCCTAAAAACCCGCCGCCGCCGCCGCAGAACACCTGCCGCCGCCGCAGAACACCTGCCGCCGCCGCTAAAACCCGCCACCGCCGTAGTAACCCTGCCACCGCCGCCCTAAAACCCGCCGCCGCTGCAGATCCGCTGCCGCCGCCGCCAAAAAACCCGCAATTTTTTGCGCCTCCGGCTCTACGGCTACAACGACCACAACAACCTCGACCACGGCTACATCATGATCGGCTACCTCGACATCGACATCAAGAACACCATCTACAACAACTCAAGAACTCCAGTCCACAGCGACCGTGTCGTCACTTGCGTCCACGCCACTCCCGCTGTGACTGCGGGAGGGGAGAGAGGAGAGACACGGAAGGCACCAGATGTGCCGACCCATCAGAGACGTAGTTGATGATGACAAGGAGGAGGAGACGATGGAAACACGATGGAAACGTATGACTTCAAATCCAGTCGCAATCGTCTGCTTCACTCCCGCTACGACTGAGGGGGAATGTTAGAATACGTATAGGACTAGAGATTAGGAGTTATCTTGTATTACAAGTTATAGCCTTCTTGCTCTCCAAGTTTTGTACTCCATATATACCCCCACCCGGATCAGAACAATACAACACAAAATATTAGGGATTCATAACTTTCTACTTTCTACGGTATCCTTAAAATCCTTAGTAGTTTTCAGTCAAAACATAGAACAGTCCAGGCTAATGCCGGGAACATGGAGACACCTCCTGTGTAGTGTCTAAGGATGGGGTGAATGTTTGAAGTTTGAGGTCTCCGCAGTTTTGCTCTGAAGTCTGAAAGGAGCAAGATTAGGAGTACATTATATTTCACAGCTAATTAACTCTGCAGACTGCAGTAGCTGTATATTTTTCTGGTTCCATATTATGGTGTTCACATATGGGCTGCCTCTCAGATAATTGATTCTGTTTTTCTGCACATATTCTAAATGAGACACTTGTTATTCCCAAACTGGACCCGACTTTCTTCCGGAAAGATGCCATGTTTCGTCGATTACCAGACACTTACTACCCTAGCCTTCAAATCTGCTAATGTTTCAAAAAGACTGAAATGCATTTTGTTCGTATTTAATACCATTTCTGTGCAGTCTGCAGTGACTTTCTTTGCTCGAATTTTTAATGCCGACTGGTTCATCTCATCTTTTATCAAAGGATGATCACGAAAGTGCTTCCAGAGATAGGAGGTAGAATGCAGGCTCCTCATAGAATGCGTGTGCCGGTGCACTCCGTGTTGTTACTTGAACCGTGTGTTGCCTTGACTTCTTAAGAAACATGTAACCGTATGGCAATGTTTGTTACTGAGATACATTATACAATGTGCTTTTATCACTTTCATCAACCTGTTACATCCTAATTGGATGGTATGAACTGAAAGTAGAGATATTTCATATGCATGGTATTGAATTACATGTTCTTACAAAAGACTATATGGCCATGCACCTGGTCTTGAATTCCGACAACCTATGTGAGTTTTGCCAAATTTAGTTATTTTTTTAGACGAAACCAAATTTAGTTATTCTGTTGGGAAACAGTTAAGAACTTTTTGGCAATGAAAAATATGACATCATTTTGTCAGCATTTTCAGAAGCTATAACTTTACTCGTTAAGTTCCTATCCCAAACTGACCAAAATAGATATTTTTTATGTCCAGAATGGCTCGGCCTCCTGGAGATGCCTAACTCTAAGCTGAAAGAATGGAATTTCGACAGTGCGTATTGACATGTTCCATCATACGCATCGGCTCAACTTAGCATGATGGATTGACGTTGTCGTGTGGATCTTATGTGTTCAGTCCGGTATCAGTTTCGGTCCGACACTGAAATAATATCCGGGAAGATCATTGCATCATGCGTGCTGCATCGGCCTTTCAGAGCAACTCTACCGGTCCCATGCATTGGATTTTGAGAGCATTTCCACGGGTTCTCTCGAAAGTCTGTCGCCAACAGCGCCGACAGGCTCCATGTAGAGAGGAATTTGGGGAGGGTGCCCCCAGCACATTCCCAAAAGAATGGACCCTTTTCTTCATATGTCCCGGCTCCCTTTGGACGACGAACTTGATCTCCTCCAGCTTGAGGACGACGCTTGGACTTGAGGTTGCCGCAGACCGCTGACATGGCAGCGCCGCATGCCCTCCTCGGCCGCGGATACATCTGTCGTCGTCGGTGCCGGAGCCGAGTGCAGCCATCATCTTCTCTAGCTCGCGCTTGATGACCAAGATCTTGACGCGCACCACGCTGCCGACCTACTCCCGGGACAAGACGTGGATGAGCCAAAGAAGGTACAATCCGAGCGCGTAGCTAGGATTAGGACAGCACCATGGCCGCACGAGAGGGATGTTTCCCATCGCATGGCGTCTCACCTATCGTTGTCCCTTGGCAAGGACACACAAGTGGCATGCGAACGACAAAGAGCGATCCGCAGCAATCAGCATTAGTAGGCCTTGGAAATCTCTCGTGGTCGTGGAGCCTATCGACCAAGCAGCTTTGTGCTTTTCTTTGGCGAAACAGCTCCGTCTGAATGAATGAAGCCGTTCTTCTGTAAAATGTTGGAGCGTGTTTCTACTTTCAGCAGCTGGTCGACCCAATGCATGGACCTTTCAGGAACTCACCGGGAAGACGACAATGCTGAGTCACGGCCTCATCATAGGCTCGTAGCAACTCACGTGCCCGCTGCTGTGAGTCGAGATTTCCCCGCAGAAAAGAGGAGGATCGAGGACGAAAGGCTGGGGATTAACGTTGTTTTCCTACCATCTCCCTCTCTGTCTGTCTCTCCTTGAGCAGTGCGTCGCCGCTGTATCTGCGTTTGCCTCTTTGGGAACCGCTCTTTGTTTCTAGCTGTTCGCTCGAGATCAGTTCCTCCATTTTCCTTGTTTCTCTTGGAGCAGTCGCTTGATTGGTTGTCTGAATCCTGATGAAATCCTGGCGAGATTCAGAGCTCCGGAGAGACGGTCCATGTTTGCGAGATGACTGTGCTTGTGCGTGTTTTTTTCTGAGGGAAAGTGTGTCTGCGCTCTTTAGTTACTCCCTCTTTCTTGGCTTATTAGACATGTACTTCTATCTAGGTCGTTAATTTAATCTATATAATATAAATTATATAATTTAAAAATTATATCATTAAAAAGTATAAAAGCTAAAGTTTTTATGATATATTTTTTATAATATATATATCATGTTAACTTGAATAAATTGTCAACCTAAAAATATGCGTATAACTAATAAATTGAAAAGGAGAGAGTATACTACTTGTGCGGTTGGATGTTGCAATCGATCGGCGTGTAGAACTGGAAGGGTCCAGAATTTTTACATGAGCCAAATCGCTTTATATACTTTATTCCTGTATGTCACAAAAGCTGATGAAAAAGGCAGCTTAATTTGCCGCCGTATTTGCGACGCAAACATCACCATTGTAACATGTACATTCGTACTCGTGCTTCCTCCGTTATTAATGAGTGCGCTTCTATATTTCATTTTAATTTAAACCTATTTAGGTTTAATTTTTTTTGCGAATAGGATACTGGTATTAAAAGAAACAACGAACAATACAAAGCATCTCAAGAAAAACGAAAATTATAACGAGATCCTTGAGAAGCCCCTCATCTACCTCCAGACCGTGTCGACGACGCGCCGCCGCTGCCGCTCTTTCCTGAGTCGGCCTAACGTTGTTGCCTGCAGACGGGAAGTCGCCGAACGGGTCACGAAGACCACATCCGTTCCGAAGATGAAGAAGAAGGAAGAACTGCCGATGAAGCTCCTTGACGATCCAAAGATCCCCACAGCCAGACGAAATCCTCAAAGACCACACCACTCCCACAAGCCTCTCGACGTTGCCACCGAGATGGGGTTGAAGCCGGGGAGACCTTATTGACAAGACGTCGCCACCACCACTTGAGCGCCGCTCCTACAAATCTTGACTCTAAAAACGAAGAACGAAACCCTCAAAATAGGGGGCAGAGCCCTCCCACCGACGAGGGCTAAGATCCACCGCGCCTCCATGGCCTAAAGGCCACAGAAACGAGGCGATCTACGGCGGCGCCGGTGGGAGGCACGAGATGAGATCGCTTGGGTGTCCGCCTCGAGTCTTGTACCCGTTTCAAGAGTAACTTCATAGAGAAAATATCAACACACATAACATCATCGGTATATTATGAGACTACATTTCCAAGCGGAATGGCGATTGGTAGAGCATCGTGCTGTTTATTTTATCTTTACAGAGCACACAATCATGGACATTTTTTATGGAGTTACCCACGCCATGCTATATACCTTGATAAAAAAAATGGCTTAATGGCACCGGCATGTAAAAGTTGCGGTATCACGTGACGGACACATGGGTTTCCCGTCACATCATCAACTCAAATCACATTATTGCCGTCGTCTGAGAAAATCGTCGATCTTGCTAGCTAGACTTCCGGTCGGCCAAACGGTGCACATGGCACGCAAAGCACAGCCGCAGGAGGCCAGGCGCCCGGTCCGGTCTCACCGATCGGGATCCTTTGGCGCGCGCGGCGGCCGACTCGTCAACGTGTGCAGCCTCGAGCCATCTGCTCCAGGGCCCAGGGTGCGTGTCGCCTCTCCCGTCGCCGGCGAACAGCACACAGCCAAGGTACGTGTAGCTAGCCGAACTCAGTCCTGGTCCGGGCTCCGGTGGCGCAGCCGGCCGGCGATCTCGCATCCTCATCGGAGCCGTACGCGTAGCGCGGATTCGGCTGCCGGTTGGTGGATCGGTACCACCACCACTTGATCCCCCTCTCAGGTATGGGCACTTGGGGTTCATGTGCCGCGCCCATCCTCATGCAGCAGCCACGACCCGCTTCATGGCCAGTGCATTTGGTTACCTAGTTTAAAATCTGTTTTTTTTTTTCTCTTTTGAAATGGGGCATAGCCCTGGGGCACATATCCGTTTTATGGCATAGTTTATAGTATTCAATTTATTACAATCATGATCAGAGAGGGTTGAGACATGTATCAACCATCTAAAAATAAAAGCAAAACGAAGCTAGCTATTTTGAATTCTGCTAATATGCCGTTGTCCGGTAGCCTGAAAATAGAAGTCATGTGCGCTGATCCACCGGGAGGACAAGGGACCATGTTTGTATCCAGTACACAGCTAGCCGAATAACATGCAAAAAAATAATACATTTCTGCTTGTCAAAAACAATATTATTTTTGCATGTTCATATTGACCAACATAAAGCCGATACACCAATACGTATTCTAGCTTTATTCATTTTATTAATTATATTCAACCGTTTACTGAACATGTTAGGAATATTTGTTGGAGGTGGAATATTGTAGGTAAATTAAACTCTACGCTAGATGCGTGCGAAAGGACAAGACAGAAATAGATGTTCTACCGACTCCATTGAGTCACAAAACAACACTTCTTACACCCATTCAAATTCCACTTTCCTAGATTTTTTAGTTAACAAAGCTTTGCTTTATTATTAGGAAACCTCATGAATATTTTAATCTTAAGTGGGATTTTTAACTTCTATAAGTACTACCTCCATCCCAAGGCTTAAGGCTTATTTTAAAAAAAAAGTCAAACTAAGTAAAGTCTGACCGAATTTTTAGAAGAATACATCAACAAATATGATATTTTGTAGATACCACATGAAAATATATTTCACTATCTATCTAATGATATTAATTTTGTGTTTTGTATGTTAATGATTTTTGATTAAAACTTAATCAAACTTGAAATAGTTTGACTTTGTAAAAAAAAGTCTTAAGCCTTGGGATGGAGGTAGTACTTACGTAAATAAACAGTGTGCCCATTCATGAGGTCCATGTACATAGATTTGATCGTAAATACTTTAGAAGAAGTAAGTTTCCACACAAATTTATCTGGATTATTTGACAGTTAAACCATCATCAACCGTTGACATAAATGTAATCAATTGTTCCATTTTTATTCCCTCTTAGCACCCTCATGAATGCAATATTCAAAGGAGTATGAGATAAAACATTGGCAACGAGAACATGTTTCTGTTATACAATGCTATCCAAGGATTGATACTGCTGCGCTAGAGGTGTATCACCTAACTAAATGTCCTCCCAAAATCGCACAGTTGACCCATCCCCTACTTTAAAAGCGCCTCTGCTAAAAAAAAATCACTTTAAACCCGCATAAGACCCTTCCAGAAAGGTGAATCAGTTGGTTTCACTTTAACTTGGGATAATGTTTTGTTCCTTAGGTACTTGTTATGCAAAAATTCTTGCCACATTCTTTTTTCCGGTAAAAGTTTGAACTACCATTTGCTGACCAAACAATTTTTTTAAAAAAATCAAGCACCTCAATACCTAAACCGCCTTGATATTTTGGGCGGCAAATGATATTCCTCTTAGATAACCAATATTTTTTCTTATTGCCATCTGATTGCAAAAAGAATCTAGACTGAAAGAAATCTAAACGCTTTCGCACCCCCTTAGAAATTTCAAGAAACAAAAGCATAAACATTGTTAAACTAGTCAACACTGAATTAATAAGAACCAGCCGATCACCATATGAGAGTAGTTTGCCTGGCCAACATCCTAGCTTTGAAACAAAATGACTCTCGACAGTATTTCATTCAGAATTGTGAAATTTCCTATAGTGAATGGGTACACCAAGGTAAGGTTGTCATTACACACGCTCATATACAAGCTAGCTAAAGAGAGGTATCCTAAGAAGAGCAGCCCGACGATCACCATGAGCATGACGGCGATGATGAAATTTCTTAGCCAGATCCGCCGAACAATATCTGGGAAGATCAATGCAGCATGCATGGTGCGTCAGCATACTATTGTACCGCAAAAACTTCTAATTAGGTTACATATATTTTGTCAGGATTTGTGTCATGCTGCCATTGTCATGCAGATTTGCTTAAAATGTTAGTCTAGGAATAACTAGTACAGTTTCACCCTCACCAATTCGACCTTCCATGCATGGCAGCAGCGAGATGGATGTTTTCCATCCCATGGTCGCATCCGTTTTTTTGGTTCTTCCCACCGTTGTGGCGTTGTCTCGTGGCAAGGACACGCAGGTGGCACCAAACAGAACAAAACCAGCCTTGTCGCCGTATCTCTGGCCACAATCTTTGGCCATGCCTTCCTTCCGGCGTTTTGCTTCTTTTTCTAGGAGATCCGGCGTTTGCGCTACATTTTTTTCTCTTTTACGAGTAGGTGTGGCATGTGAGAGACAGAGAGATCCGCAACAATCAGCATTGGTAGGGCCTTGGAAATCTCTCGTGGAGCCTAGCGGGCCATGCGTCAGCTACGCGGCACGAACAGGACCTTTTTGTGCGCTCCGTCTGGCCCATGTCGGCCCAGAAATGAGAGGCTCGGGAACGTTGCGGATAACGACTTTCCTCAACAAACACGGAGGATCCATCCATTGAAATGGTGATGCCTATCGAGCATCCATTGAAATGGTGATGCCTATCGAGCATGCAGCTCTGTCGGGGTGATTTTGTTTGCGGTCACCGAGTTTCTTGGCACAGGCTCACAGGTACCTTTGTTGCTTGTAATAGACGTCATTTGAAAAGTTGGATAGGTAATTCCTCAGAGGGCCCATTTTGAACGAATGTAGGTCAAACCAAATATTGCCGTGACTTCTCCCGTTCTAGGTACATTGCGGTCCCGCATGTCAGTGTTTCTCCGTTTCATGTTAGTTCCAGCGTGTCAATCTGCGTGGCAATTCGATGTAACCGAGTTCAGTACGCAGCGGTGTACGGTCAAGATCTAGTTCGTTCCTCCGCCCTTAACCTTGCCTGAACCCTAAGACGGCGGCGGAGGCGGCGGCGACACAGACAGATAGCGCTGCTTAAAGCTCGCGTGGCCGTGCCCGACAGCCCGCGGTGATGCCGAATGTCGAGCGAGCCGTTGCGCAGAGATAGATCGCCATCGCCGGGAGACAAGCTGAGCAGCACAGAGGATGGAAGGGCCCGCAACTCAGGAATCATGTCTCACCCTGAGCAGCCGGATGAGGTGAGCTTGTCTTCTCTTATGTATTTAACCATTCTTTATCGGTATCTGCTAGCTGGATGTAGGAAATCAAGATATATTTTAGCGAGAGATGTTTGTTAGTCAAACACTAACAAGCATTTCTTATTTCCCCAACCTTGTGTCGAGTAGGATTTGCAAACATTACAGCGTCACTCTACAAATTCATGAGTACGTTGGTATGCTTGACAATGGGAACTCCGTAGCTGTGGAGGGTTGTAAGGTAACCTTGCTCGTTGCAGAAAGAAGCTTCAAGTCTATATCTGGGATGGTTGAACTTGTTCGTGGAATTGTTTCAATGGGCTCCGCACAAACTGCAGAATTCGAATGGGTATCACCGCGGGGATTGTTACACCTGTGGACATGGAAAAGATTGAAGATCAATTGGAAAGGTTTGCAGACTCTCCTGGCCATATTTTGCATGCTAAAATTATTGGTGGAACACGAGATGGTGTTGTTGCCTGGGCATCCAAGAAATTTCCTGCTGGTAATCAAAGAAAATCTGCTGCTGGTGCTCAAGCTGCTACACATCATAGCAGTAAATCTGCTGCTATTGGTAACCCTGCTCCTGGTAAACATCATCCAGCTGCTGAACCTCCTGCTGGTGCTGAAAAACCTGCTGCTGGTGGTGCTGAAAAACCTGCTGCTGCTGAACCTCCTTTTTTGAAAATGGTGGCCACATTCGACCCCTACACTGCAGAACTGGATGATGGCTCAGATGTTCTCGTTCCAAAACACGATGTTGATGTCTACATCGATCGCCAGAAGGGGATACAAGTAGCTGAACTGATTGGAAAGTTTAGTGAGAACTTGCTGCTGGGATCTCACCAAAAGGTAAAATATATGTGGTGGAATAGAAGAATCAATGATTTCATTGAGATTGGCGTTAACAGTCAACCTAATTTAGATGTGGCTTTGGAGAAATATGGAACGGGCAACCATATACTGTTTCTCGGTTGCGTAGGCACCCGTGCTGATCCAGAGGGGGATGGTTTAACTGAAGGTAACGGGAACATTCCTAGTTCCATGAAGGATTGGATCAACCCTAGTAAGGTTGGTACTGGAAATTTTAGTCCAAAGAATACTGCAAAGGTTACTCCAACAGATAGTCTGAAGCGGAACCGCAAGCTCCTATGCAAGAGGACCTGTCCCAGAAAGAACGCCTCCGCGCAGTCTATGGCAGAGTGGTTGATGAGCACCGAGGGGGAGAACACCTGCAAGAAGTCAACCAGAAAGAAGACCACCGAGGAGAACACCCAGTCAACCACAAAAAAGACCACCGAGGAGAACACCCCCTTAACCACAAAGAAGACCACCGAGGAAACCACCCCCAAAAAATCAACCACAAAGAAGACCACCGAGAAAACCACCCCCAAAAAGTCAACCACAAAGAAGACCACCGAGGATAAGACCCCCAAGATGTCAACCACAAAGAATATCACCGAGGAGAACACCCCAAAGAAGTCTACCACAGAGATGACCACCGAGGAAACCACCCCCAAGAAGTCAACCACAAAGAAGACCACCGAGGATAAGACCCCCAAGAAGTCAACAACAAAGAAGACCACCGAGGAGAACACCCCCAAGAAGTCAACCACAAAGAATTCCACCGAGGAGAACACCCCCAAGAAGTCAACCACAAAGAAGACCACCGAGGAGAACACCCCCAAGAAGTCAACCACAAAGAAGATCACCCCCAAGAAGTATACCAACAAGGAGTCCACCCCCACCGGAAACACAAACAAGGAGTCCACCCCCAAGAAGGACTGGACGTTAGCAGACTCAGATAACGAAGATATTTGTCAATGGGAATGCCAATTGGAGCAAGATTTATTAGAACAAAGGGCAGAACCACCATCACTAGTACAGACAGATGTGGGAGAAAATTTCACAGCACAGCAAGTAGATTGGCAGACTGTCAATGTCAAACCCATGGGAGGTGATGGCGTCAACGAACCCATGGCAGAGAAAACAATGTGTGATGTACTTGGCATCGCTAATGAACCTAGTGATGATGATGTAGAGGATGACAATGAAGGTCCTCCCGTTTTGGACATAGGGGAAGATGAGAACAGTGAAATAGAGGTGCTGGAACAAGAAATAGGTGATGATGTAATCGATGAATCACTAATGAAGGAAGCTGCCATCCCGGTAGATGATGAGGTCACTAGCGAGTTAGCGATAACATATGATCCAGTGGTACCTGTAATTATGGTGGGCACATACTTCGCCAACATGGTAGAATTCAGGAAAGCATTTGCGCAATATTGTATCATCGAAGAGTTTGACATCTTCAGAACTAGAAACACAAGGAAACGGTACGAGGCGAGGTGCAGATTAGACTACTACAATGGGGAGAGGGTGAAGGATCAATGCCCATGGAAGATCTCCGTTAGGATACTTCCTGGTGGAGAAACAGTTAGGGTACTGACAAGCTTTCCTCGCACATAAATATCTATTTCAAACTGACGGGTTCGGGTTTTCATATGTGAAGCAAGTTTAGGAATT
Organism: Dactylis glomerata; assembly: GCA_007115705.1. Taxonomy (NCBI): domain Eukaryota; kingdom Viridiplantae; phylum Streptophyta; class Magnoliopsida; order Poales; family Poaceae; genus Dactylis; species Dactylis glomerata. The sequence continues at coordinate 633,174 of QXEO01000454.1, forward strand.
ATTATGAAGCAACTAATGTATAAAATGAATGTTCTGATGCAGGTGAACAAGATGGGACCTGCACACAGGTGTCCAACAGGCTGCAAACTAAGATCTTCTTGTGCAACTCAAGAATGGGTTGAGAAGCATGCTTTGGCCATTCTTAAGAAAACGCCCAATGAGACTGCCAAGGCGATTCAGGTAAAGCTTATGACTGATTACAACGTCGAGCTACCGTATCACATAGTTTGGAAAGGTAAAGAGAGAGCTTTGCAAACACTATACGGGGACTGGGAAAATAGTTTCAGGCTGTTGTACAGCTTCAAGGCTGAAATACAATCTAGGTCTCAAGGTAGTGTTGTTGAGATTGACACAAAAGAGGAGGAGGGGAACATATATTTTAACCGTTTTTTTATGGCCCTTGAGCCCTGTATTCAAGGGTTCAAGGAGGGTTGTAGGCCATATTTGAGTATAGACTCCACTGTCCTCACTGGCAGATGGAATGGTTGTCTAGCATCAGCGACATCACTGGATGGGCACAACTGGATGTTCCCGGTGGCATTCGGCCTGTTTCAGTCGGAATCAGAGGCAAACTGGGAGTGGTTTATGAGGCAACTGCACAGATCAATAGGTGATGTTTCACCACTGGCCATAAGCACTGATGCATGCAAAAGATTGGCAAATGTAGTTCGGACAGTATTTTCACATGCTGAACAAAGAGAATGCCATGCTCATTTGATGCTGAACCTGTACAGGCACTACTCAGGCACTGTATATCGCTACATGTGGACTGCTGCTAGGGCCTACAAGCCTGAGAGCTACAAATTTTTTATGGACAAGATACATGCTGAGAACTCTGATTTTGCCGTATACTTGGAAAGGAATCACAGCCTTTTATGGATGAGGAGTGCTTTTAATCCCGCAATAAAGTGTGATTACATAAACAATAACCTTGCTGAAACCGTAAATAACTGGGTCAAAGACTCAAAAGACCTTCCAGTTCATATGTTGATGGACACCATACGAGGTATGTTGATGAGGCTGATAAAAGTAAGAAGAAATATTGGGGACAGACTAAGAGGGCACATTCTACCTGCTGTTATTCAGCAAATAAACCAGAGAAGTCGAGGTCTTGGTTACCTTAGAGTTGGAGAGTCTAACAACCACAGCTGTGAGGTGAGAGATTTGAGCCGGAATGGCCTGAGGCATGTCGTGAAGATTGACAGTAGAGAATGCAGCTGCTTAGAGTGGCAGCATACTGGGAAGCCATGCCCACACGCGTTAATCTTCTTGGTTCACAAAAGAACTCTGCCACACCTTGATCAATATGTGAGTGAGTACTTATCTTTGGCTAGATTTTGAGCTACCTACGCAGGTGCCGTCCCTCCTTGCACAGACCAGTCACAGTGGCCTGTGGTTCAACTACCTTTCAAGCTGTGCCAGCCAAATGTTAAAAGAGGCAAAGGAAGACCTAGGATGAGTAGGTTCAAGAATTTCATGGAGAAGCAGGGCATGCCTTTTAGTGGTAGCAAGAAAGGCAAAAACAGATGTAAGCAATGCAAATGTATTGGACATAGAGCAGCGGGGTGTCCTTTGAACGGACCAAAGCCTAGGTATGAAGTATTTGCGTGTATGATCTTTATTTATAATTAGGTAATATCTATGCTTAGCTGGGGCTTACCTGCTATCTAACATTTGTCAGGAAGCGCAAGACAAGGTGCAAGACTGCTGATGCTGTCTATGTGCTTCACGAGGAAGTTGAGTGGAGTGATGGTGACACGGGATCTGATTCAGATTGGCCGGACATTCCAGAACCTTCTGATCCAACATACAAGAAGGCGAGAAAACTGTCCCCAAAGAGGAAGAAGCCAGCTAGGTGGGAGTAAGACTAATTCAGTCTTTTTTCTGAGTGCTCCGTCTCTGTAATACAGCAAAATTTTGAAAACTATTTTTCCGGAACCTGTGTGTTTGTGTGTGCATTGTAAAACAGGGGCCCTGAACCTGCCCGAAATTCTGTCCGAACTGTATTTGTTATGGAATTTGTAATTTGTAAACTATGTACTCATTTTTAATAAGCCTTGTTTGACATTATGCATATGTTCTTATATTGGAGTTTTTGTTCAGAGGGACAGTCAGAAAAGGCAGAATAAATGGCACAGGATAACATTTCACATTACACAATATTTGGGTCCTTACAGTTCTGCTTTTCAGGTGCTAGACATCATAATGCCAACATAAACTGCAAATGCCATGGAACCATGGAACATATCTATATGAAAAGCAGATTGTTTCCACCATCTGCCCTAACCTTGATCTGCTCTATTTTGGCTGCTTGCTTCTGCAACTGAACATGCACACCACCACTCTGCTCGAGCTTCCGAAGTTGGTCCAGAAGCTCCTTGTTTTCATCAAGCAGCGCACGGTTCTCCTCCATCTTCTCCCATACAACATCACGAAGATCACGAACAAGCTCTCTCTGGAAAACTGGCAGCAGGTCGTCCATCCACTCATACTTCTCACAGCCTCGGCCCTTGCCTTCCTGCCAAAAACATAGTAAAGGAAGAGGAAAGATGTGAGAATTAAAATAACTAAACTAGCAAACAAACATGATTAGTTTACAATAATACCGCGCGGATGCCGCAGTTGTAGAATCTTCTCCCAGCGTTTTCATCCGTCCACGCAATCCATCTCGGCATCTTTACTCCACAGTCACAGATTTTGTCCGGCGAATAGTCGTAGGGCTTACTCCGGTAGGGGATAGGGGAGCGTCGGCGAGCCGTCCCTGATTTCGCCCGCGAAGAACTGCAGTAGCTCCGAACCATTGCCTTGCACCCAAGGGAGAGCACAGCAGAGGGATTAGGTGGGGAACTAGAACAGCAGATGTGAGCTAGCCCGGAAAATAATTGTGGGGACCCCGGCTTACCATCCGGAATTCCCGTTATGCATACAATTCATGATCCCAGGAAGACCGTCATGAATCCACATAACAAAGTTGGCATTACAGAGTACATCATCCATTACATAAATAAGTCGTTAAGTCTTACATGGCCACTTTGCCGAATTCAAATGCCTCGCAGGGCAAGTTCACTAAACATAGCAGCGGAAATAAAGATAGCGTCGGTAGCCCAAGTCATGCCTCTACCCTACATGCGTCTGACCGGGAAACGATCCTAATTCGCACCGGCGTCGTCGTAGTCTCCATCGTCCTCCTCATAGTCATCATCATAGTCTGGCCAAGTTAATAGCCAGGGACAAAGCCGTGAGTACATTTTGGAATTGTACTCGCAAACCATCTAAGAGAAGATAAACACATGCTATTTGGGCTATAGCAAGGTTGGCTTGGTTGAAGGCAGCTTTCTACTAAAATGATTCTCTTGTCGATATAGCATGTACCACGTCATTTCTATATCCTTATTATAGAAGATTTGAAGGAAGAATTCTCGTGTCGATATAGCATGTCATACGACATCTCTATATCCTTATTAAAGAAGATACTTACAAGGGAAGTCTTAGCAAAAGCTCTAGGAAAGGGGGAATATCCTTTATGTTGCCTAAGGCAACCCTGGTCAATCCCACATGACCAACCTTCTTTTCCTCGGTAGTACCCTTTGAGTACCCCGATCCATTCTCGTGCCACGGCAGTACCCTCCAAGTACTTCGTCCGGCACAAACTCCATTTTTCCAAGAATCATTTTGTAAAACCAAAACTCGACACAGGTTAAGCATGGCCATTCCAACCGTCCATGACCGAGGACACGGCTATTCGAATACATTACACTCTGCAGAGGTTGTACACTTTCCCCACATCATCCGATAAATCTGCCGGGATTCCACCACGGACCGTCATACACAAGTATGCGGGGTTCGGATAATCGATCAAAGCCCTCCATCTACCTACCTTAGTACTGGTGCCTGCCCTGTGGAGTTTACCTCCCCGGCATGTCCCGGTAGTACCTCCTTTAGAGCGTAACTCCGACGCCACGGCGGGAGAACCCAAGTGTCTTCCGGCCGGATAAATCCCGAAGGATCCCGATTTACTATTGCCCACAAACTGGCGGCAACCCAGATTCCGGGGTCCTACAAACCCTTATATAGTGTGAGGCTCCCCGCACTAAGACAGATAAACTTCAAACTAAGCCCTGGCCCATACCGGGGTAATGTGGTTGCACGGGGGTAATTGGTTTGGCGAACACTTATACACAATGCCCTTTTTCAGAAAACCCACCAACTCCTTCATCTCCCATGATCCACTCCTTGTTTATGAAACCGTTTTAAAACATCTCAATGAAGTAGTAACTACTCCAAGGTTTTTGAAACCATTTTCGAAGTGTTTCCCGAGAGTAAACCCAATTTCCTAGAGTTTTGGCTCCACTACAAGTTTTATAAAGACATTGATGCTGGTCATCAAGTCTCTAATAGAAGGGGTGTTGCAATAGGTCACAATAGGTGTCATCCCAAAGGATGATATCAAGTTGACTCGTGGAGCTAAGTCACCAACTATTGCTATCTAGAGATTAATAGCAATATAGAGTAATGCATCAATAAGAGAGTAAGAGTAAACAATGCATGGAGTAATAATAGGATTCAGATATGCATCAAATAGATGGCTTGCCTTGGTTGGCTTGTCCCTGATCTCCTTCCTCTTGATACTCAAAGACTTCTCCTTCCTCCGCACACTCTTCGTTCGAATCTATCGCCGGAAAAGTAACAACAATCGATAAACACACAAGTATACATGGTTCACAACCAAAACATGCCACACTCAAATCAAGCATTGAGTATCAGAAACAAACATGTTCAGATATCTGAACCAATATCATGCCCTACAAAGGAATCATTCTTTAATATAAACAATGCAAATACTAATAGCAAATAAACCCTAATCTCAAGCAAACAACTTGCAGGCATCCATATGCATCAAGACAAGGCAACCAACATGTATTCAAGTAACCAGCAATATTACAGAACCAACAAAATTGGAATCAAGTCAAAAGAGTAAAATATGGATTTTCTATGAATTTCCTAGTTTCACATCTCACTAGAAAAGCATTTTATTTCCATAAAACTTTCTGTAAACACTAAAATTCTACCAGAGGCATTCTTAGAAAGCTACTGTAATGTAGAACACACCAGAGGTGGAATCACCTGAAAATATTTATCCTACTGCACACAATAAATAAAACCACACACTTTTCTATTATCACTAAACTAATTACTGCAGGAGATCTAATATCCCTAAAATAGCAAAACCACTTTCTACAGCTACACAAAGCAACAAGGCATCCATGAAAATTGGAATCAATCATTTTCATCACATAAAACTTCAGATTTGAATTTAAGGAGATTAAACCCTAGATCTACAACAATAATGCATAGATAATTTCTATTGCTTTAAAAATCAAACAAGCAGTACATTCAGGTAGCCAATAACACTAGGAGCATGTAGAAATTTGAATCAACATTTTTGGACTCACAGAAGTATTTATATGCATTTTTGAAACTAGCAGGAGATTTCAAATAATAAACAGATTTTTGAAAAAAAATAGGAAACGGGCCAGATCTGCGGGGACGCGGCCAGATCCGAGCTGGGCTGGCCCGGTCCGGGAAACTTGCGTGCGGGAGAGCAATTTAAATCGCTGATGAGGGGGCCCCGGCTGTCAGCGGCCGGCGGATACCGAATCGGTACCGGACAGCGTCATCCGTCCGATTAGACAGCAGATCGACGGCTGAGGGCCGTCGTCTCCCTCGCGGCGGGGCTGGGGTAAAACCCTAACCCTAGCTGCTGCTGCGCGATGGCGAGGCTCACCTAGGGTCGACGAGGGTGGCTGGGCAGCTGCAGGGAGGCGGCGGGCTCTCTGGATCTCCTCCGCGTCCGGTTCCTGCAAGAAAGAGGGCTCGAGGTGGTGCGGATGGTCGGGTGCGTCAACGGCGAGCTTCGGGTTCCGACGGTGATGGCGTCGCTCTCGCTCTGCCAGACGAGAAACGGGAAGCAGGGTTAGTCCCAGGTCTAGCAGAGGAAGAGCATGGAGCAGAAGAAGGGCAAGAAGAAGCAGTCGACATCGACCCACAGCTTCGCCGTCTACCCTTGCTCCGGCGAGGTTCCTCGGGCTCTGCTGCCCGGGGAAGGCGATGGCTTCGTCGGCTGAGCTCAGAGAGGAGAGGGAGTGGAGTGAGGGGGCAAATGGGCAGCAAGGGAAGGCTCCAGAGGGTGCGCGGGGTTTTATATGCCGAGGTGAGCTGGGTCTATGGTGCTCCCGGCATGGAAACGATTGGGCTCCGTGGGCGGTGCTCTAGGGCGGCGTTGTGCACTGGTTCTAGTGGTGAGGTCGAAGGAGGGAGTGGCTGGGTGGTTCGGTCGGAGCGGCCAGGTTTTCAGAGCGGGTGCGAGTGTTTCGGTGCGTGGCACGACGCACTGGGCTGGCTAGGGTGCCGGGCGAGATGCGCGTCGTGACGGGTGCATGATGCCGTGCACGCCCGTGTGCTGAGCGGCGCGAGTGTGTGTGTGCGCGCGGGAACGCGCGTGCCGGTCGTGGCGTGTCTGGGCGGCGTCGGGCGCGTGCAGAGCGGGGCCGTGGCGTGGCCTATGGGGCTCTTGGGCGGCAACGACCGATTGGTTGAGCGTGGAGGTGGCGAGTGGGGTCGGGTGGCGCGGTGTCGGCCAGTGGCTTCGCCTCGAAGCTCCAGTGCAACGGTCGGCGCTCTGGCTACGTCAGCGAGTGAGAGAGGGCAAGGTGTGGTAAGTGCTGGGTCTCTCTCTGCATGCTGGGGTCGGGTGGTGGTGTAGTGGTGGCGGTGGACTCTGGTTGGGGGTGATCGACGGCAGAGGGGGAGGAGAAAATAAAAATATCCAACACACACACATATGCACATGAAATCATACATTACACACAAGAAGATCACTACCCTAGCACACAAACTCAACTGGAAACAAGTTTTAGTTTACCCCACTTTATATTGCATGGAAACTGATTCAAATTTTGGTTACAAAAAAAAGTAGGGTGTTACAAGAATCGTAGGTGCAAGGGGGAGATGGGAAGAAGGAAGAATCGGAGTGACGACGCTGCTCTTGCATCCGGCAGTTATACCAGCGCGCCCCCCAGAATATGACCGTTTGAGTATGACAGGTGGGATCGTGCAACGCAACTATGCCACCAATGAAATAGCCATCATGGACACTAAGAAAATGTATTATTTATAAGCGTGGAAGCTATGCACAGTCGCTGGGGGCATGTGCTTCCATGGAGATCTACCCTGTCAAAAAGATCTGTTTCCCTCTGGGCAGACACCACGAACACTAGCCTCCGCCTCCTGTTCTTCACACGAGCGAGCCCTCCCCATAGTTCAGATGCCTCGCACCGGCCGCTACAACACCTCCCGCGCACGACGCGGAAGCTCCACCCCAGGCCTCAGCCACGCCACCCCAGGCCTCAGCCACGGCGGTGGTACGTACTACCATGGCGGGAACTCCACGCCGGGTCGTGCATAGCACGGCAGGTCAAGCCGCCACCGCATTAGATGGCCATGGTGGCTTGAACCGAGCAGCAATGCATCTACTCCAACTCCTACTTCTTCGACCTCGAGCAGGTCTGGCAGTGGCTCCAGCAGGCCTCGCACTGTAGGCCAGTTCAAGACCGCCCTCAAACCCGTACCGTTCATCAATCTTGAATCGGACGATGAGGACGGCGGCGTCAACACTGAGCAGCCAAGATCCGCCGCCGCAAAGTTTGCGTGAGACATGAAGACGGCCATGACTAGGTCATTGGAACCCCAGGGCAGGGGGGAGGGCAAGGCAACCACGATGGAGGATGAAGCAGAGGGCAAGGACAAGGCCCCAACGGAGGTCGACTCCGACGACTCCGACGACGTCATGTACTGGGTTTAGCTAGTGGTTAAGTTAGTAATATATGAAGAAAATGCAAAAGCCATGCATATTAGCTAGCATTTTCTGTTCAATGCAATTTATCTTGCATAAGATTTGACCCTTCCATTTTCAGTTAATATATAAAATATAATGCATTTTATCTTCCGGCGTGTCCTGGCATGCCTTCTCGTGTCTAGCCAGGACCCTGGCACTGGCACGATGGGACGGGGCAGTGAGCGTCAGTTTAATGGCGCCACGTATCCACCCGCGTGCCGGGAGGGGGCTCTATTTTTTCATTTACGGAGCATATAGCTTGCATGAGAAGGCTAGAAGACAGAGAGCAGTGGTTGGACCACGGGTTGGGCTGTTTGACTATCTTGCCATATTATTCATTCACCTACTTCCTTCTCCTTCCTCCTGCCCGGCCCCCCATCCGCTCTGTCTAGCCATGCCTCCAAAGAGAAACCGCCCCCTGACGACTTAGGAAGCAGAGAGAATGGAGAGAGCTCGCCGCCGGAAGGAACTTGCTCCATCCATTAGAGAAAGCCCTCACATAGAGGCTCAATCTTTGCTCTCCCTGATGGAGAAGGAAAAACTTGAATCAGGCGAGGGCTCATCCGGGTACTGGGACGAATTCTTCTTCTTCATCATCATCTTTTTGTTCTTCTTCTTCTTCCTCCTCTATAACTCATTACCGTGGAATAAAATGTTCCAGAGCCGGCGGAGCCATGATGGTTTTGCAGGGTGTGCCTCTCTCCCAAAAAATGGCGGCGGCGATCCAGAACCCGATGCCCACATTTCCCCGGCTCAGCGAGGTAAGCACTCTCTAATTGTGTTGACATGCATTGGGGTTCTTGCGATTCTGACTTAGGTGAGTGTAGAGTGCTTTACCTGTAATGGGGTTTTTGCGAGGACGGCACTGCCACTTAGTTGGCGTCGTTGGTAGAAATAACCCTGTTTTTATTTTATACAGGAAAAGAAGGTGGGGCTGAACCCAGATATGGCGTCCTGGCTTAATGAACGGATAGCCAAACAAAGGGAGAAAAAATTGACCCAGGAAGTGGATATGGCTAAAGTCCTCTTAGTTGCCAAGTGCCTTGTTTGTGAGCGCAAGCAGCTTGTAAAGGAGAATCAACAGTGGTCGGAACTGCACAAGGAAGACAGAGCCTCGGCACATAAGAATACAGCCAGGATCAAAGATCTATTGAAGGAAAATTTGAAGCTAACAAACATTACTGTCACCCTGGAGATCACATGCAGGAACCTGCTGGCTGAAAATGAGAAAGCACTCAGGGAGCTCGTGGAATCCAAAATGAAATACCTCGCAAGCTGCCAACTCGTGGCGTCTCTTGAGAAGGAAAACGAGCAGCTACGCGCCCAGCTTGAACCCTGATGTGTCGTGCTTTCGCAATAAAATTATGTAATGAACTGAACACATTGAAGTACTTTGTGTTTATTATGTTATGAACTGTTATGAAACCATGTCATGCAATGTTTGGAAGCACCTCTCTGTGAGAGAGTCCACATGTGAACCCTTGGGATGGCATGTTTGGTATTTTTCCTAGGTGATGCATCACTCACCATGACTCCATGCAGTGTTTTTCCATTTTTTTTGGATTTTTTCTGAATTCCCCAGGCCCCCCTGCGAGATCTAGGTCAGACTCGGCGGTGCCATCGATGTCTGCCAGGTGGGGTGGGAACCATGGTTTGGTCTTGGTTCTAGGGTCCCACACCCCCAGGGGACCTCCCTGTATTTTTCCCCAATTTTTCTAGTGTGCATTTCTTGTAGCCCCAGTGCAAAATTGGATTAAAAAGGATTTAGGGCAAAAATAATTCATTATATGGCAGCAGGCCGAGATAATTCCTAGCCTCCTGGATGTGGCACCCCTGGCAGGTCCCCCACCCATGAAAAATAGAGTGGTGATGTTCTGCACACTGCCCTTGGTGGCCCCTTCACAAAAAAGCACCTGTTTCGACCCCTCCGGGCACCAGAAAAATGGGAAATGCATTTTTTATGTGGAAACTGGAAAAACACTAGTTGCAAAAGTGGTTGGGAATGCAAAGATGCACATCTCCACCAAAAATGGGACCATGGTTCCAAAGTTTGATGTGGAACTTGCACAAACCATAGTCATCTGCCAAGGAAGACCAAGAGAACTCCTGCCTGGAAGCACCTCTCTGTGAGAGAGTCCACATGTGAACCCTTGGGATGCCATGTTTGGTATTTTTTCTAGGTTATGCATCACTCACCATGACTCCATGCAGTGTTTTTCAATTTTTTTGATTTTTTCTGAATTCCCCAGGCCCCCCTCTGAGATCTAGGTCAGACTCGGTGGTGCCATCGATGTCTGCCAGGTCGGGTGGGAACCATGGTTTGGTCTTGGTTATCGGGTCCAACAACCCTAGGGGACCTCCCTGTATTTTCCCCATTTTTCTGGTGTGCATTTCTTGTAGCCCCAGTGCAAAATTGGATTAAAAAGGATTTAGTGCAAAAATAATTCATTATATGGCAGCAGGCCGAGATAATTCCTAGCCTCCTGGATGTGGCACCCCTGGCAGGTCCCCCACCCATGAAAAATAGAGTGGTGATGTTCTGCACACTGCCCTTGGTGGCCCCTTCACAAAAAAGCACCTGTTTCGACCCCTCCGGGCACCTGAAAAATGGGAAATGCATTTTTTATGTGGAAACTAGAAAAACACTAGTTGCAAAAGTGGTTGGGAATGCAAAGATGCACATCGCCACCAAAAATGGGACGATGATTCCAAAGTTTGCTGTGAAACTTGCATAAACCATGGTCATCTGCCAAGGAAGACCAAGAGAACTCCTGCCTGGAAGCACCTCTCTGTGAGAGAGTCCACATGTGAACCCTTGGGATGGCATGTTTGGTATTTTTCCTAGGTGATGCATCACTCACCATGACTCCATGCAGTGTTTTTCCATTTTTTTGATTTTTTCTGAATTCCCCAGGCCCCCTCCGAGATCTAGGTCAGACTCGGCGGTGCCATCGATGTCTGCCAGGTGGGGTGGGAACCATGGTTTGTTCTGGGTTCTAGGGTCCCACACCCCAGGGGACCTCCTTGTATTTTTCCCCAATTTTTCTGGTGTGCATTTCTTGTAGCCCCAGTGCAAAATTGGATTAAAAAGGATTTAGGGCAAAAATAATTCATTATATGGCAGCAGGCCGAGATAATTCCTAGCCTCCTGGATGTGGCACCCCTGGCAGGTCCCCCACCCATGAAAAATAGAGTGGTGATGTTCTGCACACTGCCCTTGGTGGCCCCTTCACAAAAAAGCACCTGTTTCGACCCCTCCGGGCACCTAAAAAATGGGAAATGCATTTTTTATGTGGAAACTAGAAAAACACTAGTTGCAAAAGTGGTTGGGAATGCAAAGATGCACATCTCCACCAAAAATGGGACCATGATTCCAAAGTTTGCTGTGAAACTTGCATAAACCATGGTCATCTGCCAAGGAAGACCAAGAGAACTCCTGCCTGGAAGCACCTCTCTGTGAGAGAGTTCACATGTGAACCCTTGGGATGGCATGTGATGACCCACAAGTATAGGGGATCGCAACAGTCTTCGAGGGAAGTATTACCCAAATTTATTGATTCGACACAAGGGGAGCCAAAGAATATATGTAAGCCTTAACAGATGAGTTGTCAATTTAGCTGCACCTGGAAACAGTCTCGCTCGCAGTGGTTTATCAGTAGCAACAGTTTTATAGTGGTGACAGTAGTGAAACAGTAACAACAGTAGTAAAATAGCAGCAGTAATGGTAACGGTTGTAAACAGTAGGAACAAATACTGTAGGCATAGGGATGGATAACGGGCGTTGCATGGATAAGATAATTCATGAAATCAATGAGATACGGGCATTGCAGATAAATAATGATAAAGCATCCTAGTACAAACAATCATAGGCATGTGTTCCGTATATAGTCGTACGTGCTCACAAGGAGAAACTTGCACGACATCTTTTGTCCTACCAGCCTGTTGCAGCAGGGCCTCAAGGGAAACTACTAGTAATTAAGGTACTCCTTTTAATAAAGTACCGGAGCAAAGCATTAGCACTCGGTGAACACATATGATCCTCACATCATAGCCACCCCCTCCGGTTATCCCAATTTCTGTCACTTTGGGGCCTCGGGTTCCGGACAACAATATGTGTATACAACTTGTAGGTAAGACCATAAACAACAAGTATCATCATAGAAATAATAACATGTTCAGATCTGAAATCATGGCACTCGGGCCCAAAGTGACAAGCATTAAGCACAACAAGTTGCAACAATGTTATAGGCACTAAATAAAGATACTAAGCACTATGCCCTATCAATCTCATATCAAATTACATGAACAATCTCATCCAATCCCTACCATCCCCTCACCTACAGCGGGGGAATTACTCACACATGGATGGGGGATTCATGGATGGTCGATGGAGGAGCGTCGGTGGTGATGGTGATGAAGATCTCCTCCGAATCCCCGTCCCGGCAGGGTGCCAGAACGGAGTTTCTGGTTCCGAATCGCGGTTTCTGATGGCAGCGGCGCAGCGGAAGTCTATCTGGGAAAAACGCCCTCTCCCCGATCTTAAGTCGTCAGGGGGTATATGTAGGCGAGAGGGGAGACCGAGTGGGCGCCTGGAGCCTCCTCACACAGGGGTGGCGCGGCCAGGGCTGGGCCGCGCCACCTATGTGTGACAGCCCCTCAAGCCCCCTCTCCGTCTCGTCTTCTGGCTCCGTGGGTCTTCTGGTGAAATAGGATTTTTCATGATTTTTCCCGAATTTTTACTGGAAGTTGAATTTCTGCACAAAAACGAGACACCAGAGCAATTCTGCTGAAAACAGCGTCAGTCCGCGTTAGTTGTATTCAAAACACACAAATTAGAGGAGAAACAATAACAAAAGTGTTCGGGAAAGTAGATACGTTTTGGACGTATCAACTCCCCCCAAGCTTAGCTATTTGCTTGTCCTCAAGCAATTCAGTTAACAACTGAGAGCGATAAAAGAAACTTTCACGAACACATTTGCTCATATGATGTATATATACTAACTATGTGATCAAGTACTCAGGCAATTCATAATAAGAAATATGCAACTAATGTCACCTCATAGTCAAGCAAGCTATGAAAGAGTGCCAATACACTAACAACAAGTAACATGTGCATGAGAAACTACAAGATTGTAATATGCATAAATGATATGAAAGAATGGTATCCCACTTGCCTTTATTTGTAGAGCAAAACATAAATGCTGAGGCACCTCTGAAGTCCAAGGGAAGACTAGAAGTTAAAGATATCAAAGATACAAGCATCAAAGTTATACCACAATTAACCGTGTTCTGGGACAAGCACATTACACTAAGAATAACAGCTATGCTCTCAAGAAGTGCTTAAAGTTAGAAGATGGTGAATCAACATAAAAGTAAACGAATGGCCCTTCGCAGAGGGAAGCAGTGATTTAACATGTGCTAGAGCTTTTCATTTGTAAAACAGAGATAAAAGTTTCTTTTGAGAGGTGGTTGTTCTATGTCAACGACTAGCAATGGGGACTTACTATCTTCCATAATAAACAAGTGAGAGCGGTTCCGAGTTCTTTGAAATTTGGCACATTGGTGCTCTTTTATAAAGCTTTGGCACTCCTCCCCACCTTTTTCCTTTCTCAAAACATGGCTAACCGATTCCATCGGGTGCCCACCAACTTTCACATTCCTTTGGAGGAGTGCCTTTTTTTCTTTCTTTTAGAATTAGATTATAATGGTCTGACCAGCTCTCATGCAAAATTAATGACGAGCAGATGAAGCTGCCTAGTCGAGGGGTACTTAATTTAATAAGGAAGATAGCAATTCCGACCACTACGTCCCCATGAGCTAAAAACAGTGGCACAAAATGAGAAGTAGTTGAAAGTTTTGAAAGGTAGCACATGAAAATTTACTTGGAATGGCTTACAAATACCATGCATAGGAATTTATAGTGGACTCTTTGGAAGACTTGGTTTTTGGTAATTGGATGCACGAGTAGAGCTCATACTCAGTACAAGTGAAGGTTAGCAAAAGACTGGGAAGCGACAATCGAGAGAGCAATAACTATCATAATCATGCTTGCGACAAAACAAAATTAATATAGGCATAAAAATGATACAAGAACTCTGAGGCAAAGTAAATCATCGAGGCTTAATTGACTTTTTATTTAGTCATGTGCATGCTTGAGCATGTGCCAAGTCGATTCAAATGAAGCTTTCAGAGGTGGATACCACAATAACATACCATATTACGAATAAAACAATGCATGCAAGCGTCTACATGACATGCTACAGGCTAATAGTAAATTGAAACTAATCATATGAAAGCAAGAACTACAAAGCATCCATTAGATAACATATACCTTACATGAACCAACTAAGCATGTCCACATAGATGAGTATATGTACAAAAATGAAAACAAACAGAGTTCATACCAGCCTCTTACCACAACTCGGATTGTCATATGTCGTCATTATTGCTCTTCACTTGTGTGGCTTGAATAATATAAAGTGAATACCAAGCTCCAATGGAGTAACGGGAGACTGAACTCTGCAACAAACTTTACAAAACCGAAGAAGAACAACAAATATTTTTGGGGTTTTCGATTTTTAAAACAAAAGCAGAAGGAAATAGCAGACAAAGCAAAATATTTTTGGGTTTTTCAAGTAGCAAACCGAAAATAGCAAATAAAGCAAACCAAAGGTAGAGAACCAAAGAACCAAATAGAGAGAAACAACAGAAATATTTTTGGTCTTTTTGTGTTTTGGAAGAAATGGAAGCAAGAACGAGAACAGTAAAGAAAGCGAAACATGAATATACAAAGGACCGACAGAATATGATATGTAGATGAGTGAATCGTCGGCGTACCTCCCCCCAAGCTTAGGCTTTTGGCCTAAGTGGAGATCAATTCCGGCTCTGATAGCCGCCCCAAGCTGGTGGGTCATCATAGATGTAGTCATACCCTGGCTCTCGTGAAGATGAAGCTGATGGCGCATAATCATAGTAAGCCTGCTCATAAGAGAAGTTCACAACGTCGGAGGGCTGTCCCGACTCCTCGGCGCCTTCCTCATCGTGCACAGGCGGCGGATGTTCCTCTATATATGCATCAAGCTCATCCTCCGAAAGCGACCATTTGTTCCTGCGATCAAGGTTAAACAAAAGAGGTGCACGCAAACGGACTGATCGATCAGTCTTTACTACCCTCCAGGTAGTCTTCTTGAAAAAGGTTAGCTCAAAAGTTAAATTAATCAAACTAGCAGGAGGAGAAATAAACTTATGTTGAACCATAGCATCAAGACCAAGTTTCTCCTCGGGGAACTGCAGATCTCAAAAATGAGGCAAAACACCATGCAAAACTAACAAGCGTGACGCTATAAGTCCCCCACAGATTCCCCCTTTCTCACGGTTAATATCAAGACGGAAAGCTATTAAGGCACCCAAGTGGTAAGTCCTATCATGCCTCAAAGCAGCAGAAATAAAGGCTAGATCATGGAGAGACAATTTACTTGCAGATTTCCTAGCAAGAACACATTTGGTAATGAAGAGGGCAAAATATCGAATGGATGGAAAATGAATGTTTCGAATTTTACCACCCTCTCCTTTGAAGCTTCTTCCTTGACAAATCTCCTCGTATAATTCTAACAATTGCCTTGGTTGTCCCTTTATCTTCTCAAGCGATCCCCACTGTGGTACTCTAATAGCTGTACAGAAAACATCAAGAGGCAAATCCACAAGTCTGTTATAAATTTTATAATGAACCATGGGGTTAGAAGTGGACCAACTAAATCTGAAATCCTGCACCACAGACATTGTTAGTTTAACATATTGGGGAGGTTCACCCTCAACAAAGTATTCTAAACCTGCATTAAAGAGTAAGGTTTGAAAATCCTGCAGGATCCCAGCAGCACTCAAGAATGCTGAACATGGATAATGTGAGGGGAAGACCTTCTCTTCACGATGAACTTTCATAACATCTTGCACTTCTAGTTCATGTTGAGGGAGTTGATATGCATTCCCCTCCATTTCTGAAAATTTTGACACACCTCATAAAAAGTGATTTAAAGACAAGCAAGTGTAGGAAACTACTATGGTGAGTTACTAGAGAGCTATCATGCATCAAAATAACCTTCCTAAACAATAGAACAGGCATGCATACTCATTTATACTGTCACTTACAATGCTAAAATACTCAAGATATACTTCACCAAAAGAAAATCTACTTGGACAAGTGGAGGAGTCACATACCGGAGAGCAAATGATCCAAATTTCAGCAGAAATGTTGGGCTGAACAAGGAGATCGAGAAATCCAGGTGAAGAACAGCAAGAACTCGAGCTTGAGCAAATGGGACGGTGTTTTTCGGGAGAGAGAAAGAGCAGGGGAAGAAGAGATGAGTGAGGTGCCTGGTGGGGCCCCCTCACACTTGGGTGGCGCGGCCAGGGCTGGGCCGCGCCACCAGTGTGTGGGGTGGCCTGGCTGCCCCACCTGGTGCCTCCCAGGTGTCTCTCTGCCCCATTTTTGACATAAAAATTTATAAAGAATTTTCTGGAATTTTTTGAGAAACTTTAATTTCGAGGATTTTTCAGAAATTGGCATATTGATGAAACTCAGAAAAACGAGGATGAAAAGATTTCAAGCAAATCAAAACTAAGCATGCAGCAGCTCTGAGATACTCTTAATCACGCAACTAAACTGAAGGAATAAAATTTATGAAAGTAAATACAAGTGAGGTGAAGTAGATGCGGTGAAAACGAAATTTCTTTCATATAAAATCACTTTGTTAACAAGGTTGATCAAGTCTTGTTACCAAACTAACTTTTTATGAGGAGAAACTTTGCATATCACTTAATGCTTATGTTACCTCAACTTTGATAGGTATAGTCCCAACCATGACAATTTGACATTCTTCCTTGGGCTTTCGCTCTGAACAAATAATTTGACCAACTTTGATGGTCTCAACATGCTTGATTGTATTTAGAGCATTCTTCCTATCAATCTTCTTGGGAAAATATACCGTATACTCTTTATCATTAACATTAAAAGTGACTTTTCCTTGATTGCAATTAATAACAGCACCTGCAGTGTTTAGAAAAGGTCTCCCAAGAATAATAGACATATTATCATCTTCAGGCATTTCCAACACAACAAAATCAGTTAATATTAAACAACTGTTAGCAACTTGAACAGGAACATTCTCACATATACCAATAGGAATAGTAGTAGACTTATCAGCCATCTGCAAAGATATATCAGTTGATACCAATTTTTCTAGATCAAGTCTCTTATAGAGGGAAAAAGGCATGACACTAACTCCAGCTCCTAAATCACATAAAGCAGTTCTAACATAGTTATTTTTAATGGAGCAAGGAATAGTTGGTATACCTGGATCTCCAAGCTTCTCTGGAACTTTACCATCAAAAGAATAATTAGCAAGCAAAGTGGAAATTTCCTCACTAGGAATTTTCCTTTTGTTAGTGACAATATCTTTCATATATTTTGCATAAGGTGGCATTCTAATAGCATCAGTCAAAGGAATTTGCAAAAATAAAGGTCTCATCCATTCACAAAACCTGTTGTAGTGTTCTTCTTCCTTGGACTTGTGTTTCTTACCAGGAAAAGGCATTGGTTTCTGTACCCAAGGTTCTCTCTCCTTACCATGCTTGTTGGCAATGAAGTCTTCTTTGGTGTACTTTGCATTCTTATCAATCTTTTCTGGTTCTTCTTCAACTTCTTCTTTATCTTCTTCTTTATCGAAAGCATCTCCTGGTTCAGTTTCAGCATCAGAAATAGAAACACTGTTAGGATCTTTACCTGCATCAGAGGATTCTGCGGTTGTTTTATGCTTCTTCTTCTTCTTAGAAGGGATATCATCATTTGAAGTGCGTTGAGAACCTTGCTCAACCCTCTTAGGATGTCCTTCAGGATATAATGGGTCTTGAGTAGCAGCACCACTTCTTGTGCGTATTTCACATGCTTGCTTCTCTCTTGCAGCATTAACTAGCAAATCTTTTTGCACCTTGGTAAGCTGATCAATTTGTGTTTGAACCATTTGAAAATGTTTAGCAAGTATCTTCACATCATTGGCGGTTCTCTCCACAATATCCTGCAACTTGTTAATAGCTCTAGAATTCTCCAACAAATGATTATGCACCATTCTATTAAAATTTTCTTGCTTAACAATAAAATTATCAAATTCATCTAAGCATTGATCAGGAGGTTTAGTATAAGGAATATCTCTTTCATCAAAGCTTTGGAGAGAGTGTACCTCAATAGTAGATGAGTGAGGGATTGGCTTACATAATTCTTCAATAGGAGGTAAATTCTTCACATCTTTGGCCTTAATACCTTTCTCCTTAAGAGATTTCTTAGCCTCCTTCATAACTTCATCATTTAATTCAATCATCCCTCTCTTCTTCGGCGTAGGCTCTATAGATGGCGCACGGGTTGGTGCTGGTGTTGGCTCAACTAAAGTCCAATCATCATGATTCCGGCTTATTTTAGCCATTAGTTCTTCAGCTTCAGCCGGAGTTCTTTCCCTGAAAACACAACCAGCACAACTATCCAAATATGACTTAGATTCATCCGTTAGTCCATTATAAAATATGTCAAGGAGTTCATTTTTAGGCAATGGTTCTTTAGGCAACGCTCTAATTAAAGAACAAAACCTTGTCCAAGATTCAGGCAATATCTCTCCTTTTCCCTGTTCAAAATCAAAGATTTTCTGAACAGCAGCATGTTGAGCACTAGCGGGAAAATATTTCTGAAAGAAAGCATTAACCAAAGCAATAGGACTAGTAAGAGATCCAGGAGACAAGCTATTAAACCAAATTTTAGCAGCATCTTTCAATGAAAAAGGAAAAATCTTAGCAACAAAATAAGTGCGGAGCTTAATATCATCAGAAAACAAATTACTCAAAGTAGAAAGCTCATTCATGTGCTCCATAGCACTCTCATCTTTAGTACCACAAAAAGGAGTTTTCTCAACAATAGATATGTAAGATAAATCCAAAGAGAAATCATAATCCTTGTCTCTAATATTTATAGGAGAAGCAGCAAACTTAGGATCAGGAGACAAATTATATCTAACAGAGCGTCTTGCAAGAAGTTCTTTAACCTTACCAGCATTACGAGCAGCACGTGCTTCTGCAATAAAGTCATCATTACCTCCTGGATGTGGCACCCCTGGCAGGTCCCCCACCCATGAAAAATAGAGTGGTGATGTTCTGCACAATGCCCTTGGTGGCCCCTTCACAAAAAAGCACCTGTTTCGACCCCTCCGGGCACCTGAAAAATGGGAAATGCATTTTTTATGTGGAAACTAGAAAAACACTAGTTGAAAAAGTGGTTGGGAATGCAAAGATGCACATCTCCACCAAAAATGGGACGATGATTCCAAAGTTTGCTGTGAAACTTGCATAAACCATGGTCATCTGCCAAGGAAGACCAAGAGAACTCCTGCCTAGAAGCACCTCTCTGTGAGAGAGTTCACATGTGAACCCTTGGGATGACATGTTTGGTATTTTTCCTAGGTGATGCATCACTCACCATGACTCCATGCAGTGTTTTTCCATTTTTTTGATTTTTTCTGAATTCCCCAGGCCCCCCTCCGAGATCTAGGTCAGACTCGGCGGTGCCATCGATGTCTGCCAGGTGGGGTGGGAACCATGGTTTTTTCTTGGTTCTAGGGTCCCACACCCCAGGGGACCTCCTTGTATTTTCCCCCAATTTTTCTGGTGTGCATTTCTTGTAGCCCGAGTGCAAAATTGGATTAAAAAGGATTTAGGGCAAAAATAATTCATTATATGGCAGCAGGCCGAGATAATTCCTAGCCTCCTGGATGTGGCACCCCTGGCAGGTCCCCCACCCATGAAAAATAGAGTGGTGATGTTCTGCACACTGACCTTGGTGGCCCCTTCACAAAAAAGCACCTGTTTCGACCCCTCCGGGCACCTAAAAAATGGGAAATGCATTTTTTATGTGGAAACTAGAAAAACACTAGTTGCAAAAGTGGTTGGGAATGCAAAGATGCACATCTCCACCAAAAATGGGACCATGATTCCAAAGTTTGCTGTGAAACTTGCATAAACCATGGTCATCTGCCAAGGAAGACCAAGAGAACTCCTGCCTGGAAGCACCTCTCTGTGAGAGAGTTCACATGTGAACCCTTGGGATGGCATGTGATGACCCACAAGTATAGGGGATCGCAACAATCTTCGAGGGAAGTATTACCCAAATTTATTGATTCGACACAAGGGGAGCCAAAGAATATATGTAAGCCTTAACAGATGAGTTATCAATTCAGCTGCACCTGGAAACAGTCTCGCTCGCAGTGGTTTATCAGTAGCAACAGTTTTATAGTGGTGACAGTAGTGAAACAGTAACAGCAGTAGTAAAATAGCAGCAGTAATGGTAACGGTTGTAAACAGTAGGAACAAATACTGTAGGCATAGGGATGGATAACGGGCGTTGCATGGATAAGATAATTCATGAAATCAATGAGATACGGGCATTGCAGATAAATAATGATAAAGCATCCTAGTACAAACAATCATAGGCATGTGTTCCGTATATAGTCGTACGTGCTCACAAGGAGAAACTTGCACGACATCTTTTGTCCTACCAGCCTGTTGCAGCAGGGCCTCAAGGGAAACTACTGGTAATTAAGGTACTCCTTTTAATAAAGTACCGGAGCAAAGCATTAGCACTCGGTGAACACATGTGATCCTCACATCATAGCCATCCCCTCCGGTTATCCCAATTTCTGTCACTTTGGGGCCTCGGGTTCCGGACAACAATATGTGTATACAACTTGTAGGTAAGACCATAAACAACAAGTATCATCATAGAAATAATAACATGTTCAGATCTGAAATCATGGCACTCGGGCCCAAAGTGACAAGCATTAAGCACAACAAGTTGCAACAATGTTATAGGCACTAAATAAAGATACTAAGCACTATGCCCTATCAATCTCATATCAAATTACATGAACAATCTCATCCAATCCCTACCATCCCCTCACCTACAGCGGGGGAATTACTCACACATGGATGGGGGATTCATGGATGGTCGATGGAGGAGCGTCGGTGGTGATGGCGATGAAGATCTCCTCCGAATCCCCGTCCCGGCAGGGTGCCAAAACGGAGTTTCTGGTTCCGAATCGCGGTTTCTGATGGCGGCGGCGCAGCGGAAGTCTATCTGGGAAAAACGCCCTCTCCCCGATCTTAAGTCATCAGGGGGTATATGTAGGCGAGAGGGGAGACCGAGTGGGCGCCTGGAGCCTCCTCACACAGGGGTGGCGCGGCCAGGGCTGGGCCGCGCCACCTATGTGTGACAGCCCCTCAAGCCCCCTCTCCGTCTCGTCTTCTGGCTCCGTGGGTCTTCTGGTGAAATAGGATTTTTCATGATTTTTCCCGAATTTTTACTGGAAGTTGAATTTCTGCACAAAAACGAGACACCAGAGCAATTCTGCTGAAAACAGCGTCAGTCCGCGTTACTTGTATTCAAAACACACAAATTAGAGGAGAAACAATAGCAAAAGTGTTCGGGAAAGTAGATACGTTTTGGACATATCAGCATGTTTGGTATTTTTCCTAGGTGATGCATCACTCACCATGACTCCATGCAGTGTTTTGCCATTTTTTTTGATTTTTTCTGAATTCCCCAGGCCCCCCTCCGAGATCTAGGTCAGACTCGGCGGTGCCATTGATGTCTGCCAGGTGGGGTGGGAACCATGGTTTGTTCTTGGTTCTAGGGTCCCACACCCCAGGGGACCTCCTTGTATTTTTCCCCAATTTTTCTGGTGTGCATTTCTTGTAGCCCCAGTGCAAAATTGGATTAAAAAGGATTTAGGGCAAAAATAATTCATTATATGGCAGCAGGCCGAGATAATTCCTAGCCTCCTGGATGTGGCACCCCTGGCAGGTCCCCCACCCATGAAAAATAGAGTGGTGATGTTCTGCACACTGCCCTTGGTGGCCCCTTCACAAAAAAGCACCTGTTTCGACCCCTCCGGGCACCTAAAAAATGGGAAATGCATTTTTTATGTGGAAACTGGAAAAACACTAGTTGCAAAAGTGGTTGGGAATGCAAAGATGCATATCTCCACCAAAAATGGGACCATGGTTCCAAAGTTTGATGTGGAACTTGCACAAACCATAGTCATCTGCCAAGAAAGACCAAGAGAACTCCTGCCTAGAAGCACCTCTCTGTGAGAGAGTCCACATGTGAACCCTTGGGATGCCATGTTTGGTATTTTTGCTAGGTTATGCATCACTCACCATGACTCCATGCAGTGTTTTTCAATTTTTTTGATTTTTTTCTGAATTCCCCAGGCCCCCCTCTGAGATCTAGGTCAGACTCGGTGGTGCCATCGATGTCTGCCAGGTGGGGTGGGAACCATGGTTTGGTCTTGGTTCTAGGGTCCCACATCCCGAGGGGACCTCCCTGTATTTTCCCCAATTTTTCTGGTGTGCATTTCTTGTAGCCCCAGTGCAAAATTGGATTAAAAAGGATTTAGTGCAAAAATAATTCATTATATGGCAGCAGGCCGAGATAATTCCTAGCCTCCTGGATGTGGCACCCCTGGCAGGTCCCCCACCCATGAAAAATAGAGTGGTGATGTTCTGCACACTGCCCTTGGTGGCCCCTTCACAAAAAAGCACCTGTTTCGACCCCTCCGGGCACCTAAAAAATGGGAAATGCATTTTTTATGTGGAAACTAGAAAAACACTAGTTGCAAAAGTGGTTGGGAATGCAAAGATCCACATCTCCACAAAAAATGGGACCATGATTCCAAAGTTTGCTGTGAAACTTGCATAAACCATGGTCATCTGCCAAGGAAGACCAAGAGAACTCCTGCCTGGAAGCACCTCTCTGTGAGAGAGTCCACATGTGAACCCTTGGGATGGCATGTTTGGTATTTTTCCTAGGTGATGCATCACTCACCATGACTCCATGCAGTGTTTTTCCATTTTTTTGATTTTTTCTGAATTCCCCAGGCCCCCCTCCGAGATCTAGGTCACACTCGGCAGTGCCATCGATGTCTGCCAGGTGGGGTGGGAACCATGGTTTGGTCTTGGTTCTAGGGTCCCACACCCCAGGGGACCTCCTTGTATTTTTCCCCAATTTTTCTGGTGTGCATTGCTTGTAGCCCCAGTGCAAAATTGGATTAAAAAGGATTTAGGGCAAAAATAATTCATTATATGGCAGCAGGCCGAGATAATTCCTAGCCTCCTGGATGTGGCACCCCTGGCAGGTCCCCCACCCATGAAAAATAGAGTGGTGATGTTCTGCACACTGCCCTTGGTGGCCCCTTCACAAAAAAGCACCTGTTTCGACCCCTCCGGGCACCTGAAAAATGGGAAATGCATTTTTTATGTGGAAACTGGAAAAACACTAGTTGCAAAAGTGGTTGGGAATGCAAAGATACACATCTCCACCAAAAATTGGACCATGGTTCCAAAGTTTGATGTGGAACTTGCACAAACCATAGTCATCTGCCAAGGAAGACCATGAGAACTCCTGCCTGGAAGCACCTCTCTGTGAGAGAGTCCACATGTGAACCCTTGGGATGCCATGTTTGGTATTTTTTCTAGGTTATGCATCACTCACCATGACTCCACGCAGTGTTTTTCATTTTTTTTTGATTTTTTCTGAATTCCCCAGGCCCCCCTCTGAGATCTAGGTCAGACTCGGTGGTGCCATCGATGTCTGCCAGGTGGGGTGGGAACCATGGTTTGGTCTTGGTTCTAGGGTCCCACACCCCGAGGGGACCTCCCTGTATTTTCCCCAATTTTTTTGGTGTGCATTTCTTGTAGCCCCAGTGCAAAATTGGATTAAAAAGGATTTAGTGCAAAAATAATTCATTATATGGCAGCAGGCCGAGATAATTCCTAGCCTCCTGGATGTGGCACCCCTGGCAGGTCCCCCACTGAAAGAGCATCTTCGTGCAAAATGTATTTTTGGGTGTTTGTTGTCAATACTCAGGTATCTAACCTGTTGCCTCAGTATAATCCCTTTTGTAGGTGGAAATCTGAAGATTATAAGTTGCTGGCGTTTCTGCGTCGGAGACTCCGGGTCTCCTGCCCGGAGACTCCGGTGTGCTAACACCGGAGACTTTGGTCGGGGACCGGAGACTCCGGCCCAAGCCTCCGGGGTCGTTTTTCGTCGGGTGTCGCTCGCCCCAGATATGGGGGCGGAGACTTTGGGCGGATTCTTTGGCTGGAGCTCGCCTCCGGCCCGGATTCTCCGGCCTTGGCGACTAACCCCGGAGACTCTGGGCTCTGGACCCCGGAGACTCCGGCCTAAAAGGACAGCAACGGCTAGTCCTTGTCTTGGACTATATAAAGCCTTCTTCCACCTCAAGTCAAGGCTGCGGCTCACACTCTCTCACCTCCATTGTTTCAAAGCTTCAAAGCTCAAGATCTCTCTCCCTAGCCAATAGAACTCAAAACCCTTTTGGGATTTGAGGGAGAAGACCTAGATCTACACTTCCACCAAGCCGATTTGATTTCCCCCCTCTCTTTGTTGAGGGGCTTGTAACTTGAGTGTTCATCGAATTCCTAGCCGGAAGAAGCCGTCCTCCAAGCTTAACTTTGTGTGTAAGAGCTTGGTGGGCCAATTGGGAGCCTCCAATTGAGTTGTGGAGCTTGCCCCAATACTTTGTGTAAAGGTGTCGTGCCGCCTTCAAGGGCATCGCTTAGTGGAGCGTGGACTCGCCTTTGTGGCTTGTTCACTGGAGAATAGGGTGAGCCTTTGTGGCGTTGGTGGCCTTTGTGGCACCACACCTCTCCAACGTAGACGTACTTCCCGTAACAAGGAAGGAACTACGGGAATACATCCTTGTGTCTTCGTGTCTCCATTGCGGTTATCCCTATCCTTTACTCGTACCTTTACTTATATTATTATTGCTAGCTTGCTTGTCACTCTAGGTAAATTCACTTAGTAGCACATCTAGAGAATTTACCTTCTTGTCTAGCCTTAATTTGAAAAGAAGAAAAAATTTGGGTAGCTCCTATTCACCCCCCCTCTAGTCGCTCATACGATCCTTTCAATTGGTATCAGAGCGTGGTCGCTTATTCGGGCTTAACCGCCTAAGAGTTTGAGCAACTATGGAAGGGGATAAGGGTAAAGAAACTCCTCCCGAAGATACCCCTCCATCTATCTCTTCCTCTTCAATCTCACGTGAGGAGCATTTGGCGTCCTTGGACACAATGCAAACCACTATGAGATTGGAGATGAAGGCTATGTTTGAGGAATATTTTGGAAGAAAACCTTCTGGGCCCACCGACCCAAACACCACACCTAGTGTGGAACTCTCCTTGGCTAAGGTGAAGCCACCTAACAATGGCTCCACCTCCGCCGAGAATAAAGGTGACCCTCCTAAGGAAAATGATGGTCCGGCAAAGGGTGCTAACATTCCACCCCCTAACACTTACTCCCCTCCGCCGGTCCATTATCCTATGCCACACATTAACAATATGGGATCTCCTCCTAAGCTTGACTCTCGCAATTTTATTAAATGGCAAGGACTAATGAAATCTCATATTTCTAGCTCTTCTACTCATTTATGGAGGGTCATACAAAATGGCTTTGCACCTCATGATCCTCTCAACTTGACCGGAAGGGAAGAAGTTGATGAGCAACTCAATGCCACCGCCAAGCATCTCCTTCAACAAGCCGTACCGGATATTCATGCGGTACACATCAACAACTTGAGCACCACCAAGGAAGTATGGGACTATCTCACTATGCTCTTCATTGGGAATGAAAGTATTCGGTCCTCCAAGTTTGATGAGCTCAAGAGTGAAGAAAGGGATTTCATTATGCGTGATAATGAGACTCCCGATGAGATGTACCAAAGGATCTTGGCTCTTGCAACGGCCTTGACCGGGTTTGGGTGCAAAGACAATGGTGATGACTATATCAAGCGTATGTTCATTACCTCCATTAACCCAAGAGAACCCATGCGGTCCGAGATAATCCGTTCAAGACCGGATTTTGGGAGTATGACCTCAAATGAAGTTCTTTGCGAGTTCACCGCCTTGTCTATCTTGAAGAAGAACGCGGAAGAGACTAGAGCTCGTGTTCTTGCCGGACAAGGAGTTCACAATCTTGCTCTCAAGGCCAAGGTGGTGTCCAAGCAAGGAGAAGGAGAAGAAGAAATATATGAAGAAGAGTGTTGGTCTCCGGAAGATCTCAAGTTTGCACTCCATGAACACTTGGCTCTCAATGCAAATGCCTTTTGGGATGCCAACAAGCACAAGACGAAGGGATCCAAGTTCAAATCCTTTCAAAGGAAGGGTGGTGACTCTAAAGTGAGGCATTGCTACAATTGTGGAGGAATCAAACACTTCATCGCCGAATGTCCTTATGAGAACAAGGAGGACAATGAAGGTCGGCTCATCCCCAAGCGTCGGTCATCAAAGTTCTACCCATCCAAGAAGCATGGGAACAAGGACAACAAGAAGAAAGGAGAAAGGGTATTGGTGGTTCATGAGGAGTATGACTCCGAGTCCGATGATGATGACTCCGTTGATGAAGAGAATGGAGAAGTGGCCGCCATTGCCATTGTCTCCACACCACCTACATCCCTCTTCAACTCACAAAATGAGAACGCCATCATCACCACTCACAAGTGTCTTATGGCTAAGGCCTCGGAGGTAACCTCATCACCTACTCCTTCATCATCTCATTCCAATGCTACCTCTATGGATGATGTGAGTAGTCTTAAGATTAAGAAAGAACTAGTTTCTTGTGATGATTTTCTTGCTAACATGAAGGGGCCAACCAAGATATACTTTGAGACACTAATGTGTGAACTTGGTGATGCCCATGACACTATCAAGGAGAAGGAGGAGTTGGAAAGATTAGCCGCCGATGATATTGGCTCTCTATCAATTGAGCTCGAAGAAGAGCAAAACTTGAGAGTCTCTTTAGAGGAGAAATTGTTGGGACTAGAAGAGTCTCATAATCTAATCTTGTCAAAACTCACTAAAGAACATGACCATGCTCTTGCTATGGTCAAGTTGCTTAAAAAGGAGAAAGTTGAATTTGACATTGGTCATAATGATCTTCGTGAGAAGTTTGAGAAGCTTGAAGAAGCCCACAAGGCTTTGGAAGGCAAATTCTCGCATCTCACCAAGATTCGTGAACAACTTCAAATTCAACTAACGATTGAACAATCTAAAGTCCCACCAATGCAAGTTATTGAAGTTCCTTGTTCTTCTAACTCTATTTGTGATCATAGTCATATTATTGAGGAGAACAATAGGTTGAAGGCCGATCTTGCTAAGGGCCTTGCTACTTGCATTCAAGGAGAGAAGAATCTCAATGATCTCTTGAACAATCAAAGATTGTTCAAGGGAAAGGAGGGCCTCAGATTTGTTGCTGAGTCCTCAAAGAAAGGGGATCTTTGTTTGGTGGCCGAGTCCTCAAAGAAGAAGAAGAATAAGAAGAACAAGAAGAAGGCAAAGCCTGCTGCTGCTCCTACTCCTCATGTCCCCTTTGATATTTGTTACACCGAGGAGGAGTGGGAGGAGCTGAATGGAAAGAAGAAAATCGAGGAGACCGGAGTCTCCGGGTCAAAGGTTCCAGAGTCTCCGGTTAGTTCTTCCACCCCGGAGTCTCCGCTCCCAAAGGCCGGAGTCTCCGGCCCTTCTCACAATAATTTTGCAGGAAAATATAACCCTCATTATGTTCTTCTTAGGGACTACTATGGTGATGTCTATGCTAAATATGTTGGTCCCTATGATGGTTACATTGAATATGCTATTTGGGTACCTAAGATTCTTGTGACTAACAAAAGAGGACCCATTCAAAAATGGGGACCTAAAACCAAGAATTAATATCTTGTAGGACATTGCTTCCGGAGGAGGAAAATGGATTATTGATAGTGGTGCCACAAGCCACATGACCGGAAGCAAAGATATTGTGGAAGATCTAAAGCCAAATACTTCAAATGTCACGGTCTCATATGGTGATAAGTCATCCTCTAAGGTACTTGGTTTCGGTAAGGTGGTGATCACTCCGGACGTGTCCCTAGTGAATGTCATGCTTGTCGAAACTATTGGTTATAATTTACTTTCCGTTCATCAACTTGCTACTATGGGCTATGCCACATATTTTGATGTTGATATTGTGGTCGTCATGTGGAGTAAGTCTCTCAAGGTTGCCTTTGTTGGCTATGTCGAAAATGGCTTGTATGTGGTGGACTTCTCGGAGAAACCCACTACGGCCGCGATATGCCTAATTGCTAAGGCCGATGTGGGATGGCTTTGGCATCGCCGGTTAGCCCACGTCAATATGAGAGCTTTGCAAAATCTCTACACCGGCGGCCACATACTCGGACTAAAGGATGTTTCTTTTGCCAAAGATCGTGTTTGTAGGGCATGTATTGAAGGAAAGATGCATGAAACAAGTCATCCGAGCAAGACTATTATCTCCTCCAAGAGGTGCTTGGAGCTCCTTCACATGGATCTCTTTGGACCTCCCACTTATGCAAGTCTTGGTGGCAAGAAATATTGCTTGGTGATTGTCGATGACTATTCAAGATACACTTGGGTATTTTTATTTGAGTTCAAAAGTGAGACCCAACAAACCGTCAAAGACTTTGCCACCGAAGTTGAGCGTCAATTCAATACCACCATATTGACTATAAGAAGTGACAATGGCACCGAGTTCAAGAACTACTCCCTAAATGAGTTTCTTAGTGATGCGGGTATCAAACATCAATATTCCGCTGCATATACCCCGCAACAAAATGGAGTTGCCGAGAGGAAGAACCAGACTCTTATGGATGCGGCAAGAACTATGTTGGCGGAGTTTATGTCTCCATACAACTTTTGGGCCGAAGCTATTAATACCGCATGCCATGCCACCAACCGGCTTTATCTCCACAAGAACTTGAACAAGACTCCATATGAAATTCTTACCGGGCAAAAGCCCAACATCATGTACTTCCGGGTATTTGGTTGTAAGTGTTTCTATCTCAAGAAAGGTGTTCGTTTGTCAAAATTTGATTCTAAAGCTATAGAGGGTATCTTTGTTGGTTACTCCACGGACTCACATTCCTATAGGATCTATAGCAAGTCCACCGGGCATGTTATAGAGACTTGTAATGTGAGGTTCGATGAGGATAATGGTTCCTTTGTGGGACAAAGTGGTGTTCGTGATGTAGGTGATGAAATTCCTCCCCAAGCCATAAGAAGAATGGGTGTCGGATTCTTCCGGCCCATTGAGGGACACCTTTTGGCCGAAGGAGAAGGACAATGCTCTACACATGTGGAGCCTTCACCTGCTGAACATCCACAGGACATTGACCAAAGACAAGCTGCGGACCCTCAACCTCAAGATCATCCCACTGAACAATCTTGCCCGGAGTCTCCGGCCCCTGTGGTCCGGACTCTCCAGCCTATACCGGAGTCTCCGGGTATGGATACCGGAGTCTCCGGGGGTGATCAAGGCCTTGATGAAGATCCTTCGGAATTCCGTGGCTATGGGCCACTTGATGATCAAGGCAATCCAACTAGTCAAGGCGAGGACCAGAACAGTGATCATGAAGATGATCAAGTAGTCTCTCAAGAATCTCCTCTTGAGGCTCGCACTCGCCGTGAGAAGAAGCTTGAGTCCATTCTTCGAAGAAGAAGCATATCCTTGGAAAATGTGGTTGGGAGTGTTCGTAAAGGTGTCTCCACAAGGAGGCAACTTTCTAACTTTAGCTCTCATCATGCTTTTGTCTCTTGTGTAGAACCAAAGAAAGTTTATGAGGCGCTTGAGGATCCGGATTGGCTTGATGCCATGCATGAAGAACTCAACAACTTTGAGCGCAACAAAGTTTGGACTCTAGTAGAAAGGCCTAAAGATTGCCGTAATGTCATTGGGACCAAGTGGATCTTCAAGAACAAGCAAGATGCAAATGGCATTGTCATTCGTAACAAGGCAAGATTGGTGGCTCAAGGTTTCTCCCAAGTTGAGGGTATTGACTTTGGTGAAACTTTTGCTCCCGTTGCCCGTCTTGAATC
The DNA here is from genome assembly GCA_007115705.1 of Dactylis glomerata. Lineage (NCBI taxonomy): Eukaryota > Viridiplantae > Streptophyta > Magnoliopsida > Poales > Poaceae > Dactylis > Dactylis glomerata. The sequence continues at coordinate 663,058 of QXEO01000454.1, forward strand.
CATTCGCATCTTACTTGCATATGCATCACATCATAACTTTAAACTTCAACAAATGGATGTTAAAAGTGCATTTCTCAATGGTCCCTTAAATGAATTGGTTTTTGTGAAGCAACCCCCGGGCTTCGAAAACCCTAAGTTTCCTAACCACGTTTACAAACTTGATAAGGCGCTCTATGGCCTCAAACAAGCCCCACGTGCGTGGTATGAGCACCTTAAAGAGTTGTTGGTTGATCGTGGTTTTGAAATTGGGGTGATCGATCCCACTCTTTTTACTAAGAAGGTCAATGGGGAGCTCTTCATTTGCCAATTATATGTTGATGATATTATATTTGGTTCTACTAACAAAGCTTTCAATAATGAGTTTGCCAAGCTCATGACCGATAAGTTTGAGATGTCTATGATGGGGGAGTTAGAGTTCTTCCTTGGATTTGAAGTCAAACAATTGAAGGGAGGAACTTTTGTGAACCAAGCCAAATATACCCAAGACATGCTCAAGAGGTTCGAGATGATTGGAGTCAAAGGTGCAATGACTCCCATGCCAACAAAGGTTAATCTTGATCTCGATCCTAATGGTAAAGAAGTGGATCAAAAACTTTATAGATCTATGATTGGTTCCTTGCTTTACCTCTGTGCATCTAGACCGGACATTATGTTAAGTGTGGGAGTTGGTGCACATTTTCAAGCCGCACCAAAAGAAAGCCACCTTGTGGCGGTCAAAAGAATCTTTCGATATTTAGTGAATACCCCTAACTTTGGTCTTTGGTATCCAAAAGGAGCAAGTTTTGATCTTGTAGGTTACTCGGATTCGGATTGGGCGGGAGACAAAGTGGAACGGAAATCAACCTCCGGGGCTTGCCAATTTCTTGGTAGGTCTTTGGTGTGTTGGTCATCTAAGAAACAAAATTGTGTGTCTCTCTCTACCACCGAAGCCGAATATGTAGCCGCGGCTAGTTGTTGTGCACAACTCTTATGGATGAGGCAAACCTTGAAGGACTACGGTGTCATTTTTGACAAAGTGCCTCTTTTATGTGATAATAAAAGTGCAATCAAGATCGCTCACAACCCGGTGCAACACAACAAGACGAAGCATATTGAGATTCGTCATCATTTCATTCGGGATCATGTCAACCGTGGAGATATTGATCTATCTTATGTTGGCACCAATGAGCAACTTGCCGATATATTCACGAAGCCTCTTGATGAAGCGAGATTCCGGGAATTGAGGCATGAGCTAAATATCATTGATTCAAGCAATGTGGCTTGAGCTAGGTGCATTCACTCCCATACTCTAACTCGTGTGTTGTTCTAGATGTGGGCATGGAAATAGGGGGAGTGCGGTCCTAATTGATTGGACTATCCCTCCCCCCATTATGCCAATAGTAAGCATATTGTTCTATCTTGTCATTTGTGACAATCTTGAGCTTAATTGATGAGTTGTGGTTTTGGGCCCAAGATATATCTTCGCGGTGCCATACCTTTATACTCAAACATGGTGGCTTCGGTCACCGACCTCCTAAGTGGAGGTTTGTTCCCATTTGCGCCTTATTTGCATTTTATTGCTTTTTCAATGGGAATGTGTTCATGTTTGGTCTTAATTGAGTTTTATTTGCATTTTTGCAAGCATGAACACTAAGTACCACTCAGTGACCTCTTTCTGACCCAAGCCTATCCTCTTCATCTGAAACCACTTCATCTTTCGAAGAAACATGCTCAAATTGATAGCTGTGTGATCTGGTCGAGGCAGGCCGGAGACTCCGGGTTTTGCACCCCGGAGACTCCGGTGTCTGGAGGCCGGAGACTCCGGGTTACCAGCCCCGGAGACTCCGGCCCTAGCGGTTTCACCGTGGGTAAAAAGGGTCGGGGTGAGGGCAACCTGCCGGTTACCCTCATTCACCCCCCACCCTTCCTTCTTCCCAGGACGCCGCCGCCCCCCTCAGGTCGCCGCCGGGAGCCTCTCCGGCCCCGGATCCGCCATTGCCGCTGACCTCCCTCCTCTCCAAGCCTCCGGAAGCTTCTCCCTCCGGCTTGCTTGCTTCTCCATGGAGCCATCCGGTATTCTCCTCCTCCTCCCATCTAGATTCCTCTAGATTCAATGGATTGGAAGAAATATTGTTGTTTGTCCATGGGGTTACTCACATTCGGTAATTTGGGTATCTAGCATCGTGTAGAATCATTTTTGTGCAATTTCTCGACCAAACCCTAGCCTCCCTTGTCTGACCTCGAGTTGCCCGGAGTCTCCGGGGTCCAAACCCCGGAGACTTTGAAGTCTCCGCCCTCTAGAGGCCGGAGACTCCGGGGTCAGACACCGGAGACTCCGGTGTAGATCGATTTTTTTTCACAATTGACTCCACAAGATGCTATTCTCCTTTCATCTGAGCATGTTTTTGACTCTTCCCTTGCTACCTCGTGCCATTTCCTTCATAGGTAGCAGTGCAGGTGGTCGTCGCAAGCGTATCCCGAGGAAGCACACCTTTGACTATGACCCGGCAAAGGATTGCTATGTGGAAAGGAAGAGTGCTGCAGAAGTTGCTAGGGATGCTCTGAGAGAGAAAGCTCTTCTAGCTCAGCTGGCTAAGGAAGAAAGGGCCAAAAAGGCCAAGTTTGATCACTTGCCAACTCTCCAGGGCATGTCACTTCCCGAGTTTGCAGATATGAGGAAGAGGAAGATGTATGATTTGCCAAGGAACACCAATGATCACTGTTTTCATCGAAGGGAGCAAGAACTGATCTGCACCGAGCTCTATGCCAACCTCACCCACAAGGTTTGCCCTCAGAAGGTGGTTGATTTTGAGCATCTTCACAGGAGTGATTACTTCAAGGAAGCCCTGTGGATCACCGAGAAGCTTGGTCTTCACCCGCTCATGCAACTCAAGCAAGACTACAACGTTCTCCTAGTGCACCAATTCTTTGCAACACTTGTGTTTGGAGATGGAGAAGAGCTTCCCATGACATGGATGACCGGTGATCATGTTGTCCAATCCAACTTCATTGAGTTTACCGAAGAGCTTGGATATCCATTCAAGGGGAACCATGAGCCAAGTGGTGCAAGGATGCATCTCTCCGGAGTTGCCTACAACAAGAAGGCGCTTGCTCCCCTCTATGGTAAGCTCACAAAAGATGCCGCTGATCAAGGCAAGAAGATTGTTGTTGGGGAATCCTATGGGTTGAGAACTAGGTACAACATTCTTCTCCGTTTGTTCCGTGAGAATATTGCCCCTAGTGCGGGAAATTTGGATGCTCTTCGTGGTGGCTTGGTCAACCTTCTTGCCTACTCTCATGAAGTCTTCTGCAAAGGCCAAGAAGCTCAAGTTCAACCTATTGATGTCATGGACTTCATTCACCGGGAAATATATGAGTGCATTCTTTCCAAGAAAGCCCCGGTCTATGCTCCGTATGTGATGAAGCTGATCAAGAGGAAGTCTCCCAACTACACTCTTTGTGTTGACATCTCTAAGTTGGTTGAACACAAATCCGTGAAGCCTCAGAAGAAACCGGCACCGGGTGTGACCAATGAACCCTTTGCCTCCGCTAGTGAAGATGAAGAAGATGAAGACATGGAAGGTGATGAGGATGATGTCGATGAGGAAGAAGAAGAGGGTGAGGAAGAGATTGAGGTAACTCGGGCTGCTCCTCCTTCTCCACCAAAGAGGAGGAGCAAGAATGCTAGCAACCAGCCTTTTCCCTCTCGCAACAAAGAAGAAGTCAACAAGGAGATCAAGAAACTGTCTTGGTTCAAGAGGACCATGCTTTGCATGGGAGTGGATATTCGCAAAGAGCAGCACAACATCTACATTCAGAACAAGCATATCACTCACAACCAAGGTTGATGGTTGATCACCTTCGTGCTATCCGCAAGCTTCCTCCTCCCAGAGCATCCTCCTTCAGACTCAG